>QHHG01000071.1:0-157522 GCA_004367055.1 Fusarium sp. NRRL 66335 | reverse complement strand
TCACTTGCTTATATGGCTCACTTGCTTATAATGCACGTTATATTATAATAGAAACTCTAGGTCTTTTTTTTAATTTTTTAATTAAGATAAAGTACCTTAATACTTTCGCAGTAAGACACTTATTTATAACTACTAAAAACATAGGTAGATACTGTCCTAACTTATAACCTAAACTAGTTAACTCTGACTTTGAAAAATAAAAAACCAGCATTAAGGTACAAAACATCTTAATTAAACTATCTAAGTACCAAGCCTATGCACTGGGGTTATTGATCTATCTACTTGATAAAAGGCATCTCTGACTTATTAAACGTAAATGAAACCAAGTGACCGGATTCAAGTCCAAGAACAAGGCTGTTCCTGCTTGCTACCTTGACTGGCCAGCTATATGCTTTCTTGTCTGTAAATGGAAAACACCGTCCCCAACGCGGGGTGAATTCGGAGGGCAGACGCAGAAGCCTGTCGTTGCCTTGCCACACCCAACCTCCTTCAATATCCAGGAGATGAGACACTCTTTCAGTAAGCGTGCTGCAACAGGCGAAATTATTGTCTTTTGGAGAAGCAAGCCACCCTGCGTTCAAGGTGAAGTGTTCACGATTAATTTCCGCATGCCAGAGGTGCCGAGTAATGCTTTCGTCGACCTTCCATTCTTCCAATAATTGTCCTTTTTCCACATCCCATAACTCATATTCCCATCCCGGATCGCTCCCGTTTCCGATGGTTATCCTTTCTCTTGTACAAAAGTGAATACTGTGAATCAGAGGCGTCCCAGTGCGTAGTTGCTTCAATAAAGCCATAGTGTTCATCTCCCATAGAAGAATGCTCCCTGAATAAGTTCCGATAGCCACATGGCTTCCCGTAGGCGAGAACACAGGTAGTGTAGATGCGTGTTCCTTGCCACAATCCAACACCGCTGTTCTATAGTCTGATTCAACATTCACTGCCACAAAATGAACGCTTTTCGTTCGACCAGTGATTTGATAAATCATGATCTGATCGTCCGACGATATTAACACATTATCATCGACATTCTGCTTTTCATCATCCAAATGAATCAAACGAGGAAAGCCAGGCACTATTGCACCGTTGGCCCATTGAAAGAGCCAGATCTCGTTGTAACCTTCTTCTTCAGTCTTGGTGACAATGCCAATTGCTTGACTGGTAAAGAGAGGCCTAAGCCAGTGCACCCGTTCCCCCGAGAGTTCAATTGGGAACTGGATATTGAGAGTATGGGCTTCCAGGACAAGGGCCTTCTTGTGAGACATGAGGACTACCAGGGTGCGAGCTCTTGGAAAGAAGACGTCGGTGAAATGAGGAAATATTTTAAGAAGACCTGTGAGTGCGCCATCCCAAAACTGAATTATATCATTCTCTGAACAGAAGGCAAAGAGGTCTTTAGCTGGCGAGCAAGCAACCTTCTTTATGCCAGTGAGAAAAACTCCCTTGCGCCCTGTCTGTAGATTCAGTATTTCGGTAGTGCCTTCAGAGAATACCAGTGCCGTGTTGCCATTCCCACTCAGGAAATAGATCGACTGTACACTTCTCCTTGGCGCAATCACTGGACTTGGGTCTCGGTATCCCATAATCTCACACACAGCCTAAAAGGTCTCCCGACGCCAAGATTGAGCGGCTTCCTGTAAAGGCCAACCCTCTCAATGGAATCGTGACTGTACCAGGCAGGTCGATGTGCTTGATGATTTGCGGCGGAGCACTGTCTATGTTGCAGAGCTGAATAGAAGAACCAGAGACTGCAAGAGCGAGAATCGACAACTTAGTCGGGTGCCAAACAATTGAAAAGACATACTTGCCCTCCATCATTGTCTCTCTCTGCGTCGTTCCAGTCGTCATGGTCCAGACTTTAAGACTTCCACTATCATCAGAAGAAGCAATCTTCTGACAGTCAGGCAATATAGCGAGTCCTGTGACTACATCTTCATGCTTTGGGACCACTCTGGGCCTCTGAGCTTTCCAATTCCAGACCAGTATCCCACCCACAGTCGCCTTTCCACACCCGGCTACCAGCACTTGTCCACAAGGTGAGAAGGAAAGTGGCGTGGAGTAGGCTTCCAAGCCTTTGTGGAAAGTAAATTGCTCCATAACGCTCAAGGTTTTCAGTTCCCATAATGTAATTATGCAGTCTGCTGATAGTGATGCTAAAACATCTTCCGTGGGTGAGGCGACGATTGACAAATACCAAGTTGCATTGCCAGTCAATATAGTTTCACCCTCACTTGTGAGGGATCTTAACAAGATCATATAATCTTTATGGAGAGTCACGATCGTTGTGCTATCTTGGGCTATCGCAATTCCTTCGATTGAAGAAGGATACTGGAATTTTGCCATCTCTAATCCTGTGGTGGTATCCCAAACTCTTGTTGTCTTTGCACGGTCTGTGGACACCAGGATCCTCCCGTCCTTAGATATCTCAAACTTTTGGCATATTCCATTTAGCGCCATGAGTTCAGCTCCCCAATGGTCTCTCCAAATTGGATAACGTGTGATCCATGGTGGAATGTGGTCTAGGAACGTGGCACGAACGATGCTATTGACGGGGCTGAAGATAAGTGCAGAGCAGTACGTTTGCAGAGGGGCTTGGCTGATAGTTGCATTATTGCTGAGAATGAAACGATAGGCATCGTGAAGAAAAGAAGACAATGCGGGTGATTTCTCAATCTAGCAGAGTGTTAGCGTGGCCCACAGCTGAAGCTTCAGGATGGTTGACTCACTGTGACTAGAGACTGAAGATGCGTGATGATTAGAATGGACCGGCGATACCCCCCCAAAAGCGACAGAACCTCAAGCCAGTACAAGAACTTCGTAGAAAGGAATTTGTAAACTTCCCCATTATCATCTGTATGGGTCGAGATAGACTTGAGGGTGCTGAGCTTAGAGACATGGTCGGACCAATAGAGACAAGAATATCTGATATGTTGCGGTATGTGTTCTTGAATTTGCTCTTTCGGGATATCGGAAGCAAGAGTCCCAGGGTGAAGTAAGCCGCACATGTCTTGGTGAAGGGACTCATCCAGAATAGCAAGGCAGTTGAGGAACATAGCATGGTGAATTTGCGTGGTATCGACTGAAAACTCGATTCCCGACCGGTTCTTGTTGAGGAGAAAGTCCCGAAAAGACATATGGAAAAAGCTGACGGGAGATTGATCGTCCATTGGAACCTCCAGGATAGACCGAAAGTCCATGAGGGTCTTCCGAACACCTTCCCGCTTCGATAGCATTCCAATGGTGACTACCGACGGCGGTTCGAAGGCGAGTGCGACTAATCCAAGGATGAATTTGTACCCTGTGAACAAAATATCCTTTCCATCCTTCGACATGTCTCTCGTAGGGAAAGTGAGCACTTTCCGGTATATCTCATCGAGGCGTGCTTCCGGAGTGCCACGATCAGTTGTGCCCTCGATCAGCTTCCCCAATCGCAGACCTTGTATTTCATCATCGTCTGTCATGTCGAGAAACCTGCATGTTGTAGCCGCGTAGATGAACAGACCATCGGCCCTCTCAATAAGTTGACTCATTTCCTCATTCTTGATCCAATCCCGCGCGAACTCACACCGTTTTGTGATACTGGCGACTTCATGTTTCAAGAACTTGGTGATGTCATCAGGGTAGCCATGGTTCTGGCGATGGTGGGAAAGACATACTTGACTGTATTGCGATCAGGATCCTCGTGACTTAAGAAGAAGGTCGCTCCAAGGAATGTACGGTCGTCAAGCCCCTGCTCACGACTGAAGAACTGCTTCTGTCATGCAGGCAATTGGCAACAGTAAGTGCGATAGTCGATTTGCCTGTTCCAGCCATACCAGCAAGCCAGAATATAGGCTCACCATTAGGACTCTCCGCCCATGCCTGAATAGCGTTGAGACCGTTACGCTGGGTCCAGGACAGGCATTTTCCTTGCTTGTCTACAACTCCAGAGTTAAAAACTGCGTTCTCAACATACGGGATTCGATCTAGAATCCTGATCTGCTTGTTGTTAGCAACTGCGTCAGTGTAACATCGAAGGCAACATACATCCAACTTCGCCGAGATTTCCTTTTGTGAATCTATTACCATGGACACGGTTTTGCTGATGGAACCTTCAATGCGTCTGAGCTCATCTCTTAGTGAACTGTGAGTAGCTGTATTGACGGCCCGGTCAATCTCAAGGTCCGTCTCGTTAATGTCGCTAGTCATCTTCTTCCAGTCGTTAAGAAGAAACATATCCGCCAGCACCCTGCGAGGCTTTCCATGAGCATATTGGAGAATGATGCGGATCTGATACCCGTAGACAGTAACATAGACCTTGACAATCCTTTCCTTTATACATTGAATAACACGAGAATGCTCCGTGGATAGTCTGATACTACTGTAAGTTCGTTATGGGGGAGCTAGACAGCACAACTTACTGTGTGGAGCCTCCAGGCTTCTCGCATAACAAGTCTTTCTCCAGGAGTGCGTATCGAACCATCAGGAAGGAGATTCGCTCAAAGCCCCCAGCAGCGCTTTCGTCCTGTTTGAAGATATTTTCTAAGAACTAATCAAGATGGAAGTTAGAGCCGCACTCGGTATTAGCCAAAGTGTAACTCACCGGCAGTGCAGCCATCACACCAGTCCATGCAAGTGACGCAGACGGCTCTGCTGCAGCTGCAGCTCCGATAACACTTTTAAAGGTCGTCAGAAAGTCCAAGATTCTTTTGACTTGTTCTCGGACAACGACCTTTTGATTCCCAATACGGAAGGCAAGACGGGCAGATTCCAAATCGTTCAAGGTTTTCTCTGCAATCTTCTGGATGGGAGTATTTCGCCCATGGCCCGTAGGACTGACCAACGACTAGAAAAGCTCAGTAGACTCTGAAGATAAAGTGTCAGCAGAGTTCTCATCACGAACAAAGTAGCAATAAACGTCCAGCTTGCGTACCCTTTTTTGCTAGGCCGTATCGCTTTACCAGGAACTCATTGTATGATTCGAGTAGTTTTAAAAACTTCGGGTCGTCCTTGGCCTCACGGTATGCCTGAGCCCACAGGGAGACACTGAAGGCACCGCTCGAGGCACTAGAACTTTCGGGTCGAGGGGAATCAGTGGGAGAGATTGACCGTGAAGCCGTCGCTGTCTTCTTTTCCATCTTCGGACGCTGTGCTGGTGTATCGTGGGCGGCAAGGCTGGAGAAAGTTGAAGCACGACTAGGTGTCTTGCTGGGGGCTTTACGCGATTTTTGCTACTTTGTTAACTTATTGGACATTGAGTTTACATTCGTCCAAACATGACCTACCTGGCGTGACCTCGGTCTGATCTTCGTTCGAACCTTCTTCCCAAATCGCCTGAATCGATGTGCCAAGGGAACATCTTGGTTCTCTTCCATCTCGCTAGTTACCAGTGAAGTCGTTAATTTCAATGGTAGGTAAGATACTAGAGTCCTAACGATGCCTACCTAGTGTCCTATTCGAAAATTAAGAATGAGTACGGAGTGCCAGAGCAGGGCTCGCTGAAAGGGTGATTTTAGGAGGACTGAGTAAGTGCACATGCATTCCTGCTTCACAAGACCAAAACGAAGAGTCAATGCTGCCTTGGCAATAAGCGGTTGTAAGCAGCTATTAACACCGACGAACTTACAGAAGAGGACTCAAGGTGCACTGTTTCTTCTGGCTAATTGAGGGGAAATTATGTGCTATGCTTGGCAGTAGTAAAGTACAGGGGGTACATTCTGCCATTTCTGACCACTTACCCAAGGGGCAAGGAATGTAACCATTAACTCCCGATCCCTAATGCATATGCCTCACGTAACAAGGGCTCGATTGATTAACTGATCCATCCCCATCTTAGCTAACATAGTCCGAACAAAGACGCGGCCCCGAAGACTAGAGGAAAGATATCCCAACGGTGTACGTCAGTTCAACACGCGACCTGCAGTCCCAGTTTCTTTCAGCACTTGCAAGTTCACTGATAAGACTGGCACGCCTGCCGTTGTATTATGAGAGAGGAGTGTTATGTTAAGTTTTGTAATAAAGATATTTTAAACAAAGGCTTATCAAGAAAAGAAACATACATGAGTGCTATTAAAATAAATCAGGATCGGATATAACGTCCATTCTTACTTGTGATACCCCTGATGAGTAGTCGTCATACTTACGTAATCTCATGCGTCTCTCTTTATTTTTATCCTCCATACCCTCGTTAATAAGTAGCTTTACAATAGCATCTTTCCCCCGTGCAGTTGCTATGTGTAGCGGTGTCTGATCCTGAAAACCATTTCTGATGTTGGCGCCCGCGCCCCTTTCGAGAAGTAGCTTAACAATAGCCTCGTGCCCTTCCCTAGCAGCGAGATATAGTGGCGTCTCACTAGAGCCCGCCCTTTCCGGGTTGATGCACGCGCCCCTTTCGAGAAGTAGTTTGACAACGGCCTCGTGTCCTTCCCGGGCTGCCCATGATAGCGCGGTCAATCCACGCAAGCTATCTCTTGCTTCTGTCTCTACGCCCTCCTCGAGAAGGAGCTTGACAATAGCTGGATGGCCAATATACGCTGCTATGATCAAATCTGTACAGTTCCCAGGATAAGACATAGGCTTGCTATAACGATAAATATTATACCATACCCAGTATCTCTTTGAACAGGTATCGCACAGTCTTCGAATAGAGGATAGGATAGTAGTACCGTCCGCGATATCAGCCTTGCGGAAGTGGGCGATCCAGTTTTCGGCCGAGTAATTCAGGAACGAGCTTCTATCGATACGTCGGCCAGTTGTTGCATCACTTTCTGTTGAGAAGCTGATTTCCGAGTTGAACAGGTTCAAATATAGGGCACAAATACTCAAAAGAACATCTTGTGCGTGACTGATAGGGATGGAATGGTGCCACTGCAGCCCTGAATGAATCGTTGTAGGTGATTCCGAATCTTCGAGAAGAAACTCGCGAGCTGTTTGGTGGAGAAAATAGATACTGCCTTGGTGGATTGAGATGAATAACCCAGACCAAGATCTGAGACGCGACTTGAACTCTTCATTGTCCTCCAAGTCGATATCGTTAATAGACTGGCATTTGTCATCCACATTGACGGCAATGTTCATTTCCGACAGGGTCAGTGGGCGGCTCGCTGCTAACATGATACTTAAGACTTTCGGAACCATCGGATCTTTGATTGTCTTGTTAAGAATTTGTTCGTATGCCTCATTGACCCCTGTCGGAAGTCTTGCAATAGCGGATTCGAGCCCCTTTACTGTCTGTTTAAAGTCATCTTTCTGCAAGTAGTCGAAGACGAGATATACCCAGAGGTATGTGCGATGAGTAGCCTCCTGTAGCTTTTTTTCCAGATGCTTCTTTATCTGGGCTGTGAAGCGTTTCTTAATCGCCAGCTGATCGACCCGACATCTAATAACGTGATTCACCTCTTTTGCAATGGTTTCTGACTCCTCCTCTCCTAGTATATGAATTCGTGGGAAGACACACAATAAGGTGCGGAATTCAGACAGGATTTGGTTGTATGGACGGCATGTCATAAGATACTTCAATTTCCCATAGTCTGCCTGGTCGCGGCGGAATTGCTTCTCCACATTTCTCATCAGGTCCGCGAACTCCGATTCGGCGCATTCATCTAGGGCATCAAGGACAACAATTACAGATCCTGTTCGGGGATCCTTGATAGAGTTTTGGAAAATCTTCCAAAGCGACTCTGTGGAGTGAACAAGGCCTTGTCCATCCTTACGGAACTGTGGCAAAGCATGGTCAATCAGAGCCGGTTTCAGAGAAAAGAGTTGGTGGAGTAGGGCGCAAAGGGCCTGCCTGACGGTGTTCTGGTCTTGGTCTTGGAAGAAGAAGTAGCAAATGCTTGCCGATCGCGGTAGGCCGTAGTCTATCAGGTACTTAGCCAACACCGACTTTCCACAGCCAGGATCTGCCGAGACCAGCAGGGGTCCAGAGTCTTGGCTCAACCACGTTTGAAAGTGATTGTGTCTGAGAAACCACATGCATGTACCCTCTGCCCTTTCTTCAATTCGGCCCTTATACCATTCATAGGTAGCGTCCTTGCTACTAGTTGTAAGACGAAATAGCTGGTGGCACTTTTGTTGTTCTTCAGAAAGTCTTTCTTTGGCTTGATCTTTCTGAACTTGGAGTTGCTCCTTTGCAATATCGCGATGCTTCTGTATGACTTCTTGAAGGCCTGAAATATCGTCAATAGGTTGACATATTGATACCTAAGCTTGGTGGTTACCAGATAGAATGTCACTGATTTTACTTTCAGCTTCGAGCCTATTCGGAGCGATCTGATAGAGAAGATCCTTTGCATAGGCAGCAGCCACCATCGCAGCATATCCCTGCCACTCCTTGTTCTTGTGGGAATCCGAATAATCGCAAATACCACGAATAACCAGGCAAGGAAATTGGTTCATAAGCCCAGCAGCTTCCATCTCAAAACACAGAACGTCATGTTCTTCCGAAAGCTTGTCACGAGCTAAAGCGTTTTTCATTAGCCTGTCGGCTGAGGCGACAAGACCATAATGAATGACCGGAGCATCTTCGTCTTCAGCTCTGTCGGGTCGCGATACTAGATTCGATGCAACATAACGGCAGATGACCGCACAGCTCGAGTCATGAGTGACTTCGGGTTTGAACAGTTGGTCAGTAGATAGTTCTGGCTTCTTGTACTTCTTCTGAAGCCTTTTGTTCTTATCGAGAATGGAGTTCACAGTCTCGGAGAGCTGGTTTCCTTTGCGCTCATACCGGGCTTTCAGTCCACTCATTGCTGCTCGAAGGAGGGTTGGTGGCTGATTCAAGCACCCAGTAACCTGAAAGTCCTGTCCTTGTATGTCCTTACCAAAGTCATACCCAAGAACACCGCCATTGGTGATACCGGAGCTGACTACAACGTCCCCGAGGCGAATATCGTGCTTTCCAGGCGCCCCTCCACCGATACCAACCATCAAGCCGATCCTGACATTGGGAAAACTGTGCATCATATCTTTTGCGACACCCGCAGCAGACGACTTTCCGTACTCATTATCAGGCAAAACAGCGACAACGACATTATGTCTTCCAACTCGGCCCAGTGTATAATGGTTGTTATCGTTGGGAGAGACATAGTCGGGACCATCATGTTCTTCGTCGAGAAGTTCTTGAGCAGCAACGTACTCTGTAGCTATCGCACATATCCATCCAACAGTGTAGTCGTTCGGGTTGGGCATATCCGCGTTGCGGTTACTTGCATTCTCAAACAAGCTGGATCGGCTTGTACAGTGGTATGACCGGCAAGTCAACCAACCAAATTCACAGCGGGATCTGCCCAAAAATCGTAAAGACTCGGTGGAGCTTTCTAATATGCGCTAATGCTGGAGGGACAAAGCGTCCAGAAACGTAAGAAGGGACAATGATGATGGAACAAAGTAAGCCAGAACGACCTCCGCTCCAAGGGAAAGAGGTTAAGCAGCTTTAGGCAGAAGTTGATCCTAAGCCATGCTGATGTTACCCCTCAGCTGTTGGCGCTTGCTCTACCAGTAATATTGTTCTGATGTCAGCAACGCGGAAAAGGTACAGTATATCACGTGCGATTGCTGTTTCTTGGCTCTTCAAGCTTGAACCCGGGCGGGGTAATTGTCATTCGCCAGAAGGCAACGCCGGCGCTTATTTGACCAGCGCCTACATCCTTGCCACTTCAACTACATAACCAATCAAGACCTTACATGCATTTAGGGAAAGCAAATATTTCATTACTCACAAATCACAGGTTAATGGAATTGGAAATAGCAAAGAATGTCAATTCATATATAAGAGATGAAGTTGGAAATAGAACTCAGAACACTGCCATCGTAGGAAGCCCGGTTTACATCTTATAGACTCTGAACTTCTGGTTTTTTCCACCGTGAGAGTTGTAAGTCAAGAAAGCTGTGCCGTTCTTGGTATCGCCTCCACAGAGGTCCAGAGATGTATCATCCTTCACATTGCGAAATCTAGTACGATTGTTAGTGAACGACATAGAAATCAAGATATTCTTGACAACTTACTGAATGACCTTGTTATTGATATTATCGAGAGTTGCACCTTGGATCTTCCAATGAGCATCGGTATCCGCGACGTTCTTGGTTGCGTCGCAGCATACGTTCTTCCCATGACCTATTCTGTGGTTAGTAATCTTATGAGAGGTTATGGGAAAGGTAAACATACCATTTGAGTACAGAACATAGCCCTTGCTCGGGTTCTTGATTACCACAATGTTGTTAGAGTCTCCTACAGACCAGAGTTCCCACATGGCGTTGGAGTTCATGGTGTAATAGTCTCCATCAGACCTGATACATATTAGCGGCTGACCTTTTAATTTTCGGATAATACTCACCAAGCATGGACGGCAGGATTCTTGCCGCCTCCGCCGTGCAGGTCGAACATGACATCCTTGTCATCCGTGATCTCACTCTTCAGGTTACATCTGAGGCGCTTTCTGATCTCGTTATTGTGCGAGTCCAGCTGCTTCTGCAGGTCCGCCAGAGCAAGCTTCTTAGCCTCAACGTCCTTCTTAAGGGTGGCAATCTCTTGATCCCGCTGACTGATAGTAGCAGTCTTCTCGCTGACAAGTTTTTCCTGGTCCTTGAGATCCTTAAGAGCTTTCTCGAGCTGAGCACTGAGGTCCTTGAGTTGCTTCTCAAGATCAGCGATCCTGTCGGCCTGCTGCTTCTTCTCGTCTGTAAGTCGCTTGTTGTCCTTGGTCTCGACCTCGAGTTGGGCTTCGACGATAGCGATACGAGTAACAAGGCCAGCGATTCTCTCACTATCAGCCTTGTTACGAGCCTCGGCGGCGGCAAGGGCGGTGGATGCCTGGTCAAGCTTCTTCTGTACTTCAGCCTTCGAAGCGCGCTCATACTGAAGTTGAGATTCCAGCAGTTCAATAGCCTTGTGGTCGTCAGAATCATGTTGCTTACTCTTGGCGATCTCATCCTGCAGTCGCTTGGCTTCAGCTTCGTTTGCTTGGCGAGCTTCTTCAAGTCTCCTGGTCAGATCATCGGCCTTGGCCTTCTCGACGGTCAGGTCGCCGGTGAGCTTCTTGACCTCATTCTTGAGCTCATCGCCCTGGGCCTTGGCGGTGTCAAGCTGATGGCCTCGAGCGTGGAAATCAGCGTCCAGTGCAGTAAATCGCTTTGAAGGTTAGCAAGCATTCGACCACAGTGGTACTTGGTTCTTACATTGTGAGCATACTGCGCAAGATACCCGGCCTGATCAGCGTAGGCAATGGTGTGTCTCAAAGTCCCAATGAGCGTCTTGGGGAAAGGCAGGGGATCGGCAACTCGAGCAAGCGCAGGCTGGGGCTGAGGTGAGTGTAGTTCAAGTTCAGCCTTCTTTCCGGGGGTTTGCGGGGGATCCCAATCACTGCAACGACTGTTAGGGCTCATAAGAAGGACATAAGATAGTAATTGACTTACTGAGAATGGCGATCAATGAGTGCGGCCAGACCAAAGTCACCCAGATCTTGCGGAGATCCCGGGCCCTTGACCTTTACCGAGAGCTTCTCCGTCTTCCTGTTCCAGGAGCAATCGATATCGTAGTAAGACTTGTAATTGAACTTGACACCATTGTCATCATCAGAAATTACTTTCTGGGGCTCGGCGCGGAAGGATGGGGCTTTCGCGACTCCATTTCCATCACGCGTCCACTGCCACATGGAAAGGATGGGTTTGTCTTGACCCAATCCCTCAGGCGCAATGAAAATGGCCATTTCGTTGCTAGCGTACTGGTCCCAGGTGATCTTTCCGGTCCAGATCCTGGTTGATGCGGCAGTAACGTCACCCTCAGACTGCCAAATACGCTTGAACTCCATGGGGCTTTCGTAGCCGCTGGGATTGCGCATGACGACTTTGAGCTTCTGGTAGACGTTACCGGAAGTGATCTCCCAACTGTAGTAGGAGGACTTGGCGATGAACGTGTCATCTCCACTAGGAGTCTTAGAGACTTTGTCGATGGCAATTTTGTGGAAAGAGTTGTCCTTCTTGACGTTTGACGCGTTGAAGGTCCACTGGTAGAAGAGATACACAGTATCCCCGACGCGGACTGGGCCGTCGGGTAAAACGATAACAAAGGTTTCGTTGTCACCGTAAGGCTTCCAATCGAGTCTGCCTTCATAGACGAACATGTTGGGCAGGATATTTTGCAGCGGTAAAAAAATGGATATAGGTTTTGGGTAGTGTAGTGTTTGATAGATTGCAGAGTTGAAATACTGTTGTGCAGTCCGGATAGACCATTATATAGTTGATAACTATTGCTGCTAAACTAAATGACAAATCTCACTACATGAGGTGTCTGTAAGGAATGGGTGAAATGCCGTATTGCCGCATGGTTGTGAAAAATTACGTTCAATAATCTTCTGCATGTCTTTGCTTAACGTCAGCTGAAGTCTTTGTGGCTGTCTGAAACTTTGAGACATTGCGAATTGACGGATATGCGCCCGCGACCGGTGGCTACCTGAAGATTCAGAGCGTTGTCACTTGGGTGGCAATATTGCCTGACTACAAAAACAGTACCGGGTAATGGTCGAATCATATGTGTTCTTGACATTCCCCGCCGTACGCTTGGACCCTTTCAAATGCAACAGACCTCCTTGCTGCTCCCAAATCCCCTCAACGTCGAGTCTCTGAGCGATACGCTGCTGATATCGTATGACAATAAGCTCGAGGCCTGAATGTGGCGTCCAATCATATGCACAACGGCAGAGATGGACGGTTGGGCTGTACATGGTAATCTGCAGCATTAGCTCGACGAGCCCAAATAGGAAATGATAATCTGGCATGAAAGGAGCTGACAGTCCCATTTCGGCTGGCTGAAAAAGACAAAACTACAATATGTACTCTGTACTGTACAGCGGCAGATAATTGAGTGGCTTGACTTCTATAGATTTTCTACATCGCTGCCTTCTGAGTCCGTCTCATACTCCGATGAAGAATCGGTCTCATCTTCACTATCCTCAAATTCTTGTACTCCAACATTATGAATGGGATTGAAAGTGATATTCTCGCGTTTGGCTTGATCAACCGTCTCGTACTGTCCCTGGAGCGGGGTATCAATCATCGTTTGAATGAAATGGTTGTAGAACAGGTCCCTGTTCGAATCTTCAAGGTATGCCTCGTAAGCTTCGAGCCGGGCGCGAACATAAGGCACTCCCGATTTGAGCTCGTCGCATTTTTTGAAACAGTCTGTAGCATCATCATGTTGATCGGTGTATTGATCGTACTGCAGTTTACAGTTAATAAGCCTTTTGCAGTCCTGGCCTGGGGATTTAATCATAACTTACTAAAACACCAAGGTTAAACCAAGCCTCGTAATGGAAGGGATTTAGGCGAATAGATCTGGCAAGCGCATCAAGAGAGTCTCTATCCTGATTGACTTTCCAATAAACAATTCCAATTGAAATCCACAAGGAAGGAGACTTAGGTTGAATATAGAACGCTTTTTGGAGGCAATCGTAGGTCTTGGGGTAGCTCTGACGCAGCATATGTGCCCTTGCCAATAGGTACCAATACTCGGCATTGTGTCTGTCTAGGTAATAGTTTAGCATTTGGACCCAATGGCGAAATGCTCTTTGACTTACCGGATAAGATGGCAGCTTCCAAATAGTCTATTGCATTCTCCGCAAATTCATCTGAGTTAAGGTCCTGTGCGGTTCGAATCATGTCAACGCCTAAAAAGGCATTTGCTTCAGCGTCACTGGGGTTCGCCTCCAGTCGTCTGTTGGCCTCTTCGGAGTCTGGAATGGGCTCTTTGGAATAGACCACTTTAACCCTGCGGAAACTCGCCGGTTTACCTTTTTCTTTAATGGAAGGGAGCTGAGGGCCAAACTTCTTTTCGATGGTATGGGAATTCCCCGAGCTCTTGCTTGAGGCAGTTACTGAAGAGTATTCAGTATATAAGGCTATTAGTCGTGATGGGACTAGACTTGTCGTGACCAATCGACCACATGTATTGCTATTGAACAATTTAGTCAATTGTACACTCTTGTAGGACTGTTATAATGCTTACCAAGATTTGCGCCGCTCGTATTCCAACACGTCCTCCACAAGACTTCCGCTGCATGTTGGGTCCGTGCAAATTTCCAGGGACCGAACTTTGTCCACGAGCATGGCCTGCTCAATATGAAACCCCGGTTTTGCAAGCTGAGCCCAAATGTCTCTGCTGACTTGTTTACCGGTCTTTGCATGAGTGAGAGCGAATAGGTTCTGCATGATATAGTCTGCTCCAGGCCTGTCGTTCCCATATACAACACAGTGGAGTAAATCGCAAAAGGACTGTTGATGTTAGTTTCTTTTACTCTCTGATGCCCCTAGATACAGTCTTCACTTACTTCCCAAGTCTTGCAGGCCTGTAATGGGAGGGCCCAGCTTTCACCGTGGGCGTCATCCAGCCTCACGATATCTAGAGTAAGATAGAGTGGTATCGCCTCAATAGCTTTCATGGTTTGCCTTAGTTGGCCACTTATATCGAGCAAGGCGCGCCTAGTTCTTTATTAGTGGCTTGGTAGTTTGAGTTCTGCTAGTGACACACACGTGTTTTTGCTAATTGCTTCGAGCATCTCCTTGGAGCATTTCGATAAGCTGAAAATAAATTAGCTGCTAAGCTCAAAGATCATCAGAACGGTACATACAAAGCGAACATCTTCTTCACGTTTTGCATGAGACTGAATAGCATCTTCGCACGGTGAATCAAAAGTCCAGTCTGGCGACGAGCGATTGCTGAAGCCTTATCAATCTTTTTCGTTAAGTGCAGCATGCTTTTTTCAATGCCAGTTAGACTCTGGTTGATTGCATTTGCTTGCTTTGATTGTATCTCGGCTCGGATAGCCGCATTCGCTGTCAGGGTGTCGACGGCACCTTGCGTTCTTGTTGCTATCTTCAGAATATGCGACGCATGGCCAGCTATTGCGTTTGCATGTTTCTCGATGATTGAAGATTGGTCAGCTCCGATGCTTTTAAATTGTAAGGACAGGCGTTTGACACGAGTACTGTCGAGGGATTAGTCGTTTGGAATCCGAAAGACAGAGGTATGCAAACAGTTGCTGAACACTCAAGAGAATATTAACAGAGGTCATTTGAGACATAATAATCTTCCGTAGCGAGTCCACATCGCCCCGGGCGATCATGGACCAGTGGAGCCTTTCACCGATGTTACTGAGTGTTCTAGACGACTTAAAATGACCTAGACTGCTTTCCTTCGATCGCATCTTGTTTACCATGCCCTGCAAGGGTGCCGAGCAGTGTAACACGATAGCTCTGATCTGTTCCAATGTCTGGTGCTCCTCCTTGCACTCGGGCTCTAGACTCAAGACGTGTTTGAGGGTGCTGTGCACAAGGTCTAGTTCGGCCCTGAGTTGCTGAAAGTGCATAGGTGCGTCCTTGTAATTGCGCAGCTCGATAGCGGTGCGCTCAAAGAGGCCTAAGACGGCGATGACATCGCCGACCGCATATCCAAACGACATTTTCACCGGTAGTGAAGCGTCAACAAGTCCCCATGGGGTCTTTTCGATGATGTTTGCAACAATTGCTCAGCCTTATTTCAGGCTGCAGGGTCAACCGACCACTTGTTGTCCCGCTACTTGCATATTACATATTATGCTTTTAGTAATATCCACAACGCCCCTTGCAATTGGAGGTCAGGTGACTGACTCTAAGCTAGGCTGTAGAAAGCTCTACTGGCATCCAGATAAGCCTCATAATTCTAGTATAATATTAGCAACCTTGAAAGGCTACATAAGGTGATGCAGCTGTTAACAGACAGAGTATTATTACTGAATCGGTGTATTTAAAACGAGCATCTTTTGTAGAGCGTCAGCCAGGCTATCAAACTCAAGTATTGTATTGCCCTGCTGATGTCGAACGGAAACGTGATTGTCGAGGTCTTCGATGCCGTTTCGAATAGCGTTCCCTTCATTGCAGTAGACTTATTAGAACCTTCCATGGCAGAAGCAAATGAAGAGACAATGGTCTGAACATACTCTCCGTTTGTCAATCAAAACGGACTAGCGATATTTCATCCAAGGGACGGGATGGCTTCAAACAAAGGATGGGAAGAACTCACCAACAACCTATCTGACCGAGTATTCGAGACATCTGTGGCTGCACAGAAATACCTCCGCCTACACTGGGATCAATCTTGCTACCGGCCTCGAGGACGACAAAGTCTATCCCGACTCGTTCGAGCATGTTAGCCAAGGCCAGCCCGGCGACGCTTCCACCGACAATAAGGATCCTGTAAAGATAATTGGGAGCTTCCATTGTTCTCTGCATTGCTGTGTTGGTGGCACTGTTGTTGACTTGTAGTAGTTGTGCTGAGACTATAATAAAGTGCTGTGATTGTTGTCAGTTCAGGCTATGATGACTGCGAGATGAATGAGAAGAGATGAAAACAGATTTCTTTAGTGTGGGAGGATAGATTTATTACTTGGATTTGTTTAGACTCTTAATACCTTGGTCGACTTGGTGCATAGCTCCTTACCTACAAAAGACTTTGTTGCCCGGGCGTGTACATCATCGCATCGTCTGATAACACAAACTCTACGCGGGCGCAAAGCTCAAGCCGTGTCCGAATTGGGAGCGTCTACATCAATCTGCATGAGGAGCATTCGGGGACGGACCCCTGTGCATGGCCGGGGAATATGGTCCGGAGGCGTCAAGTCGCGCATGGGGAAATGTTATGGTCGTGACAAGGAGCTTACGGATATGTGTGAGCAATTTACCCGCCACTATTACCGCTCGCCTTTTAACCATCCTTGTCACTGCGTGAGTTGTGTGGTGCTCGTCGTAAGCATTGACTCTGACCGTGACCGCGCATATCGAACTGAGGTCGGTACCATGATGGCTGTTGAGCCGAGCGTGTCGATAGAAGGAAACATCAAGCCCCAGCGTTAATGTTTAGTGCACAAGGTTTCCTATTGTCTGCGAAGGGATTTCTCACGGTGCGGTTAAGCGATGATATGATGATGCAGTTTGTGACGTCACCCTCCAACCTCAAGGATAAGACCAGGACCAACAGAAACACGTAACCATTGTTCTGTGTCACGTACCAGGTTCAAGCATGATTTGTGATGATTTCCACGTGACCAGAAGGACAAAACTCACGTCACGCTTCAAGAAACGCAATGATCTCATTCCACATCCCTTCCTTCCAGCAAGACATCATCTTTATCATCCGCCTTACTTAAGCAAATACTTAAGAAAGCGCCAGTTTTCAACCAGGAAGTTCATGGCAAATCAACAGCAAACTAATTTGCCGAGTAATCTACAAGCCGCCGTCGTCATGAATGAGCCCTCTGCCGGTCTGGGCCTCGAGCTGGGCCGCATTCGCGATCACGACGGTGAACGTCCAGCTAGCTCCGTTCTGCTCAACAACGAGTCTCCAGAACAAGAGAGTTCCGAGTCCGAGCCCGCGACCTCTCAAGGTCTTCCTCCTGAGCTTCCCAGTCTTTTTGCCGAAGTTGTCTTTGTGCTGACCTGCTCCGGCGGGCAGCTCGTCTCTGCCATACTCATCGGCCACGTTGCCGTTACCCAGTCCATTTTTGCATCCTCCCTAGGCCTCCCGCCCTCTGAGGTTCCCTGGCTTCTTGGCTCATCCATGCTGCCTTGTGGTCTCTCCGTCGTCATTTCAGGATCATTGGCCGACCTGCTCGCCCCCAAGCCCCTCTTAGTCGGCGGCTTCCTTTGGGAGACGCTCTGGCAGGCCATCGCTGCCGTATCAGTTAGCCTGCGGCTCAAGGCTCTGTTCTTCTTCTCGCGAGCGATGCAGGGACTCGCTGCTGGTGTGCTTGTGTCAGCATCCATGAGTGTTCTGGGCCGTGTGTACAAGCCAGGCATCCGTAAGACACGCGTCTTTAGTCTAATGGCTGCCTTTTCACCCTTTGGATACTGGTTGGGGTGTCTCCAGGCCGGCGCTCTAAGCGCCCATCTCCCTTGGATCTTTGGCAGTACTGCTATTCTCCTCTCTTTCTTGAGTCTTTCTGCGTACCTTACCATCCCAGCCCTTGCTCCGGCCAAGGACAGCTCGGACTCTGAACCGCCATCTATACGCCAGTTCGACTACGCTGGCGCCGGTCTAGCTTCCATTGGTACCACCCTCATCATCTTTGGACTGACCCAGGGCACTCCGGCCAACTGGAGTCCTTATACGTATTCCGCCATTATTGTTGGATTCTTCATGCTCGTGGCCTTTTACTTTGTCGAGAACTGGGTAGCCCGCCCACTTATACCCAACAACCTCTGGAAGACTCGAGGATTCGGCCCTCTTCTTATCTCCTACTTTCTGGGCCTCGGCGCTTATAGTGAGTTTTTGCCATCCATTGAAATTACCCGGTTATGATTAACTAACGATTGCTTGAAGGCGGCGCCTGGCAATTCTATGCCATTCAATTTTGGCAGCGATACCAGAACGCTTCACCTCTTACCACAACCCTTTACATCCTTCCTAACGGCATCGTTGGAATCCTCGCCGCCTATGTTGTGTCCAAGACGCTCCATGTCGTGCCTATGCATGTCATCTTCACTGCCAGCATGATCGCCTTTGCGCTCGGGCCCGCATTCTTCTTACCCCAAACTCCGTCCACAAGCTATTGGGCTCTCTCCCTACCTGGCTTCATTCTTGCCACGTTCGGTCCAGATATGAGCTTCACGGCAGCAGCCATCTTCATTACGAGCAGTGTTCCCAGGAGCTACCAGGGCGCGGCGGGTAGCCTACTAGTTACGGTACAAAACCTTACAGTGGCTATTATGACAAGTATCAGTTGGGCAATTGGATCAAGGGTGGAGATCTTGCCAAATGAAGAGATTGGACTCAAGGGTATTAAGGCGATTTGGTGGTTTGGGCTAGCCTCTGCGCTTACTGGCGCCCTTATCACAGCGACAATGGTCAGGATCCCTAAGGCAGAAGAGAAGGAGCATGTCCATTAAAACTTCTTCTTTGTTTGTAATTACCGAATCTCTACTCTACTTTACAAAGTTCTAAGTGGATTCCATTGATTCAGATCCGTTAAGGTCTCTGTAACTACTACTTCACCTGCCACAGATTCCATTGTTAGGGTCGGCCCTAATAGATTGTTAGGTAAAGTTTACAATAGGATTGTTTCTTCTTACTTGAATCGCCATCCATCAATAGATGATTCACCACCCTTATCACATCCCTTGATCTCGTTCTGCAGGCGAAGAACGCAGTTCTTGTTGTACAGCTCCAGGGTCTCAGTAGGGCTGAGATTCTGTACTTCAAAGATGTAGAGTGATGTGCTGGAGTACTGGATGCAAGCTTGTTTGATCTCTCCAGGTTTGTATGACCCTTGGAATGCTCCTTGGTTGCCATCGTACCCATTGCAGGCCCTCTCCACGTGCCATGAGGCTGTATCAATATCGCCGCTTGGCCAGTTTTCTCCGCCGGAAAAGCATCCTGCGGTGGTGTGCTTGACGTTTAGGGTAAGGAGGGTGGTCAAGGTGGTAAGGGACGAGAATAACTTCATCTTGAGAGATTGAGAATGTGGTATAAGGAAGAAGGAGCTTCTGAAAAGAGATGATCCAAGATGGTATCGTTGATTCAAGTAACTGGAGAACGGGAGCTGAAAGTAAGTACGAGTTCTTATATATGGCTGTAGGAGCTCTAGTATTACCTATGGGGTCGACTCGGATTAGAATCCGAAAGCAGGTGTAGTACGTCACTATCCGGAATGTCCTTTTCTCTCATTCATCCTTGTCTGCGTCTCAAGCATTAACCCGAGGCTCCTACAGGATTGATCTACAGTAGGCTGTGCGCGCACGGGGCTCCACTTTGTCCGCCCCAGATATAACGCGCTGGATATGCTTTTCCAGATAAGAAGATAATAAAGTTGCTCTGCTGATCACCAATCTAATTATGATTTGTAACTACGTGCCTTGGTTTGCCTTGGCAGATCCCTAGTGACATACTTCGCAGATCTTGTCAATCTGCGCTGACGATTTGTCGGTGGAACATTCCTTCCTTCCTACGAGGTATCCACCGGATCCTGCAATCCTGATTATCGTCATGACCTGTCCGTTAGAGATAGAAAGCATGAGTCGTGCGAGTGAGACGTACCGTGGTGAACGACGTCCTCAGGTTTGACGTTGTTGATGCCCCCCTACACTATCTGGATCGGGATGTATTGTCAGAATTGTACTACGCGGCATTTTGGACTGTCTAAGTATGCACTGGAAAATAATGCTTATGTTCTTTAAATTATACTGCATTATCCTTCCCAGGTAAAATCTGATAGTTGTGGTCGGGGCGAGCGGTGAAGCTTACTACTTCCTATACGCTGCTTATGGTATTTTTTACTGCAAGCAACAATCAGAGAAACTATTATCAAGGTACAATATATGGCTCTATTTTAGCTTCTCTATGACAGAACTCTATATCCGATACACAGGACTAATCCTAGCCCCACTTAAAACCTCTATTCTTATTACTTTCTAAGAACAGAAACCATTGTTCGGGTCAGCACTATGAGAACAGTTAGTAAACGTGCGAGAGTACGAGAGGTAAATACATACACAGCGCGCCAGCCGTCTGTCGTAGAATCACCGCCATACCAACAGCCGTAGATTTCGTTGTGGAGCTTGGTCACACAGTCGTCATCTTTCAAATCGAGAGCGCTGTTGAGGTTCGTGTTTTCGATGGTGAAATCTGCGCGGACGGTGCCAGAGAGCTCCACGCAGACGCTTCTGCTTTCACCGGGCTTGAAGGTGCCCTGGAACTTGCCTGCCTGGCCGTCGTAGCCACGACAGGCTCGTTCGGCGTGGTAGGCAGCGCCGTCTCGGTCGTCTACCCACCCGACGCCGCCGCTGAAACAGCCAGCTGAGACATTGGCAATGAAAACACCGAGAGCGAGGGTCTTGATGAACATGGTCGAGATTGAAAGGTGAGAATAATCCAGAGTATGGTTGTAAAATGAGTTACAGTATAGGAGAGTGCGAGTAAACTTGTAAGAATTTTGTTTTATACCGGATAATTCTCTCCAATTGAGTCTTGATTCGTGCAAGGCGGTTCAACTAGCTTGCTTCAGCTGATGTAACGATTAATTGTGGAATTTCTAGAAGCACGTACCATGTAAGCGCTTACGGTGGCACATGAGGATCTACGTCAAAAACTTGCAAAAGATAAATCCTGCAGGATTCACCAAAAAGGCTTGATCCTTCTTTACTACATTGGCATCTTTTCGGCACTTCTTCTCAAGTTATTATTGTGGAAATCTCACCTCATCTCAGGGGGATTGCCATGTAACGATCGGCCACTGCGCCAGGCAACTGCTTATGAGCCGAGTCTATTCTCCACTGAGTGACATTCAGGATCGAAACAATGGCAATTCCTCAATCCTTCGTTCCTACTTAATTATCAAAGCAGAAGAAGGCGCATGTACGTCTGATTGACTGTGAACCAAGGCAGCCTCGCCATTGGATGACATCATCAAGGAAAGGTCCAAACACAACAAAAGAGCTTGCGGTAATTTTACGCTCCTTTGATGCGGTCAATGCACTAGAGGCCGATAGTATGGCAGAAAGGAAGCCAGTTAATTCCGCGCTGGACCCTACGTTGAAGAAAGTATAAAACTCTAGCCCTGTTTCCTTACACAGCTCATCACAGTCCATATACTAACATCTCAGGTTTCCCCATTACTCCATCAGTCAAGCAATACTTACCTCTGTGCTTTTCAATATGAAGATCTCACTTCGCTCTTTGATGGTCCTCCTTGGTACCACCGCGACTATGGTTTCGGGCAAGGTATGTAATATTTCCTTCGTGAGGATATCCAGTGTCCAAGGGCAAAGCTACTTCCAGTAGTGACTTGCCTCATAAAACCTGGATAGCCTCTACCAGCTGTATGCAAAAGTCTACCTGCTAACAATTGATGGTTATAGTGCTACGGCGAAGGCCTTAACACTGATATCAACTGGGGAGGACAAGATGGCGAGGCCGCCGCCCGTGAAGCCACAGAGTACGCTTGCCGCAATGACAATGGCAACTTCAAAGGTTATTTCAAGCCAGGCGAGGAGAAGACCTACTGCGTGCCATTTGGATCGACTACTAGCTTCGTCTTCAAAGTCAAGAACCTCAACACCGACCAAGGGTTTGTTTGACCTTAACGACGACGACTGTGCCCTTCGACTGCAGAATGAGATCAATGGTTGTAATGAAGGCGGCCAATCAACCTTTTCGGGGTGGTGGTTTTCGTAAGTCATGCTGAAGACATGTTAGTTTATAGACTCCTGCTAACAGGGTAATAGCTCGGATCCCCAGAATTACGGCAACTGCGGAAATTAGAAGGGTTGTTTGCTAGCAATGTTGTTATTGGAGAATTGTCCAGATATTGATTAGTTTATCTATTTATCATGTGCCAGTCTAACTTGTGTCCCTAGTCGGTTTACGAAAGTAAACCTTGGGGTAGAATGCGTCGATATTACAGTCTTCTAAGTGCTTAAGACCGTTCTGGTCACATCATGTACTGTAGCCGCAGCCTCAATCAATAGAATTGCACTTATATTGACCGGTGTAAAATTGCAGTTGAACCTCTCAAGCGCCATTGGATCTGTGGTCTCCTTCACATCGGGTATACTCATTTACCACAAAGTTATACCCATAAACCTTCCCTATCAAAACTACGGAACATTAAACCAAGGTCTCATTACCTGACGCCACGTTCTCGTACAGACAGGAATAATTACTAGACGGTATATTTGTAAGGCAGGACAAGATTTAATTGAATTATTTGCAAGGCTTCTGGCTAGGGCGTGGTCGCTGGAGTGGCTATCTGGTATGCTGCAAAACAAGAGATGGAACAGAGCGTCATCAGTGGAGACCAGTCTTACAGGAGGATTGTTCCTTCATCCTTTATGATATCATAAGGTCTGGGCGCTCAGTTAGCTACCCATGTATGCAATCTTCCACTCCAGCACGGGAGCAAATATAAAAAGGGAACCGTTATGCCCCGTTGACACCTGAGCATTTTGTTGTTCTAAGCATCTTTCTCTTTTTTTCTACCAGTAACCATCACATACAATTATGAAGTTCTTCACCGCCCTCACCTTTGCCCTCTCGGCCCTGGGCTTAGCATCTGCTACCAAATGCTGCGCCGACAAGAGTGTACGTATCCTTTACGGCCACAGCATGGATATCTGAACTGATATGTTATACTCAGTGCTCTGGTGAATGTTCCCCCATCGCAGGAATGGAGGGTGAGCTCATTTCTTGTCCTTTGAACAAGCCTCAGCCATGCGAGGGCGATCCGTAGAAACCAGGTTCTGAGCTTTGAAGGGCCGTGGAGGAGGATGAAACAGTTGAGAGAGGTCTCATGTGATGACTTCTGTGTGCAGCTAGGATTAGAATATGTCAAGGGTTCTGCTTAATATTGTTTCTCCCCCATCTTGATCCCGATTTCACACTTATCATTAACTGTTCATTAACTTTGCCAGTTTCGACAACAAGCTGATGAAGTACCGTGTGGACACTGACAATGAAACGCGTATTTATCCGTTCCAAGTTACTACCGAGCTGCACTCTCAAGTCCACGATCAAAACCCCAACCAGGCGCTTGGAGACCTCCCCGGCATGCAGCACCCTTGATGCACTTCCCTCGCCACACGAGCGGGCTGTAGTTCAATTTAATGATCTATCAATAATACCCAGGGCCCTTCCCAAAGTGTCAGTTCCTCCTTGATAGCCCTCCATGTAAAACTCAGAGTGAAAATGTAAAATAATAAAAGCAAAGTGAGGATGTGTGGGTTATAAGAAGCAGCATTGATGAGATACCATCCAAGATGGACTTGTTTGACCTGAAAAGGTGCGGTGGATACTTCATCTCAATCATAGTAGCCACTGCCCATAATACCATAAAGATGAAAGTGCCCATAACTTCTGCATGGTAACAGTAGATTTCTCTGTTGGGGTGTTTATAGTAATACAAGACGAGCCTGGCCATTGTAACCGTAGACATCACATTAAAGACAACAGGTGATGATGTAGCTTTGAGGCCAATTATAGCGATAATAAAGGCCAGCCAACATCGATTGTGTCTTATGAAATTTGAGGTGGTCGGCAGTAGCTGAGCCACAAGAGGCAAATCTTGATGGAGAGCTGTAAACCAGAATAGTATAGGAATCGCTGCGGGCATATAAGGCTCAACGATGGCGGGAATCATAGCCTCCTTATCAGCCTCGGTAGGCCCTTTCCATAGTACCAGCAGGCTGAACCACGCAGGAAATGCCATGTTCATGTGAAACTCGGCGAAGAGTCGAATACCATGAGATATGGATTTGAACCAAGTCACCCAGCCGCTGGATCGGCAGACCTCGACCCCAACACTGACGGTTGGCAGACTTGTAACAAAGCTTGAAAAACTGGAGCAGGAGATGACCAGGTCATCTTGTGTTAAATAACTCCAGGTTGCCTTGTCTGAATGAGAGCTGTCTTGTAATACACGATCGATTTCTTGGAAGGTTGATAGATCAGGTCGGAAGCAAATTGACAAGCTGATTGGCCCTTTGAATGGCTTGAGTAACCAATGAGTCTCATTTCCCTCTAAGAATACTGCAAAGCGAGTCCCTGTGCCCCGAGTCTGTAGCAGTACAGCTGACATACATTCATATGTACCACTTACAGTCCATCCAAACGATTGGCGCTTAAAGAATGCGTGTTGTGAAATAAACAACGAGTTCTTTTTCCTTGGGTGGTACGGGATTAAAAAGGTATTCGCTGAGTGGTGTTGTCGGGACCATCCGTTGGAGGTTCGGATCCCAACAAAATCCAGGTGTTGGCTGGATATGGATAGAGATAGCTGAGCCGGGTTGGTGTTTGTGGCTGCCAGAAGCGTCTCAAATGGCCGAAACGGAAGGTCTCTGAGCCGAGTCATCAAATTAAACTGGCGATGCTCCCACCGACTCCAGACATCGTGTTCGATGAAGGACGTCCCCTGCGAAGTTCGCGCGTACATACTTGGCCCTCGTCTAACAATTGGCAGACCGAGCAGTCTCCATGGATCGTTTCTCAAACGGCAGGGCAAAATAAGGTAAGGATGGCTGTCGCTGGATGCAGGAAGCGTGATGCTCAGACCCCGATCAGTCAGTGATCTATCAATATCTGCCTCGACCAGTACCAGCTCCTGGGACCCTGAAAAAGAGTGGATGGACCGAGAAAATAGCCCTTGTATATCATCGTCTTCTTTTGGTGGTTGTAAATGATACCAAGGATGGCCAATGCGAATGAGGAAATGAAATACTGGGGTCCAATAGGATGGCTTCGACACCTGCCAGGAGTTTTCCTTTCGTTTCGCAACGTCCCAAGCGAGAAGTGTAACGTCGAAGACCGTGGGGTCTCGGACGATGGCTTCTTGAAGACGGAAAAAAGCTCGCTCGGACCCTTCTCCATATAACAAGGGTATGTTGATACCAAACAGACCGAGAAGACAGTACGACATATCTTCTCCGCGCGTCGTTATTCTCCTGGACGCCCAATCCATCCTCTGGGCCACCGTAGCGCTGGATATCAATACCTGGCGCGCTTGGATACTAACAGTATCTTGGGTTTCGAGATACTTCTGTTCAATACCAGTTATATCGCTGATAACTCCGGCGTACTCATGTCGTGTCCCAATCACAGACCAGTCGGAGGCAAAAAAGATCACTTCCGTTGGGGCCAGTAGCTCCTGCAAGGTCCATCCACGGGTAAACCAGCGGCTTTTGCTCATGCACTTTCCAGTATCCCGGTAGCCAGGAGGCACATCATCGAGGTATGCGAAGCATATGTCCGAATTCTCATACCACTTGAACATGCTGTTGATAGCCTCTGACAGCTCAGCACTACTTGTTTTGTCGATGCAGCACGTGTCGACCCAGACGTAGTTGAAGCCGCGACGTCGAGACTCCGCACAAGCGGCCCTCGTTTTGGTAAAGCCCGCGCCATGCCCTGTACGCAAAGACGGAACATCCTGAAGCAGGATCTCCTCGGCACCCCATGTATGGGAGAGAATAGCATACGGTGGTTTCTGGTCGCCCGGAAACCACTCAAGTTCTAGTGTATTAACGTTCAAGAGACGCATACTGCCTTGCTGTTGTTTGTTTGGGGAGGGATTTATATGGTAATATCTCCCAGCGCTTACGGATAAGCACGCTGTGGGGCCCACCCACGTGGGTAACAAATGAATTGACCACTAAGGCTAGGCTGCCATAATAAAGTAGCCCAAATACTTGTCTAAGCTGGCATAAATGACCTGAATTATTTCGTCTCTTATGCTTTTGGAGGCCAACTGTTCTGCTATTCTGAGTGGGCCTTATGCATCATTAAGCCAATTTCGACTAGGCATGTACATGGCCGGATATTAAAGCGCAGAACTAGGCTTGCCAACCCGACGCCTTTCGACATTTAGCGAGGATCTTGAGATGTTTCTCGGGGTTAACTTGACTGCACACGATTTACGCTTAGGCCCATCACGTTGGGATGATTTCTATCCGCGCAACATTTCCCTATATCTCGGTAAATAAATCAGTAGTTAGAAGATGGATTTATCTGCCTCCTATAGCATATACATCAGACGTTGAATATTTCAAGACAGTTTTGGGAGACCGATACCATAAAGCTAAGCTACTTAGCTTAAAAAAGTTATTCATTAGGTAATTGGATTCTCTGTGGATCCTACAGAGACCCTCAATGCCAACTAATTATATCCCAGGCAGCTGTTTAATTGCTAGTGCCAGTTTCGACGTAGGCAACAGAATTTCTCACATTTATAAATATAGTGATGCTGTCGTAATCCTGAAGTTACATTCTCATCTCATTATCCTTGTTTTCTTTCTTCTTATCCGAGATGTCACATCCGCCACCGCCACCGCCTCCCCGATTCCCGTCACGTTCTAA
The DNA here is from genome assembly GCA_004367055.1 of Fusarium sp. NRRL 66335. Lineage (NCBI taxonomy): Eukaryota > Fungi > Ascomycota > Sordariomycetes > Hypocreales > Nectriaceae > Fusarium > Fusarium sp. NRRL 66335. The sequence continues at coordinate 130,677 of QHHG01000071.1, read as the reverse complement.
GCCTGAGGAGCAACTCCAGGCTAGCATTGACATTCCACCTTTCATTGTAAAAAGAAGCGATGGGAAAACCAAAGATCCGGAATTCGAATTCCCTAAGTCTGATTCCAAGCCCAGCTCAGTCACATTACGCGTTGTTATCAACCAGTATCTTGGCACTCCTCATGCATCAAGGGCCAAAGCTAGTAAACTCTTCAGTATACTTGGCCGCCTGCGTTGCCTCCAGTATGCCCTGAAAAAATACAACAATGGGTTACTCGAGCGCACATCTGACTTCCTACAATATTGGCGCCGCCATACTCTGCAATTGCTATCTGGATTCGGCGTCATCTCAGCGCATACTCATGGTCCTGTTCACATCCTCGGCCTTGACGATCTGATTGTACAAATCGAAGACATCTATCAAAATGATATTGTCGAGTATGATAATATGATCGGAAAAGGCATGACACACTTTCAAGGATTGCTTCAACTTTTTAGGCCTGATGTTCCTGTCAAAGCTTCATTGCTAGCTGGGGGAACCCCATCTGTATTTCGGGTGACGGATGCCTTTTTCTCGGAGCGTCGCAATGCTTTTGGTTCATCCTCCAAAGACTTTCACGTCACTTTGGAAACTGTAGTGGCTGTCGGTGATCACTTCTCGGTAGCTACCTTTACAGAAGTGTTTTCTGGATGGGTCGGAACGCAGCCGCGAGCCCTATCCGACTTGACCTACCAGCCAGTTGTCGACACTGAACGAGATGCTCTCCTGGCACGCGCAGAGAAGGTCGCCAGATTTGGCAGAGGTGGCGCAAAGTATCTCGCCTATGCTCCGAATACCTTCATCCTTCACCCGACTCGAACTCAGAACAAGCCTACCATGTCCCAGTCTACACATAGTTCTGCGTCTCTATCCGGCGGTCGCATCATGGTTGATATGGTTAGGAGCGCGTCTCTGGGTCACCACCCCTGCCAAGGTGTAGATGCGGCTACTCTGGCGATCATCCAACTCTCGTCACGCTATCGACAATGGATGTCTAAGAGTGACCGTTCTGGTTCAGCTGATGACGATTCAATGTATCTATGGGATGAGGTACCAAACGAACTCTTGGTTACTTGCTGGCCAGCTCTAGTTGGATTCAGCTTTTCTATCAAGGCCTGGGGTCATGTCCTCGTCGACGGCCTCTCAGAAATCAATTTCCAAAATCAAGCCTTCGATAAACTTGTCCTGTCGCATGAACGAAAACAACTCATTCGCGCCGTCGTTCGCTGTGGGACATCTCCAGATGTTCAGGCCCAGGATCTCATTAGCACCAAACAAGGTGGTCTTATCTTCCTGCTCCATGGTCCACCAGGTGTTGGGAAAACGCTTACAGCAGAAGCAGTAGCAGAGTTACTACACCGTCCGCTGTACTATGTCACCATGGGAGAGCTCGGGGTGACCCCAGATGATCTGGAAACTAGACTCAGTGATATTCTGTCTATCTGCGCCGAATGGGATGCTTTGGCAGTTCTTGATGAAGCTGATGTTTTCTTGGAAACTCGAAGGACTTCAGAGCTAGTGCGTAATGCCATGGTATGCGTTATGCTTCGGATGCTCGAGTACCATCCCGGCATTCTATTTCTGACGACGAATCGAGTGCGAAGCCTTGATCCTGCCTTTGAGAGCCGAATTACCCTGTCCATTCGCTATGAAGCTCTCGACCGCGATGCGCGTGAGCAGATTTGGAAGAACCAACTAAATGATCACTCTAAAGTCGCTACCCAGACTATTGACTATGCAGAGCTGACCAATTCGCAACTAAATGGTAGACAGATCAAGAACGTTGTACGTCTGGCGCTGAGCCTGGCTATGGATCAGAAAACACTAGTCACACAACAGGTACTACTGGAAACCATTCAAGTAACCACGCTTGGACTTAGCGATATAAAGGCGGATAATACTTGGGAAAGCCCTAAAAATGAAATGTAATTGAGGTCTAGTTAACTATCCAACAGTTGCTATTTTCCTAGATAGGTTGTTTTATTTAGGGCTAGCTAAGACAGTCTTTGAATGTAAAATCCATTATAGATAGGAGAAATCTAGCATTACTATCTTGCATAAATAGCATCGACGGAAATCTTACCTAAATTATCTGGGTCTGAGCTTGTCCCTGCATAACAAATTCCAGCTTCTATATTAGCCCCCTTACAGCAAGGAGGAGAAGGGTAGTTGGAATTGCCTGTCATACTTGTAGCTGAGATGCTGTCACTGTAGTGACTGGGGGCTAACCGGCAATCTGTGAAACAAGAGAGATCAGAGCGTCACGAGTGGGGACCAGTCTTAGAGGAGGATTAATCCTCCATCCTCCCTGATATCAGAAGGTCTGGGCGTTTAGCTACCTATCTATATGATATTGCCACCCCGCATGGGAATAAATACAAAAAGAGACAGGTGTAGCCCATTGAAACTCGAGCAAACTGTTATTCACAAAACATCTTTCTTCCTGTAGATCGCTCTGATTAGCATCCTATGTAAGTTAAGCGCAGCACAGATTCAAAGCTGATCACTGGTCCAGCACAGCACATGTCAGAGCTGAATATCTGCATATAGGAAGATCTGCGGGGGCGCTAGGCTTCTGTAAGGCTAGCTACGAAACTCTGCTCCGCCTCGGTCAGACATATATTTGTCTTCCTCCAATTAAAGACTTTCACTAATGTATGATCTATTGCGTATACGGATACCTAACTTTAAGATGTGTTTCCCTATGTATGAAAAGTTATCATGACGTCAAACTACCCCGCTAATCTTTTATGTTCGTATCTACGCACTTTTAGGAAGAATGCATAAAAAGACAGCCAGGTGCCGGTTTGAAACTGATTTTACTTTACTAAATCCCCCGCAGGTCAACTACGCCTACAACTGCTATATTGCAGCTTCTCCTACCTTAAATACACTACCTACCTTCCGAAGACCAAGATCAACTAGTCACAACACAATATTCATCATGTCTGACGACGAGACATCGGTTCCGGCAGTCCGCAACATACTTGATCTCGGTAAGCTATCAGTTACTTCAATCGGCCAGGGTACTAATATGTTGCCAATAGAGGCGGAGGGCACCGAAATTGAGGTTGCTACCGAAACGCAGTCTACGGGATGGTAATATCTGTATTGCTCCCACGGAAGTACTATAAACTAACGCTGGACCAGGAAAATCAACCAGCCCTCAGCGACAGTTGAGGATCCATCAATTCTTAAACTGCATCTCACCAACCCTGCTGTTCAACGCATAGATCTACATTTCCCTCTCGGACAGGAAGTTATAGCGAGAAATTTACAGGGTGTAACTATCAAGGATGCATTGGATGCTATTCATAAGGCATTCAAGAGAAGGGTAAGTTTTCTTGTGGGTTGTCTTTTTGTCAACTAACAATTCGGCCAGTCAGATGGAGATTTAGAAAACCCATACCTTGCTGGTTCTGAGTGGGATAAGGAGGAAAGCTGGACCCGACTGGTTGTTCATCTTGCGTCAGAACCTGCTATCTAGGGCTTAAAAAGTTCTTCTTTTAGTATTACTGATATATCCTGTTCTAAACCAGGCTAAGGGTACAGGGAAGGCTTAATATAAAAAAGGTTACCAACCAAAGAAGCTCAGACAGCTAATCTTTTTAAATTGTATCATAGATGAAGGGAATGTAGTATTCTTCTCCTTACTATCCAGTAGCTATCCTGCATAGATAGCATCAAGGGAAATCTTATCTAAAGTATTCGGATCTGAGCTTGTCCCTGCATGGCGGATTTCAGCTTCTGAAACAGTCCCCTTGTCACCCCAAAAGATACGGCCCTTCTCATTCAGAGTCCAATCATCAACGAGGTCAGCAATAGTTTGCAAGTGACCCATAGTGGCAGGCTGAGGTCCTAATCGCTTTCTGAGTGCCAAGAAAGTTGCAAACGAAGCCAGTAGTATAGCGAGGGCGGCATAAAGCATTAACCGAGTATAAGTCATATAAAAGGTAATACCCGCTAAAGCCATTTCCCCATCAACGGTAGACGGATCCAACCACTCGACAGGGCCTATGAAACGTCCGTTCATGGAAGGCAGCAGAGCCTGACCAACGCTCCAGTGCAAAACAGACTTCAAGATGGTCAGGGTGATATATTCCCAGCTGGTCAATGCGTTCTTTAGCGAGTCGCTTGCGAGCAAAGACCCTTTGGGGGACCTTCCGTTTGTCCCTATACCGACATAAGCATTCCGCCAGTGATTTTCATCTCGTGAAATATTCACAAGCAGTTCAGTACAGTGTAGAGCGAAAGACTGGGTTGCTTGAATGGCGGTGATGAATAGCAGGCCCAGAAATACTTGGAGTAGCGGATATCTGTCTTGATCATATTTATCTCCATTCTGAGAAAATGACATTGAGAGGCTGGCCATGTTGCTGTCACAGCTACCTGGACCTTGTACATCCCATTTGAGTGTGGTTGAGCCAGGTGGGCAGTGATTGCCGCTATCCGCGGCATAGGCAAGATCCAGTCCCAAGATCGTAAACACCCATCCTGTAACGAGTATTGCCAGCGTCCACAACAGTACAATAATTCTTCTTATATGCCTGTGTGAACTGTAGATGCTCTTTTGTTTCTTCAGTGGATGAACTGGCTCCATGCCGTCCTGTTCGTAGCCTTGTCTTGATGGAGAAGGGTTTTGATCGGGCACGGGTTGCATGCATCTTCCCTCGCGCCGTTGAAGCAACCCGTTTTGCACAGCTGCCAAACAATTACTCAACGGATTGGAACTCCAAGTCAATACAGAATCGGACCGGGTCCAAAGACACCAGGTCGAAACTATCGCGTGTCCCGAAAGAGCCAGACCCAGTACCACAAGAGCCACACCGTTCAAAAATACAACATCCGGTAATGAATCGGTGGGCAATAGTAGGTAACTTGAAGCTCCGTAACAGAACCACGAACAAATCAAGCTGAAGACGTTTGTGTACCACCGATTAGGTCCACTCTTGCTTGAACTAGTGAGAAGGCGGAGGTTCGTATTAAATTCCAGTCGCTGTTCGCTGTATAGGGCCCATCTCAAGGACACGGAATGAACAAAAGCCATACTGTCAATACAGAATGTGAGGATGATGTTGAAAACAAGCGATAGGGTCTCTGTTGCGGTCGCATCAATGCCAAGGCGAAGAGCAAGCTCTCCCTTTCCTGTGGCAAGGACGTAGATACCAGACGCGATGCATGCGAAGGCTAGAAGACAACCAACAAAGATGCCAACGACGCACTGTAAGCGAGTAGACTTGTTTACGTCGTAAAGTTGGTCAGTTTTGTTGTTTGGCCCACCATCAATACTAGCGTTCTCATCATTATTTCCCTCTTGAGGCTTGTTGACATCAGACTGTTGTGCCGACGATGAAGCAAACCCTGCATTTTCTGGTTTCAAAAGCGCTTGGACCTCATTTGTTTCGTTGTTCTTGACTGTTGACCTCCATTCTTGAATATCAAGCATTTCGACACAGAGATCAGGACCCTTCTGGTGTTCCATGTTGCCCTGGAGAATAAGAGGCCCGAATAATAAAATTGAGAATTGCAGTTTTATCCTTGGAGGGCATGAGTATTTGTATCACGATAGGGAATAAATGCCAACGGTGACAGAATGACTGGTATCAGCAACTATCTTCGACAGATAGAGCATGGAAAAGAAGGTTCAAAGTGGAACAAGGAGGGGAAATAATTAACATGCTGACTCTAAAAGCCCGAAGGATGTATTACTGCCTCAGGTTCCTGAAAGGATTCGTAGGACTCATATTGTGAAACCAGGGGCAGGAATATTACTTCGTTCTATTGGCACAAGTACGCTCACAGCCTGCAGGGGCCTTCGATGTTAGCTAAATATGGACATTTAGCCCTGCGCTAGTATCTAAGACCCCTGCTGTTAATTCGGAAGAAACAGATAATCCGCAACTGGTCTACTGGTCTAGGTTAAGCGTATTGCAATAGATTCTACGAAGAAACATAGTTGTGACTATCTACGGTGACTCAGTAATGCCCTCTCAATATGGCCAGGGCAATTCAACTCCTGTGTTATTACTCGCTTGGGTGTAATGATGCCCCTACCATGCCAAGCCCGACTAACAGCGACATAAATCAACCAACAACTGCCAAGACGAGAATACAACCATGGAGTTACAGTACGGCTATTGAGTTGAACAACGTTGGAAATTCACAGAGGCCCATCCTGTCCTGTAGCCTGATTGAAATCTTACTCCTGTGCCTACAAGAACCCGACCAATACCCGGCAGGCTTTCTGATTGCTAATTCTTCCCGCGTAACTTCAACGCGCACATTTCCAACATGCGTTTTCCCCTACAATCTATCTTCTCCCTGACCTGTAGGTTTCTCCTTCACATTGGAGGAGTTGCTAAGGAATTAAACGGTCACACTGATGCCTTACAGATCGACCTGTTATTCCCATGCAGTCAGACCAACAACCCGTTTCCGATAATCCCAATCGTCTTCTCTTACCGCAACATTGAGCTGCTTCCGTATCTGGGACCTTAATCTCATATGAGGTCTAGAACGACGATAACTTGAGTGCAAATATTGTTATACCTGCCTACAAGGTCCTTAAGGGGGAGTGAATTTGACTTTGTTAAACTAATAAAGTACTACTGAACAGCCTTCAACGCCTTCAGTATAGCTCCCATCCGATATCCGTCGTTCTCGTGCGGACTTTGCCCATCCAATAGCTCCCAAGGCATTAGAAAGCTATAGTTACCCCTTGTATCCCCGGAATGCATTTTGTCCAGAACGCTGACAATTCCTCGTCGTTCTCGCAGTCGCTTGAGGAGCTCCAAATCCCTTCCAGAATACTCATCCTCATGCTTGCGGACGAATTCTAACAGTACAGCTACGATCCCCGTAACAATGGGGGCAGCACACGAGGTACCAGTCATGCGCCGCTCTGCCATACCTAGCTTCTTTGGCCAGTATCCCAGTACTGCTATACCTGGCGCAGCAAAATTGTGATCATAGGACCGAGGGTCTGGCGTAAAGTCTGCACTGTTTCCATATCCATCGTGAGCATGGACACAGATAACTCGGTCCGACCTAGCAGGCCATGAAACAGGATTCAATGCTCCAGTATTACAAGCTGCTGCAATCATGATAATGCCCTTCTCCTCCGCTCTCTTCATGACGTTGTCGATCTCGTATACCCTATCAGGGCAGCCAAATGACATGTTAATTATGTCTACCTGCCATTCGTCGATAGCGCACGTGAGTGCCTAGGAATAGTTAGCTGAAGTGTTCAGGTATTCGCCGAGATGAATACCTTGACTATAGCTTGGTTGATCATCTTATCTTCCGCTCTCCTCTGCGATCGAGTCTCGAACACCCTGGCGACGTATATGTGGGCGTTTTGTGCAACCTTAAGGATGACTGAAACGCAATGTGTCCCATGTCCATCTGCATCCTTGTAGCCGTTTTTCATCTCTATACGCTTTCTTTTATCACAGTATACTTAGCTTCGGCAATCTTTAATCTGTTCTTCATAGAGCACATCTGCCTCTGGAGGAAGCTCCAAACCGGTGTCGAGAATGGCGATTTTGATAGGATCGCTAGCGTCATGTTTCGGTCCGAGTTTGACAAGGTCATGAACGTGATTCTCAAATTTACTGAACCATTCATCGGCGTATCGAGCTCTGAGAAGAGAGGTTAGTACATAGTAGTCATCCGTGTGTTGAAGGGAACAGACTGTCTCGAGTCTACAACGTGTTTCTCTCCATTGGAATCAGCCAAAAGACTCCACACTTTGTCCGCATCCTGCTGCTGTCTCGCTTCAGTCGAGGGCTCAAGCTTATTGAGATAGTCCTTTAGTGGGATTACAATGTCCCTAAAGAAGTACTGTTGGACTATCTTCTCCTCTTCTATCCCAATAGCATCCACAAGCCTCCCCTTTAGACATGCCTGAATAGCTCTTTTGTATTGATCATCGACGTGCTTCTCGAACTCGCCAGTCTCCAGCAGTGCGAGTAAAGCGAAATAGTCCGTGCTGTCCGTAACTTCACCGTCATCCTCAGCTATGGTGTCGCTGCGAATTGAGTTGAACTCCTCAATCACACCATCTTCATGGTGCTGAAGCTGCAAGAGAGTCAGGGCTAACGCGACAAAGCTCGGCGGTGGATACTGTAAGGTGCTTTGTTGGTGTGATTCGTTGATAGGTATTGGCAGATATGGCTCATTAAGTTTCGGCTTCCCATGATGGTTTTGTAAGAAGCAGATGCCACGATCTTTCCAATTTCTTTGGAGCCAAGGCCCTTCATGTGGTGAACCATTCCCCCATGAGTCTTTACTTAGCTGCAAGAGGCTACATGCAAATACTACGGCTACCTCAGCCTTTTGATGCACTGTGAGTGACACGGAATCCACTCTCTCGCCCGATGATTCCGCTTCCTCATTTCGTTGGAGGAGAGTTTGGAGGGGTATCACAGGCTTGGAATTCTTGACTACCCCATCACCTCGAGTCTCTGAATGCTTGCCATAGGCTAGATCCACGATCGAGCAAATTCGTTCATTACCAGAGAGTTCGATTGTCTGACAAAAGTCTGGAAGCGATATCTCACGTTGGTGGCCTTTTTCTAGGTCATTAGACTCCTTGAATCTAACCCTCAGAGCTTCTGTTGGGGTAATCTCCGGAACCCTATTCGGTCACATCATCAGAAATGGTCTCTTTCTCGAACAATCGAGAATCCTTTCAGAAATTCTTTTTGAACTTACTTGGCGTGGAACCTGATTCGACCCCAGTATTTGCTGTGCGTTGAGGATAATGTGTCAAATTCAAACAAGTGGGCGGAACCTCCATCCTTGCTTGTATTCTGCCTATCTGTCACTAGTTTAAGCATCGCCGTATGAGGGTCTTTGCAGTGAAGGGGCCAATGCATGCATAGAGTGTTGTAAAACCATTGTAACGCATCTTGGGCATCCGTCATGGAGTTGGATAGGTCCGTTATGGCATCTTCGAATTGCAGGACTTGGCCATCGAAATAAGCAGTTTGGGGAATACTGTCCTCGGGTGTCGCTACCTCTATTTCCACCCAGTCCACCAGGTCTTCAGTTTCGAGTGCGGAGAGACACAATCTCCGTGTCTTGGTAATATCTTGATGGATTTTTCCTCTCTGGGCCTTGGCACCCGCTGGGATCGCTTTCTCGATGGATGGTAGTAATCGCTGTAGCTTGGCTATGCCTTGGCTAAATCCTTCTCTTATGCCAGCTGTGTACATCGCCATGTTGTGCTCAGTACGTTTGTTCCGGCCAGTCTGAGTGTGGATCGCAATGCTAAGGAGAACTACGCCGGATAAACCCCGCAGCGGCTGAAGATGACAATGATACGATTATTCCAGAAGCGCTGTCTGGTCATTGGTTACACGGATCTGACTGACCCTGTGTGGAACCAGTAGGGATATTATCCAATAAGATGTCAGGTACTTTCAATGGCTAGGATAAAAGCAGTAGAGATAATAAAAATCTCTGAAGTCTTAATTAGAACACGTGTTGCTCGGAGCTTATGTAGGGCTTTTATTTATCTTGTTTGACTAAACTTACCAAGAGATATCTTTATAATTTCCTCTACTTCAAGCTTTACGGAACATGTCCCAAAGAGTAAGATGGCGTTTAACCTGCGTCTGAGCAGTTACTGTTGGGCAAAGTGTTAGCTTGATACGTATCTCAGGTATCAGGAGCATATGTGAAGGGAGACTATAGGGTAGTCGACTATGGTCTTGTAACATGACAGTGCCTGCAACATACAAACTACCCAGTGATATTTGCCTATCGTGCAATTGCATAACTTAATTCAATAGCTCCGCTGTACCCAGGCCCTCTTGATAACCATGGTCTGCACTATCATGGAACAGTCCAGGAGCGCACCAGATCTCGGAGGTTCTTCCGTCAATATCTTTCTGTTCTCTGATCGACTCAATCTCAAAGTCTTGGTGCAACAGCTCAAGCGACTCCTGCTCTATCAAATTGGATTCTCCATCGTCACTCAACAATGCAAACTTATTGAATGGTTTGTCCTTGAATTCGCCATTGAACTTCGGTGTGATTTTAAGTAGTCGATAGCCTATAATGAATGGTTCGTCGCACAATCCAAACGAAACTACCTGCTTGTGAGCCTTTTCGGTACTGAGATGAGGCGTCTCCTCAACTGGAATGCCTGCCAGCAGTGTCGCGTCCACCGTTACAGAGGCGTCGCCACCAACGCCCGTGTCTTTTCCAGCCTGGATGCTGCCGCCATGCGCAATCTTCAAGCCAGTGACCATGTAGATAGACTTCCAAAAATTCTTCTTCAAATAAGTCTTTACTGTTGTACTGGATAAACTTTGAGCGATGTACTTATCGCTTGGGCTGAAATATGATGTCTCTAGCTTCTGGCACTTTAAGAATGATTCCTTGTTGCTGAAAGTCTTGCCAGCGATGTCACCGCCAAGACCGATTAGAGGAGCAAGAAACGAGGTCGCTAGACCGGCGTTCAGCGAGAACAAATCGCTGTAGCTCAGACTCCAGTCTGGTTTAGTCGTGGTAGTCGTCGAATGAGGCTCAATACGCGACTCGGAGTTCAGCGACCGATCGGGCCACATCGGATCCTTGATGATGTTGCCAAGTCTGATAGTGTCATTTGGTGGGGTATCCCAATTGGGAGCGATGATATAAGTCGGTCGTTCTGACATCTGGGCGATCACGTTGATGGCTGATGAGTCTGAAGACGCCAGCGGAGAAGAATCTTGCAATCTTCAAAAATCAGTTGTTTCGAGAGCTGTCTGACAATTTGAAGGCCATCTCGGATTATCTCCTTCCTGAAACGGGGCTTTGCAGCCAATATCTGACAATGAGTACGTGGTACGCTATCATTGGATGAAGAACGGGCTGCAGGCGACCCTCTGAAACCCCTCATCATCCATCAAACGATGCGAAAGTGTTATCGCCGATTTTAGAATTGAGTCGCGTTTGGCATGGAATTCATCTTGGTATTGAGAGTACTAAACTAGCGAAGCTCACGAAAGTTCGATAAATCATCTATGTCACAATGTCCGACGTCGACACGAAGGCGACCGAGCAAGATGATGGACTCATGATCAATGACTTCTATGTTCAATGCCTGGACTCATTCATTTCATGTAGCGACTGTCTACATCTTTCGGCAGCTTCACGACAATTCGTCAACGATGAGATGAGTCGTTTCAAGATATGGGCAGCAAACATTGGAGCGCATCTTGACTCATCAGTCTCTTCCTCACTTGACCACCGGCTTCGCAACAGTGAGAAGACTAAGACGTCGGTTACCCTCCTACTCAGAGTCATGCGAGTGAACATAGACTATGGTTCGCGTTTTCAAGTCTGGAGTAAACATGACTCAACGCGCTGACACAAAGCAGCAAATCGAATTTTCGACGAGTCTGAGGACACACTACACGCCACGGCGTCGGAGATTGATCAAGATGTACAAGCAGCCCCCAGTAGGCCTCAAGTGGAAGAAGGCATGGAACATAAGGAGAGTCAACGGAAAACATCAGCAAAAGATATTGCTATGAGACTCTCAGACGAAGCGCTTTCCTCTGTTCATGCAATGATAGGACAGTTGAAACGAATGTCGAATGCGATCAAAAGGGCAAGTCTTGCTGAATACAGCCTGGGGGCAGCAAGAAACAGGGATCTGAAACATGATCCGGCCCGTGGTGCTGAATATGAGACATTTGCTCAAAACATAGTCCAGTATAAGTTCAAAGACGACACCGAATCAGGATCTGATGCACTCGCCAAAGTTCAACAGGCACTCATAAACGGCTTGGAGTTTCGCTTGAGACGATTCCGGGATTGGGAGCGACACCATGAAAAACAACTCAATTTTGAGAGGAGAAGAGCTCCCGTTCAATCTTTGAAGCCAGATCATGCAACTCTTCTCGGAGAAGAACTCGAGGGAGTTGAAACACACTCTTCAGGAACTAACACAGCACGTCCGTCCACTGGAGCGCCGAAGAAAAGGTCGCCTGGGGTGGAGAGCACTGTTTTATCGCAGCAGTCATTCGATAGTAGAGTCTTTGAGACTCCAAGGTCGATTGTTCAATCGACGAACGCCTCAAAGAGTGTACGCTCAGTAATCGGCAATACATATGTAGACTGGCCACGTCCACCGAAGAAGTCACATGATCTAGCACAGCATGATGGCATCAAGTGCCCTTACTGTTTTGATCGGTTGGAAAGCGTAGTACTTACCAACAAGACTCAATGGAGGTTTGTCTATAACTACACATCGCCATGATATCGGGCCTGACATCTGTATAGAAAACATGTTAAACGGGATCTGGAACCGTATAACTGTCTCGAACAAAGCTGCCAAGAACATCTCAGGATGTTTGCCAGCGAAGAGCAATGGATCCACCACATGAGGACTTATCATTCACCAGGAACATGGATATGCCGATTGAAACCACATCAGAAAGTTGAGACATTCGAAGATGAGGCCACAGTTCGCGAGCATCTCCAAACTCAACACAAGGGGATGTTTCCGAAGTCAAGGGCTGAAACTCTACTAAGGTCCATGCACCGACCAGGCAGTGGCAACCTCTTCAAAGAATGTCCTCTGAACTGCTTAGATCAGCCAGCTGCGTCAGAAGGCAATGATCTCACCAAGCATATCGCCAACCATCTTTTGTCACTGGCTATGGAAACCCTTCCGGAGCGTAGTGTTGCCCCGTCACAAACAAGCTTCCTTGAAAGCGATGAGGAGCAATCGGAAATCGCATCTGTCGCGAAAGGTCGTGTATCAAGGAGGAATGATATAGACGAATTACCGGACCTGGACTTTGAAGGTGGAGGAAGGATCGAAGGCATCAATGAGCAGGGGGTGGGACGCAAAATGGCGATAGCCGCTGATAATCGACAGACCGTCTCTTCATGGCTTGAGAACTTGTCTTACCACCACATTCCGATTATCTCTCAAAACTTGTCTGACCATGCCAATCGTTGGAAAGTCTTACTCGCAGCAATCACCTTTATCGTTCGCTCGCAGCGTATAATAAGAATGAACCTGTTTGAAGCTGCCTCTCAAGGATCCAACATGCAGGTTCGGAGATTGCTAGAACGAGGCGTTCACCCAAATATCAAGGACGAGAATAGTGATACAGCACTCTCTCACGCTGCCAGGGGTGGCCATACGGCAACTGTTGAGCTACTGCTCTCTTATCGCGCTGGAATTAAATTGAAAGACGGAAGTGGTGAGACCGCACTCTCTCGCGCGGCTAGGGATGGCCATACGGCAACTGTTCAGCTACTTCTCTCACGTGGCGCCAACCCTGATTGGGATGATGGCAATGGTGAGACAGCACTTTCCCGCGCTACCAGGGATGGCCATGCGGCTATTGTTAAGCTACTACGCTCACGTAGCGCTTCTTGGAATCTAGTGCAAGATCTGATTTCTCTACCTGTTGGTAGGCTACACGGCATTTATCCTGGAACAGAATTTCTTAGTACTTCAGAACCATCAATCACTGTGGCGATCACTAGGGTCAACGACTGCCAGAGCAAGGCAAGGGTTGTTCGTGGCGGACCTATCAAAGAGCCCTTGCAACCTCTCCAGTTCCTTCCGTACCGATGGAGTAAAGCTGAAACCTTGGAAATAACTGTTGACCCAGACCTGGGGCCAGACTTTCGACAGCATCTTATTACCGAACTGGACAAGAGGTTGATAGGACAGTTCTCGTGCTCAGAGGGGCTCCAGGACAACGGTCAAGAGGATGCCGAACGGTTTCTCATTCATCTTAAGAAGGACGGTGCTGCTATTGATATCTGTGGACAGAAGTGGCTCTTCGGCAACGAAGGACATATATGTGACTGGAGGGTCGAGGGCCGATCCGAAAAGGAGCAGGCGGTCAATTCTGCTATAGCGCTCCGTCACTTGTTCCGTTTCGGACAGATTTTGCATCTTCGAAGCGAGTCCCGAGATGCAGCCCCCTTCAGCGTATCCATTACTCAAGATGAAAAGGACCCCCTCTTCGTCCATTACATGTACGAAAACATCGGACACGAACACCTTTTCTTCTTCGTTTTCGTTATGAGTTCAGGATTTGATGTCAAACAGCTGTATCCAAGACACGATAACCCTTTCAGCAGAGAGCGAAGGAGACGGAACCGCTTCGGGTTTCGCATAGCACCACCGGTGATCCCTGGAGCACGTGAAACGACTGAGGCAAATGAACATCGACATATTATTAGAACCATTGCCGTGAAGGGCATGTCCATCTCAATGATAAGCATTGCATTGCCTGAAATCTGGCATGCCGGTGGCAGAGAGCCGCAATTTATAGAGTTTAGCCGGAACGAAGAGTTTGTGCCGGACATTAACTGGTGGGTCCACGACCAAGCCTTTTTTACGAAGATTAATCCCAGGTCTGGGATCGACATTGTAGATCAACATTGAATAACGTTATATCTTGGGAGCAATACTATGCATCTCTAGATTAATGATCTCGATCTCATCATGTTACGTTTTTCGAAAGTCACCCCTCTCAATGCGTACAGATTAAATCAACACAACGGATCTCGACATGTTATTAACTGACCTCGTATTCAATACTGTATAAACTACGATGTAATTGGGCTGTTGGCTTAAGGTGGGAGTATTGGTAACGCCAAGTTGACATTGCAGGATTTAATTGCAATATCTAGCAACATTTTTTATTCCTACAAATACACAGATGCTGGGGCCTCCGAGTGTTAGTTACGATATCAGTTCAGTGGCCTTGTCAATAATCCTGACTCTTTGCCGTGCCCTGGGGCGCAATGACCGAACTACTAGGCAACAACCAACAACCAACAGAGGGATTTGTGGCAGAGTTGAAAAACCCCGCACGATGACACAGGGACATGTGATGTGAGATTGGTAGATAAGCCAAAACCCTACTCATGTCCTCGCACCTTACCCAACCTTGATGAAATTATTGACAAATTCCGTTCCATCGACCAACTGCAGTCATGACCTCTACTCCAAGGATGAACTCATTACGCTAGCCTCAGCTGGAAGCCTGAGTCAGCTGGAGATTATCCTTTCGACAAATGGGGTGTCTCCACCAGATGAGACTCTACAAGAGCTTCTCGCAACAGCCGCAAGAAACTCACATCTCGATGTATTCAACTTTCTCCTGACCAAGTACGATTCAGTCTCTCTCAACGAAGAGATCGTTCGGAGTGCAGTTCGCTCAGGCTCTATTCCGATCATGAAGGCAATACTGGCTCGAGAGCCTTTAGCAATCAACATGCCGTTCGACCACTACGGCTCGCCTCTCATCGTCGCCTGCATGGGACGCAGTAATATCGACTATCTTCAATTCCTTCTTGAAGCCGGGGCCGACCCGAATCAGGACCCGGATGCAGCTACATACCCTATAGCCATAGCTGCTGCACTTTACAAAGACCCCGCTGTGATCGACATACTGCTACAACATGGCGCTAAGCTCGAGCGCTCAGGCGCTTTGGGGGCTGCTGCTCGATTGGGAAACGAGCTTATGATGGGTCGTCTGCTGGAGTGCGGAGCACGGCCCGAAACGGATGCTATCCGTCCGTCAGAGCGTGCATCACCTCTTCATACTGCTGTTGAGGCTGGGCATGTCAGCGTTATCAGGTTACTTCTTGACCATGGCGCTGATCCTAACGCCTTAGATGAGAAGGGTATGATGCCTGTTGATATCGCTAAGAAGATGCAAGACAAAGGCAAAGATATGTCCCAGATAATGAAGCTTCTTGGGTACGAATAGAATTACGTTCTACATCATTATTGCCGTCCAAGATCAATCTTCCCCTCCTGCGAATGTGTGTCAGAGTCCTGATCACTCTGATCATGCGGCGCGCTCTCACCCCTCGTGGCAAGCCCCCTTTGACTCGAGTTCGGTTCGTATTCGTCGTTTATTCGGTGGAACACCCCGGTCTTGCCTCCCGTTCCACCGATCGTGACCAGCTCTGTGGGCATTTTGCTCTTGCCTGTGGCGTTTCTGGACCCTACACTTTCGAACTTGGAAGACACCATCAACATCAGGGGTCGTAAGGTTGGCAGACATAGAGCGATCGTTCCGCAGGCGACTTCGACGACACACCAGGTACAAGCTGTGGCAAGTGTCCCTATACTTGTTAGCTCAGTGTTGAGGAGATGCCGATTGAGCTACTTACAGGTCGTGTCGACAGGATCGAATTGCATAATGGTTGTGAAACGGTATATGCTGGCAAATAAAACACTAGACAGTTAGTCGCAGATCTTGAATGGGGCAAGTCCAAAACTTACAAACTTCCAAGCATGAAAATAACCAATAACGATAACTTTTGAGCCGTGTTCACCTGCAGTTTCAATATCTGCCTGACAGGCAAACACAAAATCGCCACATCCGTCGCAATATTCGGAACTGCATTACCGATAAAAGAAGCCTTCAGATCAATGCATTTGCCGTCAATCCACGGCATCCAAGCCTTTTTGATCGGATGGCACTGGAATATGCACACGGCACAAATCGCAATCCACCATGCAACCACCGTCGCAGCTATGATGGCGGATATCAATCGAAAGCGTCGAGACGGAAAAATGCGTATGTACATTGATAGAAGGGCGAGTTTGATGAGCATCACTGCTGTGACGTATATGTTTTCGAAAGCGAGGAGTAGCTTCAAGAATATTATTTGGTCTGGTCTGTCGACACGATCGAAGTGCCTTCCGAGGCCATGGGCAATCACTGGTAACCTGTTAGCAAAGACGATGAGGCTCAAATGGTTTGACTTACTGCCATAGTTAAGTCCGCCAGTAATAAAAACAAAGACCTAGCTTATTGTTAGATCGTACAAGTCTTGGCTTCCAACTGAACCTACCAGGGACACTAGAGTCAGCCAATCATCATTTCCATAACCAATTCGCATATATCGCGCCCAAAATCGTAGACCAACAAAGACAGCAGAGAGCACCAAGACAACAGTCGTCGTGGTATTAAGCTCAGCGCTCCTGTCGCCATTGAGATCACGCGCCATGGTTGGAGAAAGAGTGGGAATAGAGACGAAAAACACAAAAGTTTCCCGTGAAGGGATGTCGCCAAGATGAAGGAACTCGCCCAACGCCACAAAGAAAAAGAATCCTGCACAGCCGAGATTAGAGTTTGACACTTACATCATCCCTTGTGTTGTGAAAAGCAAAGAAGTGGGAAAATCTGCATCTGAATCGGACTAGGCTGGGCGATCACACAAGGGAGATGCCAATAATTTGTTCAGCCACAACGTCTAGCCTCGGGGGAGACCTTCTCACTTGTCCCGCCGACCAATCGGGTTCAAGCCCTCTGCCTTCTGTCCCGTCTGTCAAATATCAATTTCCGTCGAGTCGCGGCCTTACTGCCCTACTAATCCTCTTTCGTAAGAGAACCTGTAAGGACGAGGGTCACAGAAGCAAGAAATAAGACAAGCGAGTCAGAGGGTACGGCATCAGTGAAGATTACAGCGTTGCACTATTGGAGTTAGTGCCTCTTCAGACCCATTGAAATGCGGCACCGAGCAAAACCCGTTGGTCGCGGGCCGAAGCCTCGCCTGTTATTTCCAGCTAGTACCTCCTAGCTCTCACTTTCAGTCGAGAAAAACGACAGAAACCAATCACACCTTTTTCGCTGTTTTGCTTTTTCGCCTTGGAACGAGCAGCCACAAAGTATTAGCTGGACTCGAGGATGAGTGGGTATTGAATCATGTGAAACAATTGAACCGTTGTCTCGGTACTTCGTATTGTATCCCAGCAGTATCGTATGTTTAATGTAGGATTTTATCCTGATTGCCGCGCGCCATACTACGCTTAAAATAGACTAGTAGCGTTTGGCAATCTTCAATCTTCCGTCTTACCCAGTGACCCGGTTCTTGATCCCTTCAACCTCTAAAGAAGTGTTAGACAGAAAAAGAATCATCTTACAATTCTTCAATTGTCCTGGCGCTGTAAACCCTCCATATCAAACAAACCCAATCTTAGTCCAGCTGGACTGACTGCTTTATCCAACCAGTAGCTATAGGTTCTGCTCCTTTTCAGTGCAGAGTAAACCCGGTACGTTGCATTAAGATATTCGACGGACCCTGACGTTAGTGGATTCAACTGAAACTAGCCCCTTAACGAGACGTTGACGGTTAATACAGTGGGACAATTACTTGCTAAAACACACTAAGTCAAACGATTGGATGAAAACATGCTATTCCCATTAGCCTCAACGTGTTAAACGGGGGCTAATCGCGCTACACGCGGAAATTCCGACAGAGACCAAGGAACCTAACTTTATGAAGCTCATTGACAATTGCAATGAGGGGAAGTATACGGCTATAAGTACTGTCCAAACGCGTCATGGGGGAAGACGGTCCTTGAAAAATTCCTACGGTACTTGTTATTAAATACTGAGAACCACATTTATTATGGATTCCAAGCCTACCATCGTTTTCATCCCAGGGGCATGGCACTCGCCAGATTCCTTCCAATTGGCTCGCGATGCATTGCAAGCCCGGGGCTGGGAAACAGAGGCCGTTGCGTTCCCGACGGTCGGTGCCGAGCCACCTACTAAGGGCGTTCCAGATGACGCTGCGGCAGTCCGCAAGGTTCTCGAAGCTCTGGCTGAGCAAGGCAAGCAGATCGTTCTCGTCGTCCACTCATACGGAGGCGTAGTCGGAGCACAAGCCGTCCGAGGTCTGGGATACAAGCAGCGACAGAAGGAGGGCAAGACGGGAGGTATCATCACCTTCCTCTACCTCTCTGCTTTTGTAGTTCCTACCGGCCAAAGTCTTCTGAAAATGCTTGGAGGAAACTGGCTACCATGGATGCGTGTAGAGGTAAATAGTGCGGCAATAATTCTGGTAAAGATGATGATCGCTGACATGCTGGACATAGGACCAGCGCGTGTACGCAGATACCCCGGAAGAGATTTTCTACCACGATATGTCTGCCGATGAGCAGAAGAAGGCGGTCGACGCTCTTACACATGAGTGCATCCGTGCGTTTACGGATGAGACTGACTACGAGCCTTGGCAGGATATGCATTGCTTGTACTTTATCTGCGAGGAAGACAAAGCGATCCCTGCAGCCATACAAGAACAAATGGCCGGTATTCTCGGTCCGGACTCAATTGTCTTCAGGAGTAAGGCTTCGCACTCGCCATTCTTTTCAGCTGTTCAAGATGTGGTTGATGGAGTTGAGAAGGCAGCCCAATCCGGTCAAAAGGATGCCGGCATTATGTAATATTACGATCTGTTGTAGAAATTGAGGCTCAACTTGGGTCCACAGACCAGACTTGTTTATTACATCTTCTCAGCTCATTGACGGGCTTGTCTATGTGGCATAATGCAGACAAGCTCGCATGTAGCCGTGTGAAAATGTCTGTTCGTCGCTGTCCTGATTGACGGCGCATATGCACGGGCCAGTTTGTGCCTGATTATTATGTTGATTTGAAATCTTGGAATTTGGATCTCTACTGAGAATTAAACTCAATCGCATCCCGGGCCGAATTTGCCAGGTCTTGAGTATCATGGTGTGATGCTACTTGAAAACGGGTAGGCTCCTCGCTAGTTTCAATATTTTGGCGGATCGCTGGTGCATAATACGGGCGATTCTTTTTGACTGCATCAAGAACCCCGTTGACCAGGTACCCGGCTCTGGCTCCTTTTCAGGTTTTGATATAGAGGTCCCAGCAACAGCGAGAATTAAAAGAACTAGCAAGTAGCTGTTCATAACTCAGCCCTAATAACCCTGCTAGAGCTTGGGTAAGAAATATTATCGGCGTTTGAGATCAATTTGCTGAATTGAATCTATAGGGTAGTCATACTGCAAACGCTTGAGGTAAGAGACTATAATTAGGAAACATATTCTCTTTATGATATCTACCTGAACTACCTAAAGGCAAGAAGCAACCAATGCGTACAATCAACTCACATGGTAATATAACATATGTGATCTGAATCAAGTACATCATTTCAGTATAGCTACATAGACCCTCTGCTCAGTCCGCTGTTCTTTCATCCGTTTCCAGATTCCAGATTCCAGATTCCAGATTAAAGCAGGGCATTCTAACAAGAAACTCGCTGGAGCAGAATCATTGAACTTCCTGGAGGTTGGGGTGTCGCAAGGTTGACTAGATGTTCGTGGGAAGGGCTGGCCTCAAAATTTATGAAGCGTGGCGCAGCACTCTTGTGGCTTCAATCATGCGTTCTGATTGGGGATAGAAGTGCAGTCAAAGTCGCCCGTATCCACCCATAGCCCCATTCCAAATAGCAGAATAAATACAATAGTGAGCAGCACTGCCACAAGGGAATTGGGTATACATTTCATGGCGCCTATATTTATGTCGATACGATCTTAACCCTCTTACATTTAATTTTGTTATCGCTGTAAAAGGTGAAAAACTAAACACGCGACCTAATGACAACTTCAGTGCAGGATCCAACCGTACCGGGGCATCTTAGCAGGGACGAAGACGAATGCCGAACGAAGCTCTGTGAAAGATGCAAGAATGTACCATTTGACGAGGGACCATCCGCTGGTTTCGTCGCCGCATCAGAAACAGGCAGCGAAAGCCTTCTTCTATACCCCGACACTCAGGGCCACTGTGACCTTAAAGTTGATTTCGAGCTTGTTGATAACTGGCCGCAGCTAAGTGTTATCACCCAATCTGCTGAGAAATGCGATCTTTGCAAACTACTCGAGACGCGACTGAGGAAAACCAAATTACCACCAGAGTTTAAATGTGCATCGATCCGAGTTGAATTCTTTTACTGTTGGTGGAGCAGAGGCTCTTCTGGTTTGGCAGGTTTAAAGGCTTTGGTACATGGAAAGGTGAAAGAGGATGATGAATTTACAAGGCTTGTTTGGTAAGAACTTAGGTAGTTATTTGACTATTGATGTGACGCTAATCATAAAGTGTAGGCTGAGATTTATGATCGATGCTGATGAAGGTATTTCCTGACTCAAGGCGCTACGTTGCTGCTGTGACTGATTTGATTTGAAGGTGAATGTAAGCGGTGGCTAAGGCTTCATAAAAGGCCACCTTCAGACCTTCTTTGCGGGGCAAACATCTCCAGAATTACAGCACGTCTCAAAAAGTTGGACAATGTTCGAGATTCGACCTTCCTTCCTACGCGGCTGATCGACCTCGCATGTCAAGACAAGTCGTCCACGCTTGGGAGACTTGTTACGAAAGAGATGGCTTTCAATGGACGATATGCCTCCCCTATGTATGTGGCGCTCAGCTATCCATGGGGTTCCCCGGAACAAGCAGCGCGTCAGTCAAAAACTACCCTTGACAACATTCGTGACAGGATGAGAAGTATCGATCTACAGACTCTTTCTAAAGTCATTCAAGATGCAGCGACCGTATGCAAGCTGCTTGGGGTACGATACCTTTGGGTCGATGCTTTATGTATCATACAGGGTGATCTACAAGACTGGGAGCGGGAATCGACAACAATGGGCAAAATCTTCCGAAATGCTTACTTGACGATTGGGGCAGCTGCCATCGAGTCCTGTCATGAAAGCTTCCTTTCACCGAACCTTGATACCCTCGAAATTCCCTTTGTGTCTCGCATTAACCCAAAGGCCAGTGGCACATACCGACTGGTTGCACGAAGGCACGAGCACGGAAAAAGCCCATGTTTCCTACGAAACAACTACCTCAACGACACTATGGGCCTATGGGAAACCCGTGGCTGGGTCTTCCAGGAGGTCGCCATGTCAACTCGGCTATGGGTGTTTGGAAGGACCATTACGACACTCGAAACCTCAGAAGAACAACTCGAAGAGCAACCAAGTTGGTTTAACTTAACAGGTTGGCCAGCAGATCATTCCACTTGGAGGCATCTGGTGCAAAGTTACAGCAGAATGAAATTAACGTTCAAGAAAGATACGTTTCCCGCGATATTAGGGTTGGCGAGATTCTTTGCAGAACACCTTGAAGATAAATATCTTGCAGGCATTTGGAAAAAAGACCTTTACATCAGCCTCTTCTGGTACAATGCTCAGACGTACTCGGAAAGACAGCCCTTTTGCGCATGGACCAACACCATCTCGTCCCGTACATATATTGCACCCTCCTGGAGCTGGGCTGCCGAAATGAATCAAACCGCATTTGGGACTTTTGGGTTTCATCCATATCAGTCCCAGTATCAATCAATGCCGGAGTGTCACGTTCTCGATGCTGAATGCATTATCGAGGGATTAGATCCATTTGGTATTGTAAGAAGCGGCTATATTGTACTTCGTGCCAAGATTCTGCGACTGGAGGAGAGACAATTTTCATTTACACCTACTCCTGGTTGGCAGAGAGGGCATCATGACTGGTATTTTGATGCGGCAACCAGAGTCATGCAGACTTTCCTCGATGGACAGCCGGAGGAAAATGATCCTAATATTCATCGCGTGCTTTTCTTGCTTTTAGGGAGCTGTGAAGACTATGGTATCGAGGCTGTTAGGAAGTTTAGAGACGATGGAGCTCCAAATGGAGAGAGGTGCCTATGGTCTCGTTCTTTACCCGGCTCAAGACGCAAACACCTATTATCGTGTTGGATTGTTTAACTCGCAGGTTCGAAACCACGCGCCTGATGGAGGCTTGAAATTTTGTGATAATTGGAAAACGGAAGAAGTTACTATTATCTAAAGGAAATAGACCTTTTCTTAGTTATTGCATATACTAGAGAAAAACTCTTCATCTAGACTGAACTGCTGTAACAAAGTCTCAAGAGCATAACGGAGCACAAAATGGGCTGAGGTTAATTGCTGCATGCAGACACCATCAAAGCGGGGTATCAAGTTAGCTATCCCGTCTCAGCCGCACATTACAACTGTTATCGGCCGAAGGTTTTGGGTTTCAGCTGCATAGATACTGCGGGGTAGCTAGATACAGCCCAAGCTGTCTCGAAACGGTAGCGGCTGGTATGTTTCTCTGCCCGTTGAGCTAGGCCTGGCTGGCCTCATTTTAGGCCTGGACCGTCCAAGACTCACAAAAACGCCATTTTCTTTTGTCTTTCTAAGTCTTGAAAGTCTAGTCTCTTAAGGCGTATAAATCTATTTCCTTGATTGGCTTTAGAACTCAGCATGGTTTATATCTGCACGCAACGTGGTGCGAGGTAAAGATCAATCACATTTGCAAAGGTTCAGCCGCATAGAAACCCCAACAACTGCTGGAATTTCAGCAAGCCACAATCAAAACACACATTGTCGTCGCACATGAACTGCACAATAACAACGATCTGCTTTCAGATTTAGGCTTGTGAAGAATGTTACTAGATTTGCTGTTTTGTCCTGTGCTCAATTACAATTAACTTCTTGTGTCGTAAACGTATAAAGTCGAGGGACGCGCCGCTTCTTAAATATCAATCTCAACAACATTCATCAACATTACACCAATCCCGAATAGCAATTATGGCTGCAGCATCTCAATTCAAGAATGAGGAGTCCCTTATTAGTGAAATTCACTCCGAGAGTACCCTACCTTTCCTCAGTTATCTCGTTCGATGCAAACAGAACAACCACAACGGCTCGGCGGAGACCTTCCACAAAGTGAAGGCGGGTATCGGCAAGGACAAACGCGCTATTCCCGATGAGTCTGCAGAGCTGCACGATGCCCTCTTTACTCTGATTGAAAAAGGCCCAAGCGGTGATGGAAGGAAAATACCTGGAAACCCGACTGTAAGTCATAGGTGTTACTGTATTTCCCTAGCCATACTAATACTCCACAGGTCACCATTGTCGGCGCTGGAGTCTCTGGCCTTTGCGCCGGCTATGAACTGAAGAAAGCTGGGTTTGATGTCACCATCCTTGAGGCCTCTTCCAGAGTAGGCGGCCGTGTCAAGACGTTCCGACAACCCACCTTTGCCCATGGACTACACGGTGAAGGCGGTGCCATGCGCATCCCTGAAAATCACTTCCTGCTCCACAAATATATCGAGAACTTCGGTCTCAAAGACCAGCTTTTCGACTTTGAGATGAAGAACAAGTTTATCTACATCTCCGGGTTCGACAGAACGATTACCTACGACGAATTCACTTGTCTTCTACAGAAACGAGATAAGCATTTACTGGCTCTTTTCCCAGGCCTTCGGGATTGTGAAAAAGGCCTGTCATGCGATGAACTCTTTACTGAGGCCGTAAGGCCAGTGGTCGAAGCCTTTTGGGACGCTTATGGTCGTGTTGATGGCGACCTGAAGGCTGAGAACATCGACATCGAGGCTATCAAGCGTGCATACACTAAAATCACAGCGGACTTTGACAAGTATTCGCTACGGTCTTACTTGACTGATGTTGCTAAGTGGTCTGAGGATGCACTGAATCTTTATGACCTCGGAAATGCGCATGTCGTTTTTGAGAACGGCTTCATTGAATCCTTCAAGGATGCATTCTTATCGAGTAACGATGGTGGCCACGACGCTGGTATGCAACAGCTTCAGAGTGGAATGGATGCTGTCCCCAATGCCTTTGTCTCCGTTGATAGAGGAGAGGGTAAGTCAACTCCGCGTGGCCCTGTGCTGGAAGCGGCTAACTGGTCTCAGACTCATTGGTCGACAATGTCATCTATGGTGCCCGAGTCACTGAGATCGGCACAGATGATCGACAAGCACCCGGCATTCCCAAACAAGCACCCATCAAGGTAACCTATGAAGTGACCGCCAATAGTTCCAAAAGATCTATCACTTCAGATTATCTCATTCTTGCCATTCCATATACTGCGCAGCGAACCATCGCCAAAAGCCGACCCTTTGTGCCCAAGCAGGAAATGGCAGTCCGCGACGTCCGCTATGTTGAGGTGACCAAGATCTTACTCCAATACAACAAGAGATGGTGGGAGACTATTTTCAAGGCTGCCGATCAAGGTAAAGATGGAGGTCTGGTCAGCGACTTGCCCATTCGCTACACCATGTTCCCAAAGACAGATGGTAACGACCAGTTCAAAAACTCTAACCGTGGTGTTATCATGGCTGCATACACCTTTGAGCAGGACGCCACAATCCTGGGAGCTCTTTCACCCGATCGCAGAATTCAGCTGGCAGCTGAGAATCTGAACAGGATATTCCCCGAAGCCAACTCACTGGATCTTCTTGAAGCTGGAGCATCCCAGGTGTTTCCAGCTGATGAACTTGCCGGTGGAAGCGCATTTTGCTACTTTGGCCCTATGCAAAAGACCAAGTTTCTGGAGACTATGCAGAAACCTGATTGGGAGGACCGGGTTTTCTTTGCAGGCGAACAGGCTAGCTTTACTCATGGGTGGATTCAAGGAGCTTTTGAGGCTGGCCTTCGCTGTGTACAGCAGATTTGGACTGTCGCCTCGAAAGAAAAGGCACAGTGAGCCATTGAGTGGGCACATCGCCCAGCTGCAGGATCGTTTCACTTAGTTCAAGTTTGGGTAGCTTATGTATCTATTCAGTCCTGCAATTAATCTATCTTCTGCCTCTATAAAACTCCACAATCTTTCAGTCCCATCTGTAGTATGGTATTTTTAATCCCCTTCAGCAGTACCAGAGCTTTTTTCTAAGATAAGGTAATAAAGGACAGAAAGGCCTTATTAGCAAAAGAGACAACTGATCAAAACAGGAGCACCAGCAGCAGGCACAGCAACACTCAAGCCTATTCCAGCCACATTGCAGAATATGCAATCCCACTTCCTGCTGTCACCACACTCAATAGTGTACTTGAGGTATCCATGTACGTTGGAATTATCTCCAGATCCTTCCCTTGGGATGTTGCGCATGGTGAGGTCAATGGTGGCAGGAAGGCTGTAGTACCGGTCGACTTTCTCCTCATACTGGCGACACTGGCCTTCCTTGCCAGGTCGAGTATCGGGATGTCGGCAGACCTGAGTCACCACCTCTCGCTCGCTTGAAAACTTGCCATCCGTAGCCAACGTGTCGAACACAGCGGCCATGCGCTCCAGCGAGTTATTTGCAGGGTCACCGCTGCATTCCCAACTGATAGTGCACTTATCGTTGAGCTGACGCCTGGTGGTGTCACACTTGGAGCCGCCTGGCAAGAATGACTCTCTGGCTGTTTTCAAAATATGGCTGGCGGGTTTGTTCCAGAACTCAACTGTGTCGTTGGTCATCGAGCCATCGATCTTCATCTTCTGAGGTTCGGGCTTGGGTTTCTCAGTGTTAGAGTTGGGGTCAGGATGGCCTCGGTGGTTACAGACGTATGCGCTGGAGCACCATTTTCCATCTGCCAACTGGAAGACTCTGTCTCGGTGGTAAGAGTAGCATTTGAGCCATTTATCTTTTTCGTAGGAATGCTGAGTGACTCCAGACTGGTTGGGGTCCTTTACGTCGAGAGAGTTAATCACAAACCATTCGTCGCCGTTGGGCATAGTGAACCCGACCGATCCCCAAGGGTATTGACCGGTCCAAGGCACGTTGACCATCCAGCTTGGCTTGTTGGTGTTTTCGCCCTGGCCAGTCCAGACGTCGCCGTTGTAGTAGATGGCCTCACGGGAGGTTGAACCGCCGTTTACACCTAGTCCGATACCACAGTCGGCGAGGACGAGATTCTCGTTGGGGGTGTTCTGGGAGTTGGCAAGGGGAGCATGAGAAAGGAAGACCAAAGCCGTCAGAGCGGCTGTAAAATTCTTCAAAGTTGTCATGATGGATACAAAGAGATCGTTGGGAGAATCCGATGTACTGTTCCGTGTTTGGAGTGTGAGTAGGATGTCTGAGTTGGAGCTTGGATTTGAGTCAAGTTGCATGACCCAGACTCTACTACTTATATGATTTTACCAAGCTCTCTCATATCGTGAATCTTCCCATTTGAACTGATGACAGCTGAATCTTACTTATGAATGACCAGCGAAGCGCGGGACCACTAAATTCTGACGGTTCTTACCTTGCATCCAGTTATTTGTGGCTGTGTATCGTACGCTCGCTCGGATGGATGAAGGTATCATGGATCCAACAAATGGTTGTGCAGCTCTGTCTATGAGGGTTTTACATGACACTATTCTTTGGTTGGTGGAATACCCCTGTAACTTAGTGGGTTCTGCTGGCCATCGCTGTTTAATCAATATCCCGCCCCTGTATTCTGATTATGTCGGGCCTCCGCCAAAATTGTAGTTACCCTGGCGCAGTAAGCCTGTGCCGCTCTTTTACGGGATTTCGTTGACGAGGACTTGGATAATTTTACCGAGGATGATTCTTACGGTATCGTGGGCTTTCTAATACAATACTACTCTTCTTTGTAAGATCAGATCATATCTAATATCACCGTACGCTTGACCTGTACCTCCTGAACTCAGACTCCGGTGTTTGAGTACTGGATAGTTCTGCTATACAATGTAGATTAACAAGGGTAACTTTAATTTATCGCCATCAAGGATTATCCAAACTAAACTCTGGCTCCAATTTGCTTGTGATTGTCCTGTAGTTTGGTACTAGTCATTCAAAGCACTGGGAAGCTTCCTAGGGCTGAGGGCAGCGATGCAAGGGTGATACATGTTTGCAAGTAACGTTGCATCCGCGATCAAAAACATCGGCGAAGCCGTAGCTGAAGAAATGGCCGGGTTAAGGAACTCGGTAATTGTCTTTCCGCCAATGCAACGGCGGGGTAAATTCAGCCCAGTCACAATCTGTTCCGCTTCCAGTGGGCCTCTGCGGCTGTCATTAGAATTGTTTATTTGCGAAAACCGCCATCTCATTCGTTCGCTTGGGAGGTTTCCCGCTGACGTGAGAAGCATACATCGGCTACCTCCGTTTACCCCTGCTTTGAGTATGTCAAGCTGGGGACATGCTAAACCAGAGGGTTACAATTGGGTAATTGATTGAGGTCCTCCCTTGCTCGCCTGACCCGTCTTTAGGGCTGGTAGGGTTACCGATGGCAGATGTCTCGATCGGGAGAGGTGTCTCTATGGTCTCGTCCTCTACCGAGCTTAAGAGAAGATACAGTAAGTTAATTGGACACTCAAACGTGGTGACTTTAAAAGTCGATTTTAGTTCCTATCAGTCACGGCCGGACGGCCAGATTCAGTATGATCTTAAACGCTTACTTTAATGTATGGTTAGCACTTATAGCCTTAATAAATATTAAAAGTTCACAGTGAGACAAGTTATATTGTATGATATTCTTGCCACCAGCCTAAACTGTAAAGTATGCAATCCTAGCAACTGACTTAAACTTAAGTGGTTTGTTTTATTTCTTAAATAAAAGAATTGCTAAACTTTATTGCTATGTTGCAAAGATAAAAAGTAACTTGTTTACACTTATTATACTGTACAGTTAACATGTAGATATAAGGATAAACTACGCTAAGCATATCCTGCGATCGTGCACTTCTATTTACCTGTTATAAAGCAGTCTTATATCCAAACTTAGCATCACTGAACGAAAGCTATAAGCGTAGTCGGTCCTTGTTATTATATACTACTAGGTTATTTTACCTTTTTTCTTAATAGCTATCTACGGAGAAAATAAAAAAGATTGGTTACTATACATAAGAACATCTTGAGAGCCCTCCTTATATCTCGTAACTGTAGCTTGATCCAATGCGCATAGGGCGCTATAGACCCTTCGGGTATAATTACCCTATTATCAAGTGTCTTCTAGGGGTTTTGTAAAAGACAGTTGAGGCGGATTCCAGTAGCAAAGTAAGGACCGACAATTGGGATAAAGTCGGCAACATAGGCAGAAATAGTCTGAGCCTTTGAGCAACCGCCAGCACCAGGAGCCTGAGAGGAAATTCTAGCCTGGTACGCATCCGCACGAAGTGATCCGTCACGGTTGTAAACGTTCATGCGGATGATGCTAGGAAGCCAAGTCCCCCACTTGAGTCCGGTACACTCCATACCCTCCAACGGACAGTCAGAGTTATGGGGGCACCTCTTGCCTGACCGACCTCCACAAGCAGAGTCGGTGCGACCAGGCTTGCCCTCTTGCCACGTAAAGCCATAACAATTGTTGTAGACGGTGTAGCCGTTGGCCTTGCCAACACCATCGGCCATCCTCCACATGGAGCGGATCAAGGCATCGCGCATCTGCCATCCACTCACACGACCTACAGCTCCCCACTGACCATCGAGGATGAAGCGTGTAGTGACGCCGTTTCCTGCACTGGGCCCGTTGCAGAACTTGCTCCAGGCGCCGCGGGTTACGTCTGAGAGACCGCCCTTGTCACTACTGACGTCGTACATACGCGTCCAGAGCATGTTGAAGGTATCAACATCACCGACATTGACCAGGTTGTCGGTGTACATGCCGTGAACTTGGTAGATCCAGCTGGCTCTGGCTTCCAGAGTATCGGTGTCGTTGGAGCCGGCGGCTTCCTGGCGCGCAGCTTCTTTTCGGACAGCTTCAAGCCAGTGTTCGGGCTTGGCCTGATGAATCATGGCAAGGCCTTCAGGATGTTCAAGCTGCTCAGAAGCTGGCTTGGGCTCGGTTGGGACAGAAAAGACAAGAGGGGTGCTCACCAAGATGGTGAGCATGCTAGAAGTGAACTTCATGATGAAAGAAAGTTGGTGACTTGTAGTTGTTTATACAGTTGATGTTCGTGTTTGAATACTAAGTTATCCATGGACAACGAGCGATATATATATGGCAGTGAGCCATAGTTACTGCAAGTCTCGCGACTCGGTCACCGCTTTCTCATATTATTGAAATCAACCCTTGTCTGACGATAGGCAGTCACGTATGGCGACTCTTCCTAACCTAAATCTTTCTAGTATAGAACTTTGACTAAATTAAGAAGCTAGACTGGAATAAAACAAATGATTTCAGCTATGCTAGAACTACTACATAATAGGGTCTCTTATGATTCAAGGTTGGCCCCTTCATGGTAGGTCGAAGCGTAGGCTCATCTTATTTAAAGTCGTCCACATTAACTGAACTCTAACTATTGCTAACATAGCCACACGCACATGGGGTCTCTAAAAGTCAGCAGTATTTAAGTTTTGTAAAAGGCGACTATTATCTAATGGGCAGAAATACGACGGCTATATTCTCAGTTAGTAGATTTTCCACCACTGAAATTTGAGCCATAGCAAAATCACCAGATAAATATAAGGTTCGTTCGGCTCTGTGGGGCTGTGAAGGTGGCCCTTGCGTGGCAATTTCATCTGGCCCAAGACACCAAATAGCACTTTCAAGTGGAAAGACCTTTCCAATTTTCATACGGAAGTTGCCGTCATTGGATAAGAGAGTTTCTATAACGGTGAAGCTTGTCTACTTTTGTCTATGCGCCCCAATCGTATAGTTAGCGCATAAGGTCAGATTTCCCGTTATTGACTTCGGCAGTTGCTTTACGGTCAATTAAGCTTTTACTGAAATTAAAACTGCGGCATATTCTGTGCACGTTCATGTCATATGACGAGCTAAGCAACTCGTCTCTAGCCACACTTGTGTGACCGCTATGAGCTTCTTTGGGCTTATAGTACGTGACAAGCATAAATATAATGCTAGCCATCTGAGTTTAACTTCCGTTGTTAGAACTTATTCTCTGCAAGCCTTCATTATGCGTTGTGCAGCTCTGTTGTTATCTATTACTCTATTGCCTTCTGTGCAATCTATTATGCTTCGGAGAACAGAATTCAATGTCTTGATATCCGCGAGACAATCACTCATTTTGTTCACAGCGGACGGGTGCAAGGAATGTGATCGAGTCCAAAGAGTGCTGGACGATGTTTCTCCAGTACTCAGCGAAACGGCCATTGCCTCCGTCAACTGCAATGAGGAGCCTGTGGTCTGTGATGATGCACAGGTATTCACTGTACCAACGGTAAAGTACACGATCGGTAACAGCGAGCTTGTTACATACAAGGAGGGATTGGATGCGTCTTCGTAAGTTGAAATATGGCTCCTCCCATGATGCTTTGCTAATCAAAAATCCAGGATTGTGAAATACATTGAAAGACAGTCAGGTCCTCCGGTCGTGGACCTCGGTAACCAGAGTCACATCGACTTTGCGCGTTCGTCTCGCGTAGCAGTAGTTGCATTTCTTGGCCCATCAGGAATTGAAGAGGCTCGCAAAGAATTCAACACGATTGCAGAACGATGGCGAGCGCATTACAGCTTTGGGTCTGTTGATAGACTCGACAAAAACAGTGCACAACATTCGATCGATGTTTATATGCGGGAGGAGGAGGACCCTACCTACTATTCCGGTCCTTTCAAGGTTGACGATATTGAGGCTTTCTTGCAAGGTGCAACGCAGTCATTAATTCGCGAATTCGACCCAACTTCCTATGAACAAGCCATCGCGGTAATTAACTATCATTCAAATATAATTCTTGTAACTAACTCTTTAAGGACAAAAAACCACTAGGTCAGATATTCTTCAGTAAACATGATGAACAATCAGAGCTTGTTAAATCTTTGATACCCCTTGCGAAGGAGTACAAGGATCAGTTCACATTCATGACAATCCTTGTTTCAGACTTCCCTGATAGGGTTGAGAAAATGCATCTGAGCAAGGACTTAAAATACGGGTTCGCTATAGCCGACCGTTATGGAAGGGCGTATCCGATGTCAACAACGACCTTGTCCTCCAACAGGATCAAGAAGCACATATCTGCCTTCTTGGCAGGAAGCTTGAAACCTACTATCAAATCTGAGCCAGTACCTCAAGCGCCAACTCTCCCACCTTTTGTAACAAAGTTGGTAGGCAGCAATTTCGATGACTTTGTTTATGATAAGTCTCGAGATGTCCTCGTTGAGTTCCACGTACCATGGTGTCAATACTGTACTGAGTAAGCTTTCTATTTCCATCAGTTACTAATCGATAAAGCTAAAATCTTCTAATCTAGGTTACACAATGTGATGAATGAGCTGGGGTCCCAGTACGCAAAGTCAGGACTTACCGACAAAATTGCTCTAGCGACTATTAACGTTGATAGAAATGATGTGCCACTTGAGATTGACTCATATCCATCGCTCCGATTGTATCGCGCTGGCGATAACGAGATTGCTTCTTTCCAAGGAGACTTCGCTCAGATGCTAACGGTAGAACAACTGGATAGCTTTATTTCTAAAAATGGAGGTGGTGGGGTTAGTACAAGAAGTCAGGGAACAGCAAATAATCATGATGAGCTCTAGTGCTAGGTAGAACTTTAATGCCGTAAATATTGTTTTGGGATGTCCTATAACTTCTCAAGCTGTTTACTTGTAGCATACAACTCTGTTAATAGCTGAACCGTATTAGTAATAGCTACCCTAAACAAGTTAGCCAAGCCCTTTGGCACGGATAAACATGCCGAGACCAAGGAGCCTAATACGTCAAGGTAGCGGTGAAGATAGATCGAAGTGCACTCGAAAAGCGAACTCACTCAGTTGCTCACCCACTCAAACATCCAGGGTTCATAGTGCTCGGACTCTCAGCTGTCCACCAAGCGCCACAAATGACGGATTGGGACGGATGCGCCACAGCTGCCAGAGAGACTGCAGTCTAGAACACCAGTATATAGATAATCCAGCGGGGAACCAGTTATGGCCGAGACATAGGAATGAGGTGATATTTGTCAAACCAACTTTAAACTGTTTGACACAGGTTTCAGAGTCAAACAAACGAGCAGTCTAGAACAGGGCCATGTTCTGATGACCCTTTCCTACTGCAAAAGGATGCATGCACTAGAAACAGACTTATTTGAGAGGCCGCTAAGCTAACATACTAACATACTTGGAAAGTAAAGGAACCTAATGGTTCAGAAAATATAAACCCTTGGGCAGTCGCTTATCAAAAAAGCCAACAGTATTGATTTATTACTACCATTCATCTTACAAGCTTTGGTTTCTACGCATACCATTTGAGAAATTCGTAATGAGCGTCCTTCCTTTCGATGACTGGGTGCACCAACTTCCCTTCATGCGAAATGAAGTAAACTCCAAGCATGACTCAGTAGTTCAGACCCAGAACACCATCCAAGCCCAAGTCCGCGATTTCAACAAACAGCTCGAAAAATACAAGCTTCTTCTCGTCAATAACTCAATCTTGCTTTATATCTCTACCACGGTTCAAATGAGTGATCTGCAGTTTGCTGATTTTAAAAGTCAGATCGATGCTCTTCCTGCTCCTTTCGTTGGGGACACTGTTCTTGAGAATGTTGAGGGCGAAATTGCGCTGTTTGGTCCCATCAGAGTGTCAAAGTTCGTCGTCAACCTGGGAGACCTTGCCCAGAATGTAATCGCTGGCACTGCCGAGGACATGGGAGATGGCTCTACTGTTAAGCTGGTCCAGGGTATTGGTCAAGATGCAATTGATGCCGGAGTTGTAAGCGAGACCAATGCCAGTGCTATTCAGCCAATTGCAGACGGTGGCAGCGATGGTGGCAGCGATAGTGACAGCGATGGAGATAGCGATGGTGCTGGGGATGTCACCGCAGCGACGATCGAGAATGCGACTTCAGCGGCCCTTGCTTCTACCGGGATTAGTATCTTTGAAGTTGTCGGCATTGATGCTATCTTTGCGGCAATCAACGGTACCAAGGATGAGAATGAGGTACAACAGATTCTCAGTCAGCTGGACAGCGAGATGGCAATCGTCAACACGTATCTCTCCACCGTCCAAAACAAGTCCAACGAGATCAATAGCAAAACCACTCAAGCTATTGCCAACTTCAGGGATCTTGTCACGGCAATGACAGCTCTGATTCCAGCAGGACAGAAACCCACCTTTTCCGTCGACTTTCCACCTACCCTCGAGTCTCTTGATATATGCCTCGCCTCCCAGCAGCAGGCTATCACTCAACTTTCTCCTCTCACGCAATTGCGCGAAATGTATGTCAAAGCGATCAAGAGAAACCCCAGCGCCACAAAGCAGCAAGTCATCGACACTGTGGCTCTCACTGCTCCTGACTGGGTCACAAATGAGAAATTGGCCATTATGTGAAGTGGAGTGTTAGCTAAATACTCGGATCTGATAAGCAATGCCAAATAAGGTATGATAGTTCACCTGTTGGAAACTCAAGGATCGAAGACAAGAAACGTGATCCTATTTCATCACTTTCTTTGACCACAGCCAATGTAGACAGCAAGAGTACTCGATAGCGATTGGCTGGAAGCTTTAATAACAATTGAGGTACCTTGGTCTCTGGACAATATAGCGAACTCAGCGCATCCTACTACATCCATGTGACTGGTGAAAAAACTGCCAAGAAGCCGGCGGGCATCAAGTCCAAAGCCATTGTCCTTATCTAGCCGGAATAAAGGAGGATCTGATTATGATTCCATTTAGGCAATTTGCCTATCTAAGCGCATAAGCGTTTTACTAGGTTGAGACTTAACAGCGAGCCAGTTAAGACCACGGACCCTCAGCTTACTCAGACCTAGTACCAAAATGGTAGCAGGAGCCTTTGCCACTCTTCTGGTATAAATAGGCATCTATCCAGGACTTTCTCCCTGGCCGATTTACATCTTTTCATTCTCCTAGTCTGCTATATAGTTACTTCTGCCATTACCGATATCATTCCCCAAAATGACTACAATGCAGTCTGAGTCTAGCAGCAGGACTTCACGACAAGTTATCAACCTCTTGATTGCAATTTCCCTGCTATCAATCGTCTTCGGAGTTATTCTACCAACAAAGCTCCTACGTCTCATACCAGTCATATCATCAATCGTCAGCTTACAGTTTGCGTACGACGAATATTCCTTCCTTTCCTGTTGGACAAAACCGGAATATCGAGCGCAAGCCAATGAGCTGCTACCACGATGGTTTGTCAACTGGGCACCGGCAGGAACTAAAGTTGTTTTCGGAAGCTTTACGCTAAGTCTGGCAAGCGGATTGGCGAATGTCGCAACTGTTTGGAACGACTCGGGGGATTTGATCACGATGCTGTCTTATCTGGCTGGAACTCTTTTTGCGGCCGGCCATCTTGTCATTTTCGGTCCAACAGCAATCAAGTTACTGGCCAAGATCCGGCGCAATGATGTCGATGCTCCAAGTACCGAGTCACTAGCACTGTGGTTGAAGATGCATGCTACGAGATCCTTCGTGGTAGACTCGCCAGCCGCTTTCTGCTTCATCATGGGTCTCCTCAACGCTATTTGATCTATTACATGAGTGTTACAAGCCAGCATCATCAGTACTTCTAAAGTCGGAAAAGGACTAGTTGCAATGTCCTGTAAATACCAGTCGTTCATGCGAAGGCTAGACTAATAGCAAGACACTTGTGCTCAGCCTCACCACAGGCGCACGCTCAAGCACATAATGTTGTAATTCAATGCCCCTTGCCCCAGGCTTGAAAACCGCCTTGAACACATTGAAGGACTGAGAAGACAGCTGTAATGATAAAGATCAGGATCACAAGCCAAAAGGTGTACCACTGCACGCCATTCCGGTTATCATGCCAGATTTGTGTCAAGCTTGAGGGGGTGGCTTCGTCGTAAGCTTGTTTGAGAATAACGAGCCGGTCTCTCCAAAATTCAAAGTCCTTGATCTGTCGATCCTCCGCTTGGAGGGTACCACACCTACTCAGACGAGAGTCAATTTCGAATGTACTTCGTTTAGAACAGAGGTCGCTGAACCAAGCTTTCCGAGATCCCTTTGTGGTGCCTGAACCGCTGACCAAGAATTGAGGGAATAATAGAGCGAGAGTTCGCAGGGTTTCTTCAGCGAACCCGGCTGGGAATAGAGACTCTTGACTACGAGGAACTTTAGTACACGAGAAGTCGCTTGGGGGCGTTCACCAACCCTTTCAGTCTCTGTGATTCAAGAAACGATACGTAAGGAAACACGAGCACCTTTGAATCGTCCTCAACTAGGAGCAAGTGATCTGCTAGGTTGTTGTCGAAGCTGATTTTAATCCCGCCCACTTTCTCTAGACTCCACCCATTAAAGGCTTTGGGAACTTTGATGTCCTTAAAATCCAGAACTGGCTCCTTTCCCAATCGTGCTTTGATAAAGTCGCGTGGAAACCCTTCGTTCCAGCCCAGACACCGGCGGGCATGGAACTGATACTTGATCGCCCCAATTTTCACCATAAGTAAAAGCCTCACTGCCAGATTCAGAGAGCTCTCACATGCCTCCTCCAACACATGTTCCTCACTCATGCTTTTGATGAATGTCAAAAGTTCGGCGCGAGATCGGTTACGCTGTAACTGCTGGACAAGCTGGTTCATAGCCTCCGGCGTCTTTAGGGCCACGAACTTCCCATCATAATGAGCCACTGTAAGACCCCATTGATGTTGATAATACTCAAAGTATGCGGTGTGACACAGGTCCCCAACTGGATCGCCGTTGAAAAGCTTAAGGCGCGACGTAGAGAAGTTCCACATCAAGCGGACCAGTTCCTGTGAACCAGAAGGCTTAGATGGCTCAAGCTGTTGGAGCTCCATCTTACCAATGCCCGTGTCGAGAAGCCTGTGCGAAGGTGATGTGTCGTTAGAAATTGTAACTGGATGTAGTAGCTGTCACCTCTTCTTTTCGAGACACGCATTACGTTATGTACCAAAGGTCTATGCCCTGTATTACAATGACTCGCAATGTGCAATTGGGCATCGCCCGAAACCCAACGTTGTTTCAAATCACTCAATCCTACCACCATGGATCCAAGGGCCTTTCTGTGACACAAGGCAGACTTGCAAGTACTGGAGAGTGGTCCAATCAACGTCTTCAGGTATGATATCCTCATTTGAACTGGGCGTCTTGTCTGGCCTCATTTCCCCGCATGGCTTGAAACTCCTTCGCTGACTTGCCGACGTGGCCCAATCACTTTTCCCGTGTTCGAATTCTAACATTTTCCGCTCCCGCCTTTGCCACACAAATAACAATTGCATCGATTGTGGCATTGAATAGTTTCCTAATTTCACAGAAGTCACTCGTCCTGTCTTCTTTATTGTTCTGTTGGTAACCTACTCAAAGCATGATGTTAAACACATCCCAAACCAACATCAGCATCAAACTTGACATACCTTGTGTGAATTAGCGATGCTGCGATTTCGACAAAAGTGGCCCGATGCGGCAGAGTGCTGCGGTCGCGAAATCCAAACCAACAGGCTTGGCCGAAAAAGAGCTTGGTGGGCTCAGGGTACAGTTATTGAGAAATTTGACGAAGATATTCAGCCAGCAATCGAGACTTTCTTGAAGAACGTCGATCTCAATGATGGTGATATTTACTTCCGCGTTTATATGATTGGGAGGACCCAAGAAGCTTCTCGACCCACCGTCATGATCTGTTGTGCAGACGTATCTATTGGTCGACGAGCTAAAGACTCTTTGAGGCATAGCCCTGTTATTCGCAATAACCCTGGCTTCTGTTTCGGGTCAATTGACTTCCCACTTGAACAACTGGTCCCAGTCAGAGGATTAGCTCTCGAAGTCAAACCAATAGGTCAGGTACTCGACGGTGCCTCCGACCCAGCTGCCGGTATCCCGGTCTTTGCAATATCGGACGGTGCAACAGTCGGAAGGCGGCTCTTCGCCACGCATCCTGATACTATGGAGGTCTACCGGCATTCTACTGGCGGGGTTGTTGTTGCAAATAACGGTAGATTCTATCAGCTGACTGTTGGGCACATTGTCGACCTGCCCAATGGTGTCCATCAGCCTTCAAGGCTGGATCCTGACGCCTGTTCCTTCGATGGTCAAAGCGACAGCGACTCCGGTGACGACCTGTCTGTCTGCGAACAGGATTTGCGCAGAGCCAGCGTGTCCGTCTTGGATCTGTCACAATCTGACTCATCAGATGCGGAGACAGAGAAGACGGAGGCAGACACTGCCGGCTATAGAAGCCCAGCGAATACCGACTACACAACCACCAACAGCGATCCGACGGTCTCTAACAGAATTGAGGGCCCTGAGCAACCACCTATGATAAAGGTGGGGACAGTTGCTGTTCGTTCTAAAGATGGAGTCACACCAAGCCTTGACTATGCACTTGTAGCAATCCATCCGCCCCGGGAGGTTGACCAAATCAACATAGTCATTTCAAGCACAGGAGATGAAGCGATG
This sequence comes from Fusarium sp. NRRL 66335, assembly GCA_004367055.1. Taxonomy (NCBI): domain Eukaryota; kingdom Fungi; phylum Ascomycota; class Sordariomycetes; order Hypocreales; family Nectriaceae; genus Fusarium; species Fusarium sp. NRRL 66335. The sequence goes on along the minus strand of QHHG01000071.1, from coordinate 92,781 downwards.
CCACTCCCCATTCATAACCTTGCTGAAGTTGGGCGCGAGGAGCGTCGAGTCATCGTTATTACAGGCTCGAGTGGCGTGTTGAAGGGCATTTTGGTACCTGGAACAACATTTCTAGGCAGGGGGAACCAAAAGCGCCCCCAGAAACTTTATGTCGTCCAGTTAGACGGAGTCGTTGCAGAAGGAGATTCTGGAGCGGCGGTCGTTGATGAAACATCGGGCAACTTATATGGCCACATGGTCAGTGGCTGTCCCGGTACTCGAATTGCATATATTGTCGCTGCAACGGATATCTTCCAGGCAATAGAATCCCAGCTCCAGGGACAAGTCTCAATCGTCTCCCAGAAAGCAATTCAAAAGTCGCCGATGCAACCTTCAGCTATGTCTAGTGCAACAAATTGCTCCACAGACTATGCAGTCCAGGACAGACATAGGAATGGAGAGAATTCGAATTCGACGTTGGTGACAGGTGACGATCATAGTAGTCTGCAGCATGGGTCGTGGCAACGAAGAAATGGTCCATACACGACATCCCTCTTATCCTTAACTTCGAATTGCGCCCTTGAGGAGCCTGATCAGCTTCCCCAGTATACGACACTAGATGAGAGCCAGATTTCTTCGACACCATCCGATAGACAAGGCAGTATGCCCAAAGCGACAGCATTTGAATCCATAGACGGCAGGCCGAATGTTCAGGTCACTGCGAGTCCCAACTCAGTACTCGATGCCCAGATTAATAAACCTCACACCAAAGTTGAATCCTCGGCCACGACATCGCAAAACATTGAGCAGCAAAGCGGTTACAGAAGAATAAAGAACGCAAAGAAGGCAGGTTATCGCCAACGCAGACGAACTTGTGCGAGACAGAGTGCGAGGATTCATAAACCATCTTTACGAAAGTTTGATAGCGAGCCAGAGGGCAGCACCTCCTTCCCATCCAAAGAAAAGTCTCAAATCAACATCCGAGGAGCCATGGACCGAGAGAACACTATGTACATGGACGGTGTGGAGTATGAGGAGGAGGATGAGAGTCTACTCAGTCTATTGTTCGATCCCTTCCGAGACGGGCGTCAGGTCAGCCCCGAGGAAGACTTCATACGAACAATTTATAACTGCTGTTCCCTGCAGGAGCTGCAAAGGGGTGCCTGTCCAAGTCACTCCAACAAGACATGTATACTTGATGATCGAACGAATGATGGCACGAGCTCGGTCTCTTTGGGGAATTATGGGCCTCTGAGTGTGCGAAGTCTTTACCTGAGACTGAGGAAACAGGTGAGTCAACCCCGCATTGATAGCTTATTGTTCTGAATTAATACTCAATAGCGATTTTGCGACCCGTTCGAGGGTTTACCGGGGCTGACGCGACATAAATTAGCTCTCCACAGTCAGCAGGCTCTTCCGCTAAGTGCAGACCGCAGATTAATGTAAGACATGCTGTGCATGGGTCGTTTTCTTCTACTGACGCTGTTTCAGATACATACCGGACGTCGACAGTTACGGGATCGCAGTTCTTATTGCAACCGCGTCACCTTTACAAACAAAGGCTTTAGGCAATATTCTATATAAGTACCTAGAGTTCCAGCCTGGTATTTCTGTTTCTTTTCAGGTATGAAAAAAAATAGCTTCCAAGTATCGAAAGCATTTCCAGCAACTAACAAGGACCCAGAGCCATTTCTTCCACGTGTATTTCTGCTTACCTACCTATGTTTGGAGATCGACAACAAGGTCTCCACAAGACAGCCGACTAAAGCGTACTGGCGAATCTATAAGAACGGTCCGTGATGTCAGCTTTCTACGACCAGGATCTGCATCAAAGTCACACTCTGGAGAAGTCGATTATCTTTGCGAAGCTCAGCTCTCTGTGTTAATTGCTGGAATTGATCGTCGGGTATGGACAGGACTATGTTTAGTTGATACATACTTCCAGCCCCAAGATCGATACCAGGGGTACTACAGCTACTACACTGAGGAGGATAGCATCAGGGTAGATCCTTTCGCAGACGGAACAATTGACGCGGACTGCCCAATTTTGGATCCCAGGGACTATTTTTTATGTGTTCTGCAGACCCGAGCAAAAGGCTTTCAACAGGAGTGGCAGTATGTGGTGCTTAGCTTACGCCGAAGGATTGAAGAATACGTGAATGTAAGATCACCTTACTGACGTCGTTCCGTTTGAGTAAACTAACGAGCAGTGCTACAGAACTTTGCATTCACAAGCAACACAGCATCAGGGGAAAGACAAGACTTTAACAAGAGTCTTGATTGGATTCGCCAAACCAAACACTTATTGCATTTATTGACCCGGTGCCTGAAAAGAACAATCCACCATTGGGACAATTCCAGGATAACAGAAAACGCTTATAGTAGCTTCTCTGTTACATGTTTGTCTGAGATCCAGGAGACCTTCAGCGACGTTAAGATATATGTGCGCGATCTTGAGGACCTTTCTTCAATTTGTGACGAACATTCGAGAGCAGTCAGTGACTCCCGCTACTAAGTGGCTTATGCTTTTATGCTAATACAATGCTTAAACTAGATAAAACTTGCGATGACAGACGAAACGGTCCACTTTGCGAGGTTTCAAACTAAAGCATGGGAAGACATCCAGACTCTAAAAAGCTTCTTAATGTTTGTAAGTACAATACCTCAGCAGTCTCTGAAATAACCAAGTTGGCGACCTATTTCACTAACACTCGAAGCTTTGTTACCCAACCCTGCTAGCAGCTGCTATGTTATCTATGTCTGAGAAAGCTATGCCTAGTTTCTTCGGCCCCAATAAGTTATCATTTTTCGTTTTATTCCCTGTCCTTATCCTGCTTGTTTATGTTTTAGTAACTGTTATACACTACTGGGATTGGATCCTCGTCTCGCTTTGCCAGTTAGGAAAGGACATTAAGGTGTATATGTTTGATCTGGAAAGGCTTCCTGGATCCAATAGCGACAGGCGCGGTGATATAGAGCTAGCCGACGTTTGAGCGACAGCTTGATCCTGGGGTCTTAGGAGAAAGGGACAGCTATGATTGATCAGAGGGAACCCACTCTAGGTTAGACTTAACCGATATAAATAATCCAACTAACTACCGTTTCCCTTTTCACTCTAGCACACCACAGGGGTGACGGAAATGTCATGCTGCTCTGTTACCAGCCTTACACCTGATGGAGTTCCTAATTAAACGCTTAGATAAACAAGATAACACAAACTAAGATATGTCCTTGTTGATTTCGTTGAAGTAAGCCTGGAAGCCCTCCATCGTCTTTTCCCAGGAAGCTCAATGGGAGACACTGAATTTATGAACACGAAGGTTCTCTGCCTCAACAACAAACACGATTCTCTGGAAGCCCTGCCTATCGGCGCCATTGTGGGTGAGGTTGACCGGTGGTAGGTTGTCTTCTTTGCCTTCTTCCAATGTCCCTTCTAAAAGAAGGGTAAACGCATTTAGTAGATAAATAGGTAGGTGTTAAACTGTGCGGATTTGTGGTTATTTCTTGATGCTCCAAAGTCATTTAAGATTATTTAATCATCTTTAGATCCGTATTTTAGCGGCGGTGATGGGTGGCACTTCCTTTTCTCCTGCATCTTCTGCGGCATCGTCTTCCTCATCTCCACGCGGTCGCGGGCTGTCGCAATCGTGCAGGTTATACTGTGTAACAGTTTCATAGAGGTTAGTATCCTTTAGGGCACCCTTATCCGCATTTAATATCCTCTAAAGACTGTATACAGGTTGCATACATTGTACTTAAACTAACCTTCCAGTTCTTGGTATTGCTTTAGAGCAACCGCTCCATCAGGTTAACTCCACAATCAACAAATACCGCGCCCTTCGCTGGCGTGCTACTTGACTCAATCATTGCTATCACTTGTACCTTTGCCAAACGAAAGTCTCTGGAATTATGTCTCAACAAGTGCGCACCATCCGTTCAACGTACACAAAGGTAATTAAATGTCAACGCATTGTGACGTTGGAAGCATTCAAACAGTTTAGTGTTATACTCGAAGGCCAACGTGTTGACCTATAGAGCTTGTAAAATAACCATAATCCGAGGCGCCCATGTCCACATACAACTGTTCTCGTGAAGCCTCTACTTTGGCTACACTCACATCCCGAGCTGAAACTTCTCCAACCACCTCCATCACCCACTCGACTTTGGTGCGTGGAACGAATATCCCTTTCTGAACAGGACACCAAGTAAATGCCCAGGCTAGTAACATAACCAGCACAATTACATAGATGATAAGTATCAATAAAGCTATTAGTGCAACCTTGATGCGACGCTGCCTGACTCTAATAGTGCGTGCTACCACATGTTGATACTGGGTATCCTTTGTAATCATATAGGCCTGAAAGAATCGTATGAGGTCCTGTCCCGTCGGATGATATATTGCTTTGTTGTTTATGGACTGATCCACGATGTTGGCTCGATAAAAATCGGCAAAGGCTGTAGCAATGGAATTCGTGTCTTTCGTCCACAGGTAGGCGATATGTTTGGGATCAAGGACACGCCCCTGACGAATACCACAGTCTGCTCGAGTATAAGCTGAATACTCAGCTGGGCCGATTCCGAAATAACGTCCCCTGGCATCGTTTCTAGGGATTTTGTGTAAGTGGAAAGCCAAGAATGTCATGCGCATTGTTTCATTGTTCGTTTGAACACGAACAGTATCGGAGACAGTCGAGAGCAAGACAAACACGAGAAGGTCTTGAAATAATCCCGGATTCGCATAGAACCCTGCCTGCCCACTATCTTCCCGGTATGTAGATAACGTTTCTTGGATATCGGATGGATAGGCTAAACGTACGTCGGGGATCTCGTCGAGTACTGTTTCCGGTATGACCCATTCAGCCATTACATGAAATTCGGTTAGAGGAGTATATTCGCAGGACATCATCCAACTGGAATTCCAATCGGAAGATTTGTATTGCCAGTCCACGCCGTTATCTGGAAGGAAATCCAACAGCTCTCTATGTGGGAAATCGGCGTCATTCAGGCGGTTGATAGTCGAGTTCCATTGGACCAGAGCCGATTGTACATTGGTGTGATCGATCGTTGCCATGGCCCCTGGGACCTTCGTATCTCTGATTACGAAACCATAGCCTATTGTATATCGGGCAATTGGGCCGGCAGCAATGCCAAGGATGGATAAGAGAACTACCAATACGCAGTAAAGTAGCAGACGGACGTGAGTCAACCAGTGCCCGGTCTTGAAAACGGCGGTAGTGGTATCCATCGCATCCCCAGCACTAGAGACCACTAGAAGGTCAAATAGACCGACAAGAGCCTGACGGTTCACCTTTGCAGCATAGTGCTTCCACCTAAAGTAGCTGAGAACCCATATTCCGACAACGCACAGTAGGCTGATTACTGCAATTTGGTTAATAATACAATCTCCACGAAATAAGCTGTTATAAATAAGGAAGCATCTTCGCTTACATAAAGTCGTGACTGCACGAGCATTACGGAGGTCCCAGGCCAGAGGGAGAGTTACCCACAGCATGGTTCATTTAGGAGATTAAGTTATTCGGTGTCTTCTATCTTCCTAGGGTCTACATAATGTACCTTGGAGGGCATCTTGGGGTTTTAAGCTTACAGGGCGGCGTAAGAGCACTGGAGAATGACTAAATGCAATCCTCAGGACCTTTCGCCCAACTGAACGTTGGAATTTAGATAGTTATTAATTCCGCTGAGGGTTGAGCCAGGGCGTTGCTTGGCAAGGCCTAGATTCGTACCTCTGAATTTAATATGTTGATAGCTAGACAAATGACACGTCAGAGTCCGCTGATTAACGGAGACCCAAGCCAGGGCGTTAGGTGGTAAGTCCTAGATTTATGCCTCCGAATTCAATAGGTTGACTGGTAAGCAAATAACGTGTCGGAGTCCGCTGATTAATGGAGGCTTAAGCCAGAGTTTTACTTAGCAAGGCCTAGATTTATACCCCCGAATTTGATAGTTTAATGGCCGAGTCTACTGTTGTAGGTCATTTTACTATCAGCAACAACTGTGCGCTTATTGCAATATCAGCGGTTTCTATATTTCGTTCCATTTCTGCTGGTAGTAAAAGTTCTATGTGCTGCAGAGAGCATGGTTCTAAGGTTACTCTTACACCTATTGTGTGTAGGTCCAATAACAAAGGGCGCTTTTCGGAAATAGGCCTAGCCTAAGCTTAAGCGAAAGCTGAAGCTGGATAGTCTACAATGAATGGATAATTATTATTGTACAGACGAATCGCTTTAGGTTAGGCTGGATCGAGATATCATCCGACACAGTCAACCTCGATGTTATTTGTCCCCTCGTTATCCTTGCAGACCATAGGATGATTACGTATCGGTACCACTAGCTCAGACCAGCTAATATGCAATCAAGGGGATACAAGCAAAAGTAAAGAAAGGCTAGCTGGTTATGTCAATCAGATATAGATTATAAAGACTGCAACTCCACTTTCGGCTTTTTTTTTTTCACTAAAACTGTTTCTATTATTTATTATCCTGCTTCGTAAAGAAGAAAACCAAATTGTTGAAACTCGCGTACCATACGGCGTAAAGCAGTGTTAAAACCCATGATTAGCCCTGATCGAAATACTGTCTGCTTTCAGATTTTCCCTAGCACCCCATTAACTTCTCCCATTTCCCATCCATAGCTCCACGCACCCTAAGTCATCGCTCCATCTTCAACAAGACCTTGCGAAGTCCAATATCGAGTGGCATAGCGGGTTTCTTCGGACTCTTCGAATGGGGTTTATCGCCATGAATGTCCTTTCGGATATTCCTTTTGAACTCTTCTACCTTGATGTGCATACCGAGTTGCTCGTCGGCTGGCAATGCTGATGCTTCAAACCGTTTGCGACCGGATAAGGCGCTCATCTGAAGGATAAGAGCAATGGAACGGGCGCCATGACGGAATTCCCCCTGTTTTAGTAGTGCATTAAGGACCCTGCTATCGACAGGAATGTCCTTGCCATCGGATACTTTGAGTCGTCGTGCGAGAGCGCTCCGGAGAATCATCGCTCGGCGGATTGTGAACATTTCATCTTCATTGTCCTTACCAATCTTGTTGAGACCCCTGATGTCGATGTATGCACTCAGCCTGCTGACGAAGTCGGGCTTCTTGGCCTTCTTATCCTTGTCTCTCTTGACCTTCGCCTTCTCCTTCTCCTTCTCGATCTTTTCAAGCTCTCTTGTGTCGACCGGAGGATCTGTCCCCTCCTTTTCGTCTTCCTCATCCATACCTTCAGTGAAATTTGCCCAGGTTGACGATGTTCCCCCGATGAAAATGAAGATGGCGTTCTTCAACGTGCGCTGTTGACCATTTTCAAGGAAATAGCCATCCTGCATCGGTGCTAGGAAGTACTTCAGCCAGCCCAGCTCTGCCTGTTCGAAGACACTGTCAAATTCGTCAAACATTACAACTGGGGTCTTCCCCGCCAGAGCCATATCCCTAATATTGTGGAAAGTAGACAGCAACTCAGAATGGGACATGAACTGAGAGAGGTTCACCTCGATGGGCTCCTTAGCATCAGGTAGCATGGTGCTGATAACCTCCTTGACCCCGAAGGACTTTCCAGCCCCGGGTGATCCGAACACGGCGATAGATAGGGGCTTTCCCGGAGGGGAAGCAATGTATTCGTCGATAACAGCGGCAGTGGATCGAAAGCATTCAATCTCTATCCGATCAGCAGTGAGGAGGTTCCCGAAGCGAGCAGTTGGGACACTGCTTTCGAGCCATGCTGTCGAGCCTTTGGTGACGATGTCACTGCTCACTTCCGTTTTGACACGTGACAGGAGGTTGAACAGAGACCAGTTACCATTCTCCTTGATAGTCCCTTGGGCCTGAACACTGATAAGCCTGGGCCTCAGGTATTTGTCAACATCGAAGTGTTTGGGGCGAGGATAATTCAGAGAGTCGCCCCCACCTTCGTAGAAACGGACACTTGCGAAGCGATGTGACCAAGTCAAGGCGCTGTCAACTGCCACTCTGATCTGAGTGTCGTCTAGATGCCCAAGCGAATTGTCCGACTCTCTGACCAGGGAAGCCACCAAACCAGCAACGAACGCCATGTCAATACCAGGGACGTTGCCTTTGTGGGCTCGTAGGAGATCGCCCTCGGCTTTGTCAGGCACCAAGTAGCAATAGAACTGGTGCTGTGGCTTGGGATCTGGCTTGGCAGGTTCGGCAGGACTGGTTTCACCTAGCGGTTCGCCGAGCTTGGCTGGCGAGGAGGGTGTGCGGACCGTGGCCGATGCGTTGGTTGAGCTATCAGTTGTGGGTTGCTTTGTGGTGGCCGACGGGCTCTTGGGCGGTACATATATGGCACCTTCGTAACCCAGACGCACAATCACATGCATGCCCGGGTGAATATCCTTGATAATCTCTTCGAAGTGGGCGTTGAAGTCCTCCATTGTCTTTTCCCACGAGACGCGGCGGGAGATATTGAACCCATGAGCACGAAGGTCCTCTGCGTCGACAACGATGAGAACTTTCTGAAATTCCTTAGATTTGGTAATTCTTCCAGCAGCGCCCTTCTGTGTGATATCGACCCGGCGCTTGGTGGCAGTGATTGCCTTGTCCCAAAGTTCATTTTGGAAGATGGGTGAACGCATCTGGTAGATGAGTAGTCGGGCATCAGACTTTGCCGATACGGCTTCGCTTCTTCTTATTCCAAAGTCATTCCAGACAATGAGCTTCGGATCCACTGTGGTGGGTTGGCCTTCGCCTTCTGTGGCGCCTTCTGTGGTATCCGTTGGAGCATCTGATATGACACCTGTTTTGGCATCTGCTGTGGCATCTACCTTGGCAGTTGACGCAGTAGTAGCTATGTCATCTTCACGCTTTCGGAGTTTGGCGTGGTTATGAAGGGTATACTGCTTGACAGTTTCGTACTGGCCACTGGTCACGGGCTCTCCTTTCACAACTTTGACATTCTCCAGATCGAAGATTGTATGCAGATCAGGTGCAGTGTGCTTAGCTTGGAGGTACTCTTTCTTGACCGTCCAGTTCTTAGCGTCGCTTTGGAGCAACCGCTCCATCAAGTCCACTCCACCGTCGACAAAGACCGCATTTCTGGCAGAGGATCCAGCGATTGGCGCCATCAGGCATTCTTTGCGTTTCTCGCCGTAGACCAGGACCTCAGGAGGACTGCTGGGCGCTGGCAGTCTGATACCAACTGTCATCATTATGTTAGCAAACAGAGTATACACATCTTCATTTGTGATTGCTCAAACTTACTCTCGCTGCCCTTGTAGCCGCCGTAATCAAAACAGAGATACCCTTCCTTAGCATGATTAGCATAGTCGCCTGAAGCACAAATATAAACCGCAATGACATCGCCATTCTGCCGAAATCGTCAGTGACTAGAGGAGAATTTAATAAATGGAATACTGACTTCCACATGATTAAGAATGTTCTCATCGTGCATAAAGACACGACCTAGACACTAGAAGGAGATGTGTCAGCATAGAATCTACAGGCAAAGAAAGACGACATACCCATTCCTCGTCCTCGCTCTGGAAGCTGTGTCTATGGCTGAGCCACTCGAGTAGTTCACCTTTGTCATTCGTCCTGGGCTCATCACTACTAGCAACTGGCTTGTTCTTGTAAATGCGAATCTCGAACCAAGTATAACCTTCAGGGGTAGTACTCTGAGTTTCCTTATGAGTTTTAGGTTCGGTGTTTCCGTTACGAAACAATTTGGCATGAGAATAGGTGATCAATTGAATGCTGGCAGGACGGCGAGTATCCTCAGTGTTCAGTGGCTTGAGAATCCACAGGATTAGTGATCAGACCTTAATCATAGAGTATCGCGTCGCGCACCTCAGAGCAGAACCAAAGGTTGCGAACGGGTTCACTTTGAACAATTGCCTCTGCCGCAACACTTGATTGAATAGCAGAGCGACCGGGTAAGTTGTAGTCTCTTCCATTGCGGGGAAACGTTTTAAGGGAGTTTAATTCCCGGAAATCCTTGGGAGATTCAGTTGCCTTCTCACCATGGCTGACCGGTGCTGCTAAGTCTCCCATGACTTCTGTAGTTGGGTTTAATGATGATATGAAGGTAATCTTGAGGCCGTTCACAGAGAGATAAGACTGTAAGATAAAGATTTCGAAGGTTGCAGGTCTTGGGCCTGCTGGCTAATATCAACATTCTGGCAGTCCATCTGGTCTAGCAGGGGATCATGCAGCTTATAACTCTATCCAGAAACTAGACCGTTGCAAAGATACCTGCTGGCACGAACTAGACCGGAATGCTCGCTGCAGCCATCGAGCCTGCATTGTGGCTCCAGGGGTGGGAGAAACACGTATACTTGTTTCCTTGGACTGTAATCTTAGCATGCTTTATGGAGTATCGCTTGAATCACATACAGCCAACTAATTTCGTAAATCATCATAACAAGAAGATGGAATGTACTGTACCATCAAGGAGCTCCTCCGCTTCATCTATTTGAAGGGTTCAAGTCACATACCTGCCAGGTATGTGTTGAGCTTTGTGGCTGGCTGAACTAACCCGCTGTCCCTGCAGTGTTACACCGTGTCTCAGTTCTCAAAGCACGCAACTAATCTGACGGATAAAATTCTCCCACAGAATAAACCTTCAGAAGGATCAGATATCCAGATTCAGCCTGAGATACTGATTTCACACCGGACGGCTAGAAGACCCTGATATTTCGATACTTGAACTCAGACTGGATTATGAAGAACGAACCTGCGTACCTACAGTATGGAGCATTCAATCCGGGATCGGCTACTTGCAGATCGGTCTCGTAAGCACAAGCTATATTGGTTGGTCCAGGGACCAGACCACCACATACGATTCTCAGTAACACATCAATCTGCGGTTAATCAAAAGCAGTATGCAATCATGTACCTCATTCAGTAGCTTTTTGTAAAAAGCTACATTATAAAATGCAGCCGTCTTGGAATCGGAATGCTGACATGCGGCGACGATTCTCGAGGTAGTGACCCTGGAAGGATGTGGGTTTGGCGTTGTCTTTCAGCTACGCCACCGTTGTCTCTCACACCATCATTCTCAAGTTTCTTAGACATAGCCATCCTACGAGATCTCTGCCAGGATCTGCTCGACGAAGCGCTTAAAGCTGACATGCATTGGTTAGTACTCTTCACTCTCGGATATAACACTAGTTAGATGAGGAGACCAAAGGTTGCAATCGGCACGGTCCGTCTCATGGTAAAAGAACATTTTATCCTCATTGGACGTTGTACGTTTGAGTTCGGGTCTTTCTAAGACCCTAATAATCCGGGCCAAGGGCAGCGCAAGTATCCGACCTCCGGACTTTTCCATTGGATACTGAAGTAAGACAGCGTCTTACCTGGAAGTACGCACCTTGGCTTGTGTTCGGAATTCTCTCCGCCAGCACTGGAGGAGGGGTAAAGTTTAAAGCACTGACCCCCTTCGAAGTAAAGCCGCCCGTGGCTATTTCGCATTCTCCATATGTTGGTATCTACATACACGTAATAAATCTAATAAGGTGACCAAGAGAAAAAAGGAAAAGAGCTCCCCAGCTACTGCCCACAACCTGTCTTGACAATATCCAACTACGTTGATGCGATGAACTCCAAGTACCCTTCGTCAAGCAACTCGCTAACACGGAGGTTTGTTGCCGGCCCGCCAGTCCAGAACTGTGTGCCAAGGCCTGGTTGACCGAAAGCCGGTGCAATTGGGCCCGCTTCGACTGTAAAGTGCTTGGTGACATTGTACACATGGTAGCCGTATGTAAAGTTCCCATGAAGCTTGTCAGTATTTAACGAGTCTGGAGCCAGGGACCGTTGCGAGAAGGGTGTAGCAGCCAGAGTAAGATATCTCCCTTGTACTCATCAGCATCACTCCCTGGTTTTCTGGTAGAGTTTCTCACCGGATTCGTCCCCGAAACGATCCACTAGAGTTCCCACTGCAAGTGTCATATTGGCCTTTACAGGATTGCCTCTCTCGTCTAGCAAGAACCCTCCCTGTTTAGGGTAGTCCCAACCATCCTTGCCCTTCCTTTCACTGACGTTCCACCATTGGTTGATGAATTCAACCGGCGTGAGCGTCCCAAAGCGGTCGTATCTTGACATGACGGTACCCAAAATCAGTGTTTTTGGCAGCTCGACGGGTCCAAGACGCGAATCGCCACATACGTACTCCGTGCCATTGGTTCCGAGATTGCACAGGCATGTAGGTTCGACAGGTTCGGCGAGGACGAACTGGGGGAGTGTCCATGCTGCTGAGACTTGGATAAGCAAAGCAGTGGAAAAGAGTAAAGGGAAGTGCATTTTCGGTGATTAAGGGAATGGGGACGAAAGGTATTGGGTAGAGAAAACTTGTCTTTGCGATTGAATTTGCGCCAACAGAACATATTTAAAGACCTCTAGAAGAATTCGGTAGATCAAACATTTTACACCCCCGTTCCAGAGGGATTGGGAAATTCAAAGCTGGACTCGTTGAGATTGAGTCAACTGAGATTAGCTTCCGCTGCTAAATTCAATGTCTCATGGAGTCACAGTCCAGTTTCAGCGGGGCGTTTCCGCCGCAAGCTGAAATTCCAGCACAGCCAGCCACACTTTGCGTTTTGACGAATCATATTCCTCGTTTTGGAAGGGTCAATCATTGTCCTGTAAGTGAGGAAATCCAAGAGACTGATGCTTTCCAGTCGATCCAGACCTCGGAGTACCTACAATCTGTCTGTTACTCGGACTTGTCCGATATCTCTTTGAGACACAGCAGAGATCACATTTGATCTGTATCGCCACTTGAAGCGCTGAAACCTTGCACTTGCCCTGCGTGGTAAGGGAGCTGAGAAACTTCCACTTATGGTCGGATTTGCTATGCAGTACTCGAATGGAGTCTTTCGGCGCTTTCTATCCTACTTGCTTAAACTTACTCACTATCTTCTGTTTTAATTTGATTCAATAAAGCTAAGTGAAGCTGAGCTACGAGTCGAAGATTGACCTTACAGAGAAGTAAGCACTAACCTAAAAGAGATGAATAGTTCTTAAATACCCTATATCTATCCTATTACTTGCATATTCTAGAGCGGGGTAGTATAGAGAGATTTAATTTATCCTCTAACTTAGTAGCTTTCTATGCTAAAGTTGTATCTAAACTCGCCTTAGTTGTTTTAGAAGGTATTTAAATGTCTCTGGATCGATGATTACGATAGGTTAATTTTTCTCTACAGATGGCTGACAAAACTCACACGGCCACGCTACCTTCAAAGGGCATGCTTCAATCACCAACGTCACTCTGCGAAAATTGCCAACAGCCATTTAGTTGCTGGCCTCCAAAAGACCGTTTTGGGCTGCATTTCGATTGGCACGCTACTGTTGCCGAAGTTCGTGTGTCAGCCAAGAATGGATGTCGTCTTTGCACCCAGCTTTTGAAGAACGGAAAGTTTCTGCACCCCTCAGATGCTCCTGAGAAGAGCGACAGCAACGTCGGAGCCCTTGAGATACACAGTCTCTCCGATGGAATCGGCCCAGAGGAAGGGATGCTGTTCTACACCAATATGTTCTGGTATGCAGATCCCGTAGCAAAAGAGAACATGGAGAGGCATGTGTGGGCAGCTAGGGCTATATTGATTCCTCATGTTCAGCAAGGTACGATCGTATTAACGGTTATGTGAGACAGTGCTAAGTCTGGACACAGAAGCGGATCACAGCCCTCCTGAAGAGAAAGATGATTTGTCTCATGCTCTAGAAATGAGCAAAGTTTGGCTTCGAAATTGCAATGCGGCTCATACTTGTCTGGCGCACCTTGACGATACTCCTAAAGAATTACCCACTAGACTTATTGCTATAGGTGGTGGTAAGGTTAGACTTTGCCCTGACACAACCACAATCGATCCATCAACTTCCTATGCCTCCCTCAGCCATTGTTGGGGCCTCAAGAAATTCCTGACTCTCGTCAAGGAGAACTTCGCCGACTTCGTCCAACAGATCCCACCGGAAGGCCTGACAAAGACATTCAAGGAAGCAATATCTGTTGCAAGATCACTGGGATTTGAGTACATCTGGATAGACTCACTATGCATCATTCAAGATGATGCAGAAGATTGGAAACACGAGTCAGTGCGGATGGGTAGTGTGTACGGTCGCTCGGCACTGAATATTGCTGCGACAGCTGCATCGAACGGGCAAGTGGGTTGTTTCTTCGACCAAAGGGAGGACTGGAGATTCCAACTTCTGCTACAGAATGGTATTGTCTATGAATGCTTTATTCCGGAGGTTTTCCAACCACGTGTTGAGGATATTCCCCTGATGAGTCGCGCTTGGGTCGTACAGGAGCGTTTTCTCACGCCACGGACACTACACTTTACCAAACAACAAGTCTTTTGGGTATGTCGCTGCCTTACAGCCTGTGAGTTATGGCCTGAAGGCATCCCTAGGCCTGAACGCTACGTCGATTGTTCTCTTGATCTACCAAAAGGACCCAACTGGCTCTCGCGTGTGGGCTGGCCCACAATTGTCGAACAGTACTCATCATGTCAATTGACTATGGGACGCGACAAGCTAGTAGCTATCTCCGCTATTGCTCAGCGTATCCAGAAGGACACGCCTGACGAATACATAGCAGGTATGTGGCGAACAGATTTGGCGTCCCAGCTTTGCTGGAGTACGGACCGGGGCAAAAGATATAACCCTGCCGTAGCCCCGACTTGGTCTTGGGCTTCGAACAGCGCTCCTATAGGCTACTTCAACAGCGCGCCCTATACATTTCCCATAACGAAAGTGTATATTGAAATCATGAATATTGACATCGAGTACCAAACGCCTACAAACCCATTTGGAGAGGTTATCAGTGGAATTCTGGAGGTTCGCTGTGAATACCTCAAAGAGTGCACAGTTTATGCATCTAAGAAGCAAACTGGAATCATCATAGACGACAAGCGTTCACTGCGTGGAAACACTATCATTGAAAGAATGGGCTTCGATGCCTGGGAGGACCATGCAGAGATTGAGACATTTCACGCATTCTGGTTACCCATTGTGTATTGCGAAGGACCAAGAAGGCACAGTGGGATTGTATTACAGCCAACAGGCGTAAGAAAGGGTGAGTATAAGCGCATTGGTAGCGCATCGTTCCAGGAGATGGGCAACTCAACTCTCCACTTCCCAAGTGAGCTATTCCTTCCACAAGATAGCTATTGCATTAGAGTGGAAACTACGTCAAAGGGAGCCAACAGATTCTATATATCTGTTATATAAATTTGTTTAATAACATTATAGCACTATCTACTATATTTTCCTATATGGTAAAACTACTAGCTAAAGTAAAGAAGTAAATAAACCTAAGCATAGTTCCTAGTAGTCTACCTAGTAGCACTAATACTACTTCTTCTATAAACTTGACTAGCATTAATACAGTTCTTAATTTATAGGTGGCACATATAAGGGCGTTCTTTATAGAAGGATTCCAAGTTCAAGTATCTAGACAACGCATACTTCCTCAATACTAGAAATAACTTCATTCGTCGACTCCTAAACTGCAAGCTAGACTAGACTCCTCTATCTATTAAACGAATATTCTATAAAGTATAGAAAGCTAAAAAGTATAGTACGGTACTATTCCCAGAAAGCTCTACCTTCTTTACCAAAGGTCTTTCGGAATACTACAGTGGAAAGGCTCATCTTTCGTGAGCTTGTGGAAGTTGACGAAACACTTGGGATACTGAATAGGCTTGTTGATGTTGAAGTCCTTGGAGCTTGGTACCGAGGGTTCGCCATTGTCGCACTCGTAGTTGTTGATGAGGGCAGCCTCATAATCATCCACAACCTTCTTCATCATATCGATTTCAGATCCGGTAAGCATGTCGTGTTGTTGGTTCTTGCCTGGTCGTCTGTAGTTACTTCTTCCGAAGCAGACGCAGTTCTAAAAGAAGGCGATATGTGTCAGTCTGAACATCGAAAGAGGATGGTACAGATGAGGATATGAAACTTACGTTATCATGCCAGATGCATCCAGGCAGTTTGTTGCGGCAGACATCCTCTGTCAACTTTTGTGTTTTGCCGACTGGATCCGAGGCTTTCGTTCTTAGCTATTATTATAGAATATTAGAGTTGCTCAAAAAAGGGTCAATGTAGGCAAAGTTACCATTTCACATTCAGCTTTGCTGTTAGGCTGTCATGGAAAAAGGTCAAGTTAGAAATGATCTGTAAGAGAGCGGGAGAAGAGAGAACTTACACCACTCCACATCAGAGAAAAGGCAGTACCCTTGTAGCCTTGCTTGAGACATCTAATCTTGGCGAACTCCAACTGTGAAACAAGTCAGCATAGTACTCAATAGCAACCATGTATCAATAGAGCTTACCCATTTCTTGTGTGTAGCAGTGACATAGACCTGCATAGCCTTGCTGATCAAGGGCTCCGACAGCCACTCTCCCTTCAGAAAGCGGGTTCGAACAAAGAGCTCAGCGTACTCGTCCTTGTCCTGTTCCTCTACATCGCCTTCCCAGTTCTCAGGTATCTCGCCCTTCATGAACTTCTCGACGTAGCCAGTAGTGGCGTTGAGCACGGCAGAAAAGGCCGTGCCGTAGGCGTTCTCGAGGTCGTCGTTGAGATCCTCGACGGTAACAGTATCGCCGAAGAGATCACCGTTGGCAGCTATCGAGGCGACAGCACCCGAGAAGAAGGTTATGGCACCCGCGAGGCCGGTACTGCCACCTGCAAGACCGGCACCTGAGGTGAGGACACCAACCATCATGTTGAGAAGCATGCCGCGATCGTCCTTGGGCGGATCACCGTACTCCTTGACGATCTCCTTGATACCGCTCGACAGCTGCTGGATGCTGAAGTTGATGTTCTTCATCCAGAGCTTGTGGAAGGCGCTGAACATGTTGGCAATCTGGATATGGACATAAAAGGCCATGGGAGGTGTGTAACTGGAACAAGGCATGGCACCAGGGCCTGTGCACGTTGTTGATCCGAGGTCCTTGCAGTCAAAGGTAGAACTACCTTGCTTACCACCAGCGATGACATCCTTGAAGAATTTATCAGTCCAGTTCTTAGCACCGTTTTTCTTAAGCCATGCGTTAAACCAGTTGAGTGCGCCGCTCCCATACCACGCGGTGAACACCTCCGAAGAGTCCTCCGATGCGAACTCATACTTGCAGATGTCATCCACAAGGTCCTCAGGCCAGTCAAGACCTTTATCACCAGAAGAGCCAGCGACTGTACCCTTTTGAGCCAGGGCTGGGATCTTGGGAAGGTCACTGTCGCTGTCCTTGTCGTCCTTGTCGTCTTCGTCCTTGTTGCATCCGCTCTGGCATCCATCGCCGCAGTGGCCGTCAGAGCTACCGCACCAGCCCCCGGCTGAGCAGCAGTTACCGTAGCTTGTTCCCTTGCAGGTAGCGCCGAGGAAACCAGCACCGCATCGACCATTGGTTGACTTGCCATTCTTGATACACTTACCACTGACACAGCCGGTGCCACAGTGCAGTGATGATGATCCACATGAGCCATACTCGGAGCAGCAGTCGCCATAGCTGGTACCCTCGCAGATGGTACCACCGTTCTTGGGTCCACAAGAGCCGTCCTTGGACTTCTCAGGCTCCATGTCACTGTTTTGTCCCGTACCGGGCTCAAAGTCGACACTCCAGGCCATCAAACCGCCAAAGCAGTAGTTGTTTGCAAACTTGCGCTTCAGCTCAATCGTCTCGGCGTCGTCGTAGCCGATCCACTGGTCATCAAAGACAAGCTCCTTCATAGCCGAGTCCTTGAGAAGACGGGTCTTGCCTCCGTTCTTGGCCTTGTCTTGGATCTCCAACAGGGACATGACGCCCGCGCTGTTAGTGCACTTGGCTGGGTTGCTGGGGCCGGAAAAGGGGCAGCCAAGTGTGTTGCATTTAGGATCGGTGAGGGTGTATCCACGGCCATACCACGCAACACCGAAGACAATCTTGCTAAAGTCAACACCTGCATAGGCCAGAGGAATAGTGTTATTCATGATCTCGCGGATGTCAGCTTGACCTCGGACGATAGGGTCCAAGGTTTTGACGTCAGCATCCCAGAAACCGTGCAAGTCGTAAGACATGAAGCCAAAGTGGTCGACGTAAGGCTCCAATCCAGCAACATCGAAATATCGCAGATACCAGTAGTCAGGTGCAAGAGTCAGACTAATGCCGTACTTGTTACCCCACGCCTTCTTCATGTCCCTAAGCAAGAGGACGAAGTTGGCAATATCGGCACGGCTACCTCCACGCTTTGGCTCACCAGGATACTCCCAGTCAAGATCGATACCCTGGAAGCCGTACTTATCCATGAAGGCAGCGGCCGACTTGATGAAGTTGGCACGGTTTCCAGCATCGGCGCAAAGGTTAGCCCAGGTCTTGTGGGTTGGCTTGTCTTCGTCGCTGAAGTCGTAACCGCCCACGGCGACCCAAGTCTGCAGGTTTCTACCCTTGCCCTTGAGGGCAGTGAAGTCGCGGACGTTGTCCTCATCTTCAGCCTCGGCAAGCTTGACAGCATAAGAGTTGGGGTCGATGGTGGCAAAGGCCCAGTAGAGGTGAGTGTAGCTGTCGGTCTTGATGTCTTGGGGATAGATCTTGTTGCAAGCGCGGTTACGCATGTTGTTAGCTTGGTAGTAGCCAATCATACGCTTGTCGGCAGTGCCAGAACCCTCGCCACATGTCTTGGGTTTGATCATGTCGCAGCTACCGTAGCCTTGCTGGCAGAGAGACCACTTGTTGGGACCAACGCAGTGCACCTCCGTGGTACCACACCAGCCGCCAGAACTGCAACAAAGGTTGAGACCACAGGGGATGTCACGGCCTTCAGACAGCTCACCGCACATGGCCGTGGCATCGCAGTTGCTTTGGCAGCCTTCGTCACAGAAGCCTTTGCCGTAACCGCAGACGCCCTTGGCCGAACAGCAACTAGAAACGGTTATGGTCAGTATACCGATGACTAGACTTGGGGTCTATGAGTGTTTTGATGAACTCACCTCTTGTCGGCACACTCGCCGGTAGGGCATAGCAGCGCACCCTCACCGGGCTCATCATCCGCACGCTTGCCAAACAGCTGTGCAGGAGACGCAGACACGAAATTTCGGCTTGTCAGGCTACTCGTCGTGTCGTTTTCAGGCGACCGCATGTCAAGCCATCGCGACAAGACGTCGGGACCGTCCACAACTGGGTTCTGATGTGTTATACTAGCAGAGGCTAGTGAGGCCAAAAGGCCATGAATGAATAAACCCTGCATTTTGCTTGGTGTTGTTAAAAGGGTGAAAGACCAGCCAGCAAAACTACAGTCTTGTCTTTATATTCTGGAAGGATGCAACTGTTTTTCGTTTCTTCTTGTTCAGCGCAATTGGACCAATCCAAGGCCTGTACCTGACTTAGTCCATTTTCTCTAGTCGACCGCCAGCGATGAAGCTATACCTGATCATGATGTCTCCGAAGGAATACAGAGCCTCTAGAAGTCACTCCGAGGACGAAGGAGTCGGAGACCCAGTGTAGCCCCACGCGAAGGATCGATTCCCATGCGTTAGTGTGGGGGGAATCAGACCAGAACCAGTTATTACGGAGCCTCAATTTAATTCTCACATGGAGGATCACTTCCCCTGTTCGAAAACTTTGCGTTGGGAAGAAAACAAGGCTGGTTTGACTACCTAAATTGTATGACAGCGACCTCTAAATTATTCTTTCACCCTCTGGGATTGTGAACGCACTAACGACGGTTCGCCGTTGCACTGGCTTGGCAAAATCTCCGATCCGACGGGTGGCGCCGAGTTTGCTGACCTTCTTTTTAACCTTGTCCTAAAGTAGCTTGCGACAATGACATTACTTACTGGATTCCGACTCCCAAATCACTGCCATCAAAGGGGATATGCAAGGGGTTATGCGGTAAGTCCCGTCCAGTCTGATGGCCGGTTTTTTACTTCTTCCAACAAGAAGTCTTGTCTTTTCTCTCCTTGTTGTTTGCAATACATTTTTGTAGTAGAGTTTTTAATGCATAACATCTAGTAGTGTTTTATTTTCAATCTGTAGACTTGTAGACTATGACACTCTGATATTTATTTACATCTGCTAAGCAGGAAGAGAGAAATAGGGAAAGAAAAATTCATCTAAGATACTTGGCACTTGGCAGACCTGCCGTTATCCGAGATCCACAATAATATTTTAGCGTCGGCTAACACGATGCCAAGCTGCGCTACGCTGTGACAGATGCCGACGTACCCTCCCTGCAAGATAAACCAGTGAATTCTTTAGCTAGTGAAAAAAGGCTTGTTAGTACACAGCAGCTACTTTACCACACTTTGTGCACAAGAGTAAGGCTACCACTACCCTTAACTATCCAGAGAAAATGCCGCTGTAATAGACCGCTTATCTGTTAAAACCTTACTAGTTAGTATCTTATTAAGTTGACACAGTCGCTCAGGTGCTATAGGGTAGGTACCTTGCAAAATCAAAATTGCAATATCTAGTATAATCCTTCTGTGAATAATTTCTCAAATGGTATTCTTCATGGTCTGTCATTTCTCGAGAACCACATCAGTCTCCAAACGAATGTCAAATAATATCGCCTGAAGGCAGAAATGAAGGTTCCTAGTGTAAATCTACCTTTGTCCGTCGGCGTGTCATCAACTTTGCAAATTCAATCAGGCTGTCTTATACCATCACTACCAACCTGTTGGCTTGCGTGGGTGACACTCAACTGATGCCACTCGCCCCCTACGGTGCGTGCTTGGTCGTCACTGTAAAGAACGGTTATACACGGAATAATGTCAGCTGGGTGATTGCCCGGATACTACGAGATTACGAAGCCTGGATGCACGACTTAATAAGAGAGAGGCTGAATAGGATGCTGAACGAGCGAGAAGCTCTATATGCAGCAGAGGGTCCAGCCTGGCGCGAAAGTTCCACTACCAACAGACAGGTCTCTGCATCGGAGTTTACGAGCCCGGCATTACTAAGGGGGCAGAGATCCCGGATCATGATTGGGTCTACTGGAGTGGGCTTTTGGTAGCTGATATACAAGTTTTGATTGCCACTATACCCCTCGTCCTCCAAAATGATTGACCTATCATCCCCATCACTGTCTTTGGAGCACTCTTGGTGTCTGCCAGCCTGGGTTTCAGAAAAATGGCCCTGCCGCCGAGGCTCGCATAACTCATATACCCTTACCCAAGGAAACGGATCGCAGCATGCCAATCTTGATACTGGGCAATGGGAAGCGACTGAACTTGGAAAACCTGGCTGTTGGACCGCAAGTACAATACAAGCCTTATAATACGCTTACCCGAGTTGTACTAGGACTCGTCACAGTTTTATGGACAGTTCTTCTTATCTGCGCCGCCGGCATGACCAAAAATACGGGCTATCTACTGGCTATTGGAGGAGTGGGTATGCTACAGGACGTGGTAGTAGTTGGTTGGAGAAGGAACCCGAGTGCTTTAGGAGTCCATCTTGATCTCAAAGTGGTTGTGGGTGACATGACGGCGATGGACGCGCTATTGAGCTTGGAAGCAAAGTACCTATCGGCCGGTAGGAGTTTGCTACCCATATTCTTTCCTGGGGAACTCTTACCAGCTGAGAATATGTAAAGGTGGGAGCTGAGTGTATCTGGCAGCCCACTTGGTGGCACTAACACTGCTTCCCCTACAGACTAAACCGGCAACAATCTGGTTCCTGAGTCATGGGCAGCACGTATAAGAGCGTTAAGTAGTCCTAGCTATACTGGCGGTATAAGTGGATATAATTGGGAAGCCGGTGTACGCCAGAATACCAGGCACCGTTGAATTCTGTAAAGTGGCGCAATCGAGACTTTTTAGACCACCTCTCAGCTCTTCAACTCTGCTAAAAATACTACATCTGATCTAGTTCAAGCCTCCCCATTCCTGTTGCAGCGGACTATTGACCGTATCAGGCCATCTACCAGCGCTTGGCGACTTACTAAGCCGGTATACCTCCATTGTAAAAGCCCAGAACAGGACCAGACCTCAAATACAATTAAACTATTGAAGGCGGCTTACTTACTTCGAGCTGAGAAACAACACGCTATGACTGTCTAAGACCTTTATATACCGCGAGACATTGCCCGTCAGGTAGTCCCATCATCTTGTAAGACACCTGAAATCCCGCAGAGGTCTGTTAAGTGAAAATGGTCTCATTGAAGACGTTGGCGCTGCTGTTTATCAGTGCAGCAAGCGCATTACCCACTATCGCTGAGGGCAACTCTCCTGACTCAAGAGCAGGTACGTAACAATTCCACTTCAGCGGCTCTCAATCCTCTCAACTAATATGGCCGTGGTCTCTAGTCTGCAAATTGAACGATCCGAACAACCAAGCGTTCCAAAAGAACAAAGCCAATGGATCTGCCTTCTGCTCCACCTACATCCGAACCACCATCACATCCACCGTGACTCCAGTCAGCACCAAAACCCTCTTCGTAACAAGCAATATCAAGACCACTACGACTGCAGTCAACACAGTCAGGACCACCGTATCAACTGTTACCATATTCACCAAGATAGGCACAGTGTCGACTGTCGTGACAAAGCCCAGTACCGCCTTCATCACGGATTATCAGACAGCGACAAGCACATTCGTCAGCACGACTACTCCACGCGATACATATACCCTGCAGAGGGTTGGAACAATCACGTCGCAGGTGACTGAGACTACCACTAAAGCGGCTGCTACGACTGTCACCACGGTTATTGATGCACCGACTACAACGTTTGTTCCAGCGAGTGTTGTTTACACTGGCGGGTCAACTACTGTTTTCACAACCCGCTATACTACGTGAGTACCTTCAATCACCTCTATGTAAGGATATATACTAAATTAACTCTTCTAGTGCTACGTAAGCCTTGAGATTTTCTTTAGAAAGCAAGCGTTAACTAATTGTGTACAGTGCACCGGCATCGGTAGTGTATATCCCCGACGGTATGTTCTCTGTATCGTTATACCTCTGAGTCTATATTAACTTACATATTAGCCGTGGTCCACTGCGCCGTTGTTGGTAATACGGAAGATATACCTGTTACCGCGAGAGGAGGTTCGTTTAGCTACGGCGAGTGCAAAGAAATTTGCAACGGCTGGCGTTACTTTGGGCTCAGCAGTACAGGGTGCTGGTGCTATGTCTCCCCTATGTGAGTACACATTAGTGAACAGCCTTGTTTCAACATCTTAGCTGACCTTCTATCTAGAGAGGATATGGTCGTAGTAGACAAGTCTCATGGTACCAAATTCTGGGATCTGGCATGTGCTTCCGCCAACCCTGTAAGTCTATTACATATATCTTGAAAGGGCTGCAAGACTATTATTGACTTCATCGAAGCCCAACAACCGTCGCAAGAGAGCGGTACAGGCTGTATCGGTGCCTAGTTATCTGCCCAACAAGACACCGAGTGCCGTCAGCAGTGCTTGCTCATGCCTGATTACGAAACCCGCTGCAGCCGTGACTTCAAAAGTGACAGCCAAATCTTCGAAAACAGTCACGACTACCAAGACCCAAGAGGTTGTTTCAACAGTCACCAACCGGCAAACTACCGTTGCCACGACCACGCTCACCGGCACTTACACCCGGTCCATCACTACCACGATCACCAACTCTCAGATCGTAGGTCAGACAAATCGTCTGGCTGCTACCACTACGGAAGTGAAGACTTACATCGTCACCAACTTTGATCATCTGGTTTATGTGTACAAGACACAGTTTGTCACGGCTACCAACTTCAATTTTGTTACTACCACTAGCACCAGGACTATACCAAACACTCGCTACAATACCGTTGTTGTTACTCGCACGCAGCCTACGACGGTCACTAGGGATGTTTACACGTCTTCCCAGACAGTCCTTTCTACGCGTACAGTATTCACTGGAGCGTCAACTATCACCGGCGGAACGACTACCATATATGGCACTATTTGAGGTTTTCAGAGAGCATCTTACTTTGTTAGATATATATTGAAGGAATTTAAAGCCCAGAAGGAAGTCAAAAGCAACTATAGATCTAATGAAAGCATTAGCTTGGTAGTATCTTGGGTTATAGGCAAAACCTTCACTTGTAGAACAGCACTGATGAGATTAACTAAGAACGGTTGACGTAATGCAGCTCAGTCTGGATTAGCCATTTAGATGAATCCTAGATGTCTTTTGATTTTAAAATAGCTTGCCGTGCGTGCAACGGACCTCTTACATCTAATGCGGGGTTAATCAGGCAATGATGATATAAACCGTACATCTTTAGTGAAATTTAGAGTTTCTATGGGCGTGTAGTTGGCCAATAATCAAGCTATACCTGCGGGAGGCCGACCAGAACCGCATTATCACTTCCCCGCTTCTTTACTTAAGGAGGAGTAGTGAGAAATGTTTTGGTTTCCTTCTTCTTCTTTTCAACGGCATATTTCGCCAGAAGTGTGATGGTATCATGGTTTCCGACTTACTTTCTTATCACATCCGTTAAACATGGGTAAATTTAAGAAGAATACGGGCTTGTCCATCCCATTCGACATGATTGTCTATCAAGCGACAAACAAGATATTTGTAGGGGAAAAGGCGAAGACCAGGAAAGTTGCAGAGGTGGAACAATTCATTACTGAGCATCCAGGGGATAAAAGTGTGGTAGTTAAGCTTGTTGCGCAACACGGCGATGCGAAGGTTTATCCGTCCATATTGAGACTCTTATCGAATAGGGTGTATGAGTCTAGCTTGACAGCCAGGCTATGCTTCCCTGATCTATTTCAGCCCCCTGCCGACCAGGGTGAGGTTGTAACTGTGTTAAAGGATGAGGTGGCGACGACGACCGAACATATTGCGCCAGTGGACATTACCCAACCGCGAGGCAATGAGAGTCAAGAAAGCTCAGACTCTACAGAGGCTACAATGACTGGAACCGGTTAGTGCAATATTCCTGTAGATGGCTCATGTTAACTGACAGGATCGATAGACATCAACGGTGGTACCGCTGAAAATGATGTTGATAGCTCAGCGGTCCTTCCAGTATACCTGCCGTTCCCCGCGGAACATATGCTTATGGAAGAACTACAAAAAGCTCTTGAACTCGCTTGTTATCAATTTGGATTGAGAGCTCTCCCAAACGTCATGCAGAAACAAGGCTGGGATTGTCCTGAATCGGTAGAGCTTAGCGAATGGGTAAAACTTGTCGGACGCGAAGGAAGCATAGTTTGGGAAGGCAGTGACAAGCCTACGGAGGACTTATTGCAATCAATCGCAGCAATCAGACATGCCGCTGTCCATCGTCTACGCACCAACTCAACAGGATTAGAACAATTTCTCGCCGATGCGGAACGCCTTGCCGTGGTGTTCGGAAATGACACATTCACACAAGCTATCTCTCAATTGCGACTGGATACGCATGCGACACTTACGGAGCTCATTCAGAAGAAGCAGTCTACCCAGCTGCAACTGGAGAAGGCTCAGGAAGAAATAGCGAGGCAGCGCGCTAAGCTCGATCAGAAGGAACAGGAGGTTCTGCGTGGCATGACAAGCCAGGACAAAAGGTATAGTGACCTGGCAGGAGAAAGGCTGCAAAGGGTTTTACATCTTATGGGAGATTTAAGAGCGACTACGGATCATCAAGGTGCAATGCTGGAAAGCGTTAATGATATCGAGCATGAAGCTCTCTCTGATGATAATAGCGACTTTGATGATAAAGAACAATTCGAGGATTGTAGTGAGATATAATTTAATCATCAAGACATGAGTTCATCTAGTCCATTGACTTTCAATTCTAGAGTCCATCAAATCTGAAAGACTAATCCACGTTGGTATCATGCCGGCCGGCTACTAACTCCCAAATTCCATGCAAAAATGCCATGATGAAAAAAAGCTCTTACTCAGTGTAGATAACCTTGACGCCAATCTCACGTAGGAAAAGATTCTTTTTCTTGGGCAAGGTGCGGCCCTGGAAGTCGGCACCAAGATCGGTGAGCAGCGCGTCGATCGTCTGGGCTAAAATCCGGTATGTTAGAGTGAGAAAGGGTGGACATTAGTAATAGACATACTGTCAAGTTCCTCGACTGCCTCAGCGTTGAGCGGGAAGTTGGGAATCGCAGTGCCGTCAGCCTTGAAGAGAGGGATGTAATCAGCCCGGCGCACGAAGGCATCCTCGTTCTTGGCGCGTGCCTCGATGTTGTGCAGGCGGGTGTTAATTTGTGCAAAGCCGACTTGCATTTGTCGCTCCATCGCAGATATTTTTCCAGAGTGCTGTATCTCGGTTCGGAGGGGCTGAGGTAGACTGTCGATGAAACGTGTAAGACGCTCGCGGTCGTACACGACGTCGCGGAGAGGGTTCACGGGCGTGTCGCTCATGGTGCTAATTGACTCGAACTACGATCATTTATTAGTTTTCTTGTGAGTCACTGAGATCTCTGTGGCTCACTGCGGTGGAGAATGGATTCACACGTGTGGGGTATTGAGATTGATGTGGTGATGCCTGTCCTTTGGTGGGGAACAAACTCGCAACTTGTGAGCGGGGGTTACACGAAAAGTCCACTAGGTCACGTGGACGGTTTAACGTTGACCAGCAACACTCAATGCCGCCGGGATCTACATATTCCGTTTCCGTCTTCTCGCTCGATCAGCAAATTGCCAAGGAGCGGATTTTTCAGAGTCAGGATCTCAGGATGATGGCCTCTAAGGTTTCGAACGTTAAAATAAATTAATCTAACTGCTGGTCTAGTTAAGAATAAATTGACTAGATAATTCCATGTCTTATTCTCTCGGCGGCCAATGCTTTTGACACCCATTACTCCGTCCAGCCACATGCAAATTTGTTTCCAATCGAAGGAGCCAAGTTGAACCAACACTTGGTATACTGCAGCGGGGTCTCAACATCCAAGTCCTTGTTACTAGGAACATCAGTATTCGCGATTGTACAACCATCAGGCTTATCACCAAAGGCGCTGTAGCACTTGGACTTGTTATCAATAATAAACTTGACACAGTCATAGTTGTTCTTGAGCGCAGCGTCATAGTCCTCAACGTAACCCTTGAACTTGCTCAACTCATCGCCTGAGAATGAGTGCACTAGGGTAGCCACCGAGGGAGCCTAGTTTTGTCGAGACCCGAAACAGATGCAACGATCGTCGTGCCAGAGACAGCCTTCCATCTTGTTCTTGCAAATATCCTCAGACATGTCGACGAGAAGAGGAATGCTTCCGACGCCGCTGTGATGTTTCGAACACTGCGTATCCTCATCACTGACCATGAGATAGAAATCATCCTTGTTGCCCGACTTCGTAACCTTGACGACAGCGAATTCTTGCCACTACTTCTGCGCCTTGGCGATGAAGTCCTTCACAGCAGGATTGGTGATCTCCTTGCTAAGCCAGTTGGCATCCTTGAAGAAAAGGTACACCCACTGTGTAGTAACCCAACCCATTGCCCCGCCTGACCATTTGCCGGGCAGCTTACCACTGAAGAAATCCTCAACGAATTCCCTGGTAGAATCCATGATCTGCTTGAACATCTGCCCGTATGCGTTCTCAAGCTTGTCGTTAGGGGTATCTAGGGAAACTTGCTCATCCCAGCCGATGCTCGTGGACATGGTGGTGAAGATACCAGCGATAGCAGTAGTAGTACCGGCAACCAATGGCTTAGCTACTCCGAAACCCGCGAGCGAAGTCAGAATACCAACAAGCATGTCAGGAAGGCACTGTTCTCCTCCTTAGGAGGCGTGCCATAGTCAGCGACAATAGTCTTGATACCCGTCGAGAGGTGCTCTATAGCATCTCCAACAGTGCTCATCCAGATCTTCTTACAGGTGGAATAAATGTTACCGATCTGGATGTATACGTAGAATGCCTCAGGTGGGTTGTAAGTGAGACATGCTTTGCTTTAAGGTCCGGGGCAGTTACCGAAGGTGCATTCAGTGCGGTCGTAAGTCAAACCACCCTGCGTACCACCAGCGATGACCTCCTCCAAAAACTTGTTGGACCAATCGTCAGCTCTGGTATCCCAGATAAAATCCTTCCAATAGGCGGCAGCTCCACTGTCTTCCCAGCAATTTCGCATAGCGTCAATGTCCTTGAAGTCGAACTTGTATCCACAGATGGTTTTATCGTCCTGATCGCTGTCCACGCCCTTGTTGGGAAGGTCGATATCGATGTCATTGCCATCACAGACTCTGGCAACTGTCACCACAGTGAGGATCAGAATCACCACACCAACCGCCAACAGAACAACAAGGGCCAAAAGATGTTCCGAGGCAAGTGGCATTCCTGAATCCAGCACCACATCGGCCATTGGTCGACTTGCCTCTCTCAAGGCACTTTCAACTAATACATCCAGTGAAGCTTTGTAAATACATCCTTAAATAGATCTCTAAAATAAGTACTAATAAGAAAGGTAAAGAAATATCTTAAATACTATTTCTTAGCATCCATTAAGGAATGCATACACACTGGAGTCTTTAGCTCCAATATACAAGTACTCGGCCCTACTATCACCATTCAAGTCCCCAAATGTCACCATATCCGATGTTGACCAATTTGGTAAATGCTTCACCCCAGAAGCGACCGATCCCGGGTTCCACCACACCAAGGGGGCGACAGCAGCCCAGTTCTGACTCTTCGGGCCGCGGTTATACCAAGCATCCAGCCCGCCTGTCTCACTGTCAACGGCGATGTAGTCAGCTCGACCGTCACCATTCAAGTCGGCGAACCGAATGTTCTCTCGGCTGGTGCCCACTCCACTGGCGATCTCGCCCCAATTCCACCATCCCCAGCCGCCTGATGCACGACGCCCTTGGTTGATGTATAAGGTAGCGGCGCCATTGTCTGCGAGGTGGATGAAGTCCGCTTTGCCATCGCCGTTAATATCAGCAAAACGCACACCTGTAAAGAAAAGGAAAGGTCAGTTTTACACTTCCAATACTTCATTCAGAAGGAAGAAGAATCAAAAAGAGAGGAAAAAGAAGGGAATGGAGTCAACTAGTGACTTACCTTGGCCGTCTCCAATGCCCGTGGCAATCTCTTCGCCCGAGCCGCCCGGACCCCAGATAACTTTGACTTGACCATCAGAGGAGAAGCCCTTGTTCCACCAAACAGTCGCAGATCCAGAATCCTTGACCCAGATAAACTCGGCACGACCATCACCATCTATATCAGCAAAACGAACCTGGTATCCCTTCGCCCCACCACCGGTGGCAATAGCACCAATAGGTTTCCACTGAACTTTACCAGCATTTGGACCCGAGTCGGGAGCTTTGCCAATATTCCAGTACATATAAACCTGGCCGTTCTCACTGACGTGAAGGTAGTCGTCCCGCCCGTCGCCGTCGATATCAGCCATGAAGACACCAGTCGCGTGATTATCGAGTGTTGCACTTCCTCGCCCGCCGCCGGTCGCGATTGTGCCCTGAGGGAGCCAGGTGGGCACCTTTCCGCACACAACACCGCCGTTACCGTTGTCGGGTGGGTCGCCAGCAACGGGGTCCTTAATCCAGTCCTTCTTGAATGCCTGCTGCACGCCGTCCCACCAGACAGCGGCCATCTTAATATAGCCTAGGTCATTGGGGTGCAGGCCGTCCCCCAGATCTGAAGTGCTAACAGCTTCATCCATGTACATAACCAGTACTTTCTTGCCGTCGTCCGCACGGGATTTTAGAGCATCCTCAATGCCGTCATTGAAGGCGTTGATGCGAGGTTGCGTGCCTGAGTTGGTGGATGGTGTGATACGGGCCACGAGAACGGTCGCATCGGGACATTTGCTGATGATCATGTCCACCAGACCCATCAGGCGGTTGACAGCTCCTACTGCGCCAGCATCGCTGCCCATGTCGTTGGTTCCCGCATGCAACAGAACAACATTGGGTCGCTGTGGGAGAATAGGCTCTGCGTAGTTTAAGATCTCGGCGATTTTGGCGCCGTTGTGGCCCTCGTGGTCGGCGTCCCCGGCGTCACCGGAGCGAACAGAACCGATCATGTCAACGACGTTATCAGCGTTCTCGGTGGCGAGGTCGTAGAAGGGGCCGCGGTAGCCGGCTTTGCTGGTGCTGCCGAAACCGTTGGTAATTGAGTCTCCTAAAGGCAGCACACGCAGGTCTGGTCGCTTAGGCTCAGGCTCAGGCTCGGGCTCGGGCTCAGGTTCAGGGTCTGACGGAGGATTGCATCCGGTATTGGGGGGTAGGTTGCCAGGCGAGCCATCGTCGACGTTTACGTCAAACTCAATGTCGACAATAGGGTCATAACAGATTTCTGTTATACCACCAAGCACCTTACATTGTTTGTCGACGACTCTCCCCAGATTTGACGCAAACTGATGGCCAATCCCAAAACTTGCACTTCCGAAATTATGATTCTGGAGAATATCGCGATGTTCCGGGGTAGGAAATCCGTTCCAACTGACCAAGTCAGCAACCTGCCATTCTCCTTTATCATTCTCAACATTATCATCGGCCTCATTCGCGAATCGAAAGGCATGTGTCGAAATCGAGTCTTTATGGTAGATAATCTATGAATAAACGTTAGGCGATAAACTACCATGGTTCAGAGTTATTATCATACCTTCGGATGGTCGCCATTGTGCCATCGCACCTCGTCCGCAAACCTGCAGTCGTAACTGCCGTGTGCTGATGCACATACAAACTTTTGTTTTGACTTATCGACTGGAACCCAAACAATAATATGCTCCCAGTCGTGGGTGTGCCCAACACCGGGGCTGGCGTAGTCCATTTCAAAGTAGTAGTCATACATGTAGGCACACCAGCCGCTATTACATCGCTGTCGTGAGCTATGGCCAATCTAGTCAGTACCAAATACTCGAGTGAACGATAATCGAGGAGCTAACTTACTAGACGTTGGAGTTACTAAGATCGGTACGGCAGAGTCCATAGTTATCACTTCGAGGTAAACCCTCAACAAGTTTCTTGTCGCAGCCGATAGCAGGTACATTGTAGCAGCCATTGCCATCAAAGTCTTGAGAAGAGATTAGCAGTCGGAAAACATGTAGTTATCAACGTGATTGTAAGAAACTATCTTACCAAGAGCTGGTTGGTGAAGACGATCATTGTCGGTGGCCCATTCTGGCAGCTTCGTAGGGGGTCCGTCACGCTTCCTCAGCGTAAGAGCATCAGAAGGCGAGAAGAGTGCTGCCCCAAGGAGCCACAGGCAAGCCTTTGCTAGGACAACGTGCGCTTTCCGCGATGATATAGACGACGCCATATCTGCGGAAGGTATTCTTTCGCTGAGAATCTAGCAGTTTGCTTTTGGGTCACTATATCAAATGAACCATCTAACAACGGAGGACACAACTTATATACTTGATTCCTTACAACTTATGTACAGGGGCTTCGATAGATTGAATTGTTTGCGGAACAAAGACTGCACACCTTTGCTGAGACCTTTTCTGTGAAGTCCGAAATACGGTCTGATAAAAAGTACCTGCCTATTAGAGCGTAACAGGACATGGTTGTCCAATGGTACTGCGGTTTTCCCACCTATGACTGACCATAAGCTTACAGCTCCTTCCTTCGTAAGGTCACTTTTGGCAGATTAACTAACCTTTTCTTTTTTTTCTTTTTCATGTTAACGTATGATCTGTTGATCTTTTACATGTTTGGACTTTACACTATAGACTACCAGGTACCGCATCCTGCCACCCTATAAGTCAGCTATCTAACCGAGCTTACCGTCAGCTGACGTTCCCCTCCGGCCAATGAGACGTGCATGAGACCGAGGTTGAAGACTCAGTCGCTCGGCGGAATTGAGAAACTCCAGACGTTGCTGAAGGATGCGAGGGAATCCACTGACCCTCGGGCGTACTTCAACTTCGTACTTTACTACAGCTAAATTGTACATACTCTAGCAATGTAAAAGCTTAAAAATTCAAAGGAACTTAGGTGCAGACGCTGTTAAACATCTTTTTAGTAACCAGATTAAACTCCCGAAGACGTACACTTAGTGCTTAGCAGAGTAAAAAAACATACCCTACGTTTCTTTAACAGAGGATATTTAGTTTCAATGTAACTGTATTGTAACCCTAGCTCTCACCTCTATCTCGAGCTCGGTCTCGACGGATGTTACGACGATTGTCCGAATGCGAGTACCATATTTAATGGTGGTATAAGCCTGAAGGTAGGTGGAATATCTTACAACACCTAGCCGAGCAGGGTTTCCAGCTTTTCCTCCTACATAATCTTAATCCTAACTCAACCCTCTGTTTTCTGTCTCTAAAGCCAGAGCTTCCTTTTTCGCGCAATTGTAATTCATCAGCACGCTATCAGACCCTTTCTATGATCTGTATTCCGCGCTGAACTGCGTTGAAGCCCATGTAATTATACCGTGTTATCAACTTACTTGCCGCAAACGACCTCCAATGCAACACTGATTTTGACTCATTCCGAGGCGTAAATCCCGAGGTATACAGGTAAAAGTAACCCAATATCCAATGCAACACAACAGCCTCGCTGGTAAGCAAAGATGCCTTTCCCTGATGTATATTTAGCCCACGCGAGAAGCTTTCTTGTACATATTGCTCTTTGCAGTACTGTAAAGCGAAAATCCAATTACTAATGGTAATAATTGGATTGCCTTGGTCCTTGACGTATTTGGTAGCCCGGATAAGAGTGCCAAAATATTTATTGCCATGGAAAGAAGGCACTGCGAAGTCGCTGTCCTGGCGTATGAGGTTGACTCTGTGACCTGCGCTAAGGGAGTAGAAGCTGTAGAGGGTTGTCCCGGTTCCATTTGCCTAGAAAAAGCACGATACAGTTCGACCAGAATAGAGAGCTGATAAACCCGGCCTATGATTTCAAAATGACTCAACGAGGTGAGACTGTCGTGTGTTTCGCTAAATCTGTTACTTGTTGGCATCCTGTAACTGAGGATCTTCTGCTGGACTTGCCGCGCACTCTTGAGAAGCACCGAACTAGGCAATTGTTCATAATGGGTGGACGCCGATCGTTTGACGTAATGTTTGCGGACGATTTAGCCTGTTTCGGTCATGTATGTGAACGGAGTGGGCATGATACCTGCCAGCGGGTTCGGATGTCCGTCTCTAGACTCGACGCAGTCACAAAGTGGAAGAAGGTAGTCAGTTACTGATAGTTACTGTTCTATTTGAAAGGCTGCGATAGACTCTAAGTACGCTATAATGCCAATAAAGGAATTGGTGTGTTGAGATGAGAAGGGAATGGACCTTGTTAGACGGTGGCCGCAAAGCTTTTAATTTTGCAGTCAATGTCCAATATTGCAACATACTGCGAGCGCCTTGTATATATGTTGGCTCAAACGACGAAGCCTGGTTACACGTCTCTTATATGTTAGAAATTGTAAAGAAAACAGAATGTAGCTCAATACTCACAGAGCTCAGTCCTAAAAGGAAACTGGCTAGTGAAATAGCAGCAGATATTGCATTGGAACCTTCTTCTGCAAGCTTTTGCTGGGTCAGCTTTTAAATTTTTGAAGCCAGAAAAGATATTGCTTCTGAACGGTGTATCAACTACACAGACGTCCCTTTTTTATCTCGTTGATATAAGTCAGCTGCAGACACTGCGTTCACGCTGTGGAATACCTGTGGATAACTAAATATGAGTTCTGCAACCAAGGTCCGGAACGGATTATCTAGCGAATCGAACCCCGAGGTGATGTTGCAGACCAGGGAGAGGTAGCGGCTTGATAAAGGGTTCGGGTCATTTGCCGTCAACAGAGGATGGTGAATGTGCGCATCCGAGATGCTTTTCCCCCTTCCGTCTTGGGCTTCGAAGTCCGAGCATGTAGGGTGGATGGGTGAATCGACGCCATTGTCAGCGTAGGAGAGTGATAATAGCGCACGAGATGGCGACTATTTTAGGAGTCAAGTAAATAACGCAAAGCAAAAAGGATCTACAATTCAGCCTTGGCCGGCGGAGTAAGAACCCACAATCATTGATCGAGGCAATGTACTTCAGTGTTAGCTGTCCTAAATTATGTCCTAATCTGCAATACGTATTGTGAGAGTCTAAAGACACCTTTGACCAACCTGATATATCCTTGGACTTCAACAGACCTCCACGCTTGTAGGTCTACATATACCCTTAGACTTATGTAATGAAAGGATCTTTGGTCCATAGGTAAAACGGGGTGCCCTATATTAATATTTGAGGATCACCATTATTTATATACAAATCAGGACATATATTGATTCTGACGTAAGTAGCCTCATCCCAGCTGACGGCATCTTAATGGCCAGTTGTGGTAGCAGCATAGCCCGACAGCCAAGAGTACGTAAACCAACGAGAGGTCAAAGGAAAACACTTGAGGAGTCGTGTTGACCGAAGTACCTAACTAGGATGGAGCCTCCGAATACCTCCATGATTTCGTAGCTTAACTAACTCCTTACTCGTAGATAACTTTCAATTGATCGACTGTATACGTGGCTCTTCCGTCTGACAGGCCAAGCTTGTCAGGGTCCACTTGCGTCCCGATCCGTTAATTATTTTCATTCAGGCTGATGGAAATGCAGTAATATCAATCCAAATCTGTAGATAATTTGAATTGATCGACTGTGTACGTGGATTTTACGTCTGACAGGCCAAGGTTGTCAGGGTCCGCTTGCGTCCCGATTGGTTCTTTCTTTAAGCTTATGCTAGAATAAATGTGGTCATAACTGTGTTGAAACGCCACAATCAGGGTCAGATAGCTAACTTGATACCGAAGTGTACAGAAGGTACCAGTTTATTATTCATGAATAGCTTTTTTGACTGGATAAACATGAAGGTGCAATTAGTGAAGTAAAAGCTATAAGAAGGCAGACCAAAGACACAATAATCCTTTTTTAATCAGTAACAACAATCTTTCTATCCTCAGTTACTTCAAGTTCTAAAAACGACAGATCTCAACATGAAATTCTCCCTTGCAACCATCACAGCTATCATAGCTGCTTCTGCTCCTGCTGCAATGGCAGATGACTGGAAGTGCAACGGCTCCGGATGGGAAGGAGGCCTTAGACGTCTTTCTTTCAAATTCAAGGGCTACTGCGAACACGAGTCCGGCCGGTGCTTCTTGCGTGCTATTCGAGGAAAGGGTTTGATCGCGCAGAATTGGCAAGCTTGGAAGGTTGAAGACGGCTGGTGGCAGGTTGACGTAAGCACTACAGCTGGGTAAGTGACCTAAGGTATGTTATTCATAAGCAAGTTTTACTGATTGTTGTGTTATCCTAGACTTGCTTGGCAGGTTAACAACGCCATTCAAGATGTCACTGGTGAATGGCGCGGTTGCTGGCCTGCCCAGTAAAGGCAGCTCAGCTTACCGTGGCCATTGGTCAGATCTTGGAATTCTATATTGTCTCTGAGGAATCCACGAGTCGGAATCTCTCGATCAGTTTCGAATTTTATTACACCTTGTTTCTCAGGATTAGCTAGTCACATACAGTCCCTACCTATCACTATTGTCTAAATACATACTTCACTTGAACTCAAGTTTCGCTCCTTAAACCGTAGTTATTGATTAGTTAGCATGGAACATACCTACCCTTGATTTGAACCTCGATCACTTGCGGTCAACTATAGGCGTTGTCTTACCATCCTCTTCAGCTATTTTGAAGACATTGTACGAGTCGTAAAGAATAACAGGTCTACGCTGCGGACGCTGTAGAAGCTTCTGATCTCGTCGTAGTCTTTGTAGGCACAACAAATAAGATGGAGGCAGAGGGTTACAATCGTAATACAGCGGATCTCACATCTGGCCGGTATGATCTTATTGCTGCTGTCGCTTGAGAACATACCGAGCAGTACGCCGATAAATAAACCCAACGATATTCCCAACGGCAATTGCAACGGTATTATAAACCACTCCGATTGCCCGACGCGACGGGATACCCCGTAATGTGGATTAAACGAAAACTCAACGAAGGGGATAACCTGGGATACGGGAACCTTAATCGAGAGTACGACTTTCTGATATGGCTATCCCGCTTTTATCCCGTTAAGCACCGCAGGGCTATCTCAGCACGGTCCATGAACAGCCCGGCCCTATTTCCTCATTACCAGAGAATTCATCCACCAGTCGATTTGAGTTCAGCCATGAAACAATACCTTGTCGATGGGGGAAGAGAGCAAGGATCTACGTCAAAAAGGTTGTGAAGACACCATTAGCTATTTCTCAGCCGTGTTGGCTTTATCTCTTCTCGGTATATTATAACAGTCCGACGCAGGGATTATCCCATTCTAGCACCCAATTCGTCTCCAAACCTCGGGTGCCCTCTGGCCTTCCGTGTACTAACAAAAGTTAAATTGCGGGCTTTTTCTTTCTAAGCCCAATTCAGCGCCTTTAAGCGATGTTATTTGAAGACGCAACTGTCCGCGTAATCTCCGCCGGGTTGAAAGGCCTGATGCCCAATAGAATCCCACGTAAGCAGAGGAACGGGACGAGTCTCTTTGGCTAACAGACCCAGCAACGCTTCACCTATGGCACTCATACGCAGCCACGACTCTGATGTAACTGCCAATCATACCAATAGACTTTCCTGTTGGAACACTGTAATCTCCACATTCATATGAACGGCCAATGTCATAGCACAAATCATCTTCGCAGATCAATCTGATTGAAGTGAGATTTCTCAAGTACGCCTTTGTAAATCTCCTCCATTGATCTCTTATAGTATCTTGGTAGGTTGACTATGCTTCAATTAAACCCTCCAACAACTCGATGCTTTTGTGGTCAACAATCGCTGTGCAGTGCCTTTCCGTCATGGCATCAATAATCTCACGACTTCGCATCATCGGCCCAACCACAGCCCACGCGAACCCATGGAACGCCTGTCTTCGATATTCGCCCCAGACATCCTCCAACAGCATCTCCGGTCCTCCTTCACCATGCAAAGCCTTCAGATAAGACTGTAGAAGCTCCTTCTCATGAAGCCGTCGATCATCAATTGATAATGCGCCAATGATAAAGTAGGCCACATCGGTCATAGCTGATCCAGGATGGATAACCTGCCAGTCAAGAAATCCAGGTTCTCCAGTTGGCGAGATGAATGTGTTACCGATATGCGCATAGCCATGAATGAGGCAATTCATCTTGGTCTCTGAGCTCCAAAGAGTCTCGAATGCTACCATGATGCGCTCCTGATCCTCCAAGTGCGCCGGTACAGGTGGTCTGATGTCTGGATCAAAACGATTATCCCATTCCTCTGGACTCAATAAAGTCGTAACAACATCTTTCAAGGGCAATGCCTTGCTAAGAGACGGAAGACCCTCGCCTCTGTTGCCCCAAGTACCGGCATGTAACGCCGCTAATTGCTTTACACCCGCCTCGACTCGGCTGACAGGCCATGGTTCTAGAGGGTTTCCGAATGAATATCCTTGTGCTTTCAGGTCTTCGAGCACTACAAGTCCTTGTCCACGTACAGTATCGGTACCAGCGTATATTGCCCGTGGGAGAGCCATGTTTAGCTTGGGTGCCAGGCTGTAATAGAATTCGGCTTCAAGTCGATAGACGGCCAACATGAACTGCAAAGTCGACTTAACGGCTGGGTTCAGCCCGCCTTTGACGCACACTCTCTTAGTAGTATCGTCGTCGAAAGTTAACTTGACCAAGGCCTTGGATGCTGTTCCGTGAATAATCTCAATGATGGCGGCCTCCTTGACCTGTCTCTCAAGGATTTTGGTGAACCATGAGGTGGTGAGATCCTTTACTTTGAAAGGTAGAGGGTCACTTGATTCCATGGCACCTTTGACTTCTTGGGCTGAGTTATCCATTGTAGTTGGTAAGCTGATGAAGTAGCGCGGAACACTGTCAATGATATTTATCGAATAGTGTAGATAACGGGACTTGCGTAACGAGTAAGATAAAAAACGAAGGTAAGCATGATTATATATCTACTCAGCGCAGTAGCGTACCTGGACCCTGGCCGTAGGAACTGGTACCTTGCTCTTCTCTACAGGGTATGACACTAGACCTAAACTCTAAAGTGCTTGCATGGATCACAGGCGAGCTTGAAGTTAAATCCGGAACCCTGGTAGCTCGATTTATAATCTGTTACAGAGGCAGTTTGATGTTAAGGATTTACGATGAGACTTTTCGGAAATAATGGTTCCAACCACTCTTCGTACCCGCGGGCTCGGTTCCTATGAATATAGTTGAGACGACAGTCCTCACTGACGGCAGAAATGCACCTATCAACGGAGACTTGGCGGCTTCTGTAACGCGTGCCCAGGCATCGATCAACAGTATTATATACGTATTCAGTGAAGAACTGAGTTGGGCAATACGATTTGTGTGGTATTGCAGGTCTGAGGGTTACGGTGCTAAAATAAAGTGGCGGAGTCGCTGCTCTTAGCTGACACAAACTGTCTGAGCTAATACTGTAAGCATGATCCCGCGGGATGCTACCCTGGCGCCAGGTACGGATATTCTCGGCCCATTCCCGTCGCGTCCAAATTCGGGACTTTTCTCCGACCACTTCGGCTCCGGCACGCCGAGGAGGACAGCGACAATTTACCCACTTCCCGTATCGTCGAACGAAGGGCGTCATTTAGAAATGGATGAGTCACAGCAATTGTGTATTTAAGAATATGTTTTTCTACTGAAACGCGGCAATATCCTTGTCATTTACCCTGTCAAAACTCACATGCTTCAGAGTCACTGCATCATACCGTCGCGATGACAGCTACATCCATTAAATCGAAGTGCAAGTCACTGTCCTGGACAAAAGACTCATTCCTCATATCTACAGATTCAAGCTTGTTTCCCATTTCACGACTCACAGAAATTTTCAACTCAACCGACTTTTACTGGGCAAAAGCTTTAACGCCAGCGGCCTTCCGAGAAGCACTGGATAATTCACTTTCCTTCGGCGTATACGAGCACACTCAATCCGCCGACGAGTCATCGGAAACCAAACTGGTTGGCATCGCCCGTTGTGTTACGGACTTCGTCACATTCGCGTACCTCACAGATGTCTGGATTGATCCAGCCCTCCAAGGAAAGGGATTGGGAAGCTGGTTGATTCGCTGTATTCATGAGGTTTTGGATAGTATGCCAGATCTGCGACGGACGATGTTGTTGACAGGAGATTGGGAACGGTCTGTGCCATTTTATGAGAAGCTGCTGGATGCGAAGTTGATTGAGACTAAGAGAGGGGAAGGACTTGCTGTTATGGAGAGTAAAGGAAGAGGTCACCCAAGTTATGGCAAGCCAGGTACCAGTTATAACTAATCATGGGAAGAATAAAGTGCATTTTATGGGTGAAGACGTGATAGAATTAGAGTTTAGTAGGATCTAGATCATCTATACCGATTGGGTGTCTGGCGCCAGAAGCAAGAGTCCATTGTATCGTCTAATACAGAGTACCGTCGCTGATGACCAGGATGGGACTGCACTTGGTATCAGGCCTATGCTCAGCAGCCAGCTCACGTCCGGACTTCCAACTTCCAGCCTCAAGCATCTGCAGAAGACTCAACTCTACCCCACGAGGCTTGTATCTGCTCTGCAGTATTTGATGCAACTCGTCCAACAAAGCGACGGTCATAGCTCGCCATTCGACAACGACGTCAGAGGAAGCATCAAACTGAGGGAGCTCTTGGCCAGAGCTAACCTTTCCAGCTTGAAGATCATCTGGCTTAAGCTTGAGGACTCCGAGGTCAACGAAGACACCGCCGTTGCGATACTCAGGCAAGCCGGTTCCGAGTTCCATCTTCTCCCAAGTGTAACCCATCTGCCGTTCGAAAATCACGGACAAGGAATAGGCGAGCCACTGCGTAAGCTTGTGAAAAGGTTGGATCCTGCTTCTCTCCTGCTTATCACCCTGCTCATCCGCAATGTCGGCGAGAACTTCAAGAGGCCATGCATCGCCGATCGGCTGGCCATTAAAGACCGTTCTGTTTCCTGGCCAAGATGGGATCAAGAGGGTCTGTAAACAAGACCAAAGCTGCTCATAGTTTAAGGTCTTAGAACCAGAAACTTTGGTCACGAGGTAATCTGTAGACTAGCGGTGAGCATGTGATCTTCAATGCAGGTGACGGACATGATAGGTAAACTGACCAACCAGATTGCCTGGACGTCCGGACTCTCCGAACATTTCTGGGTGTTTGAGTAGCGACGACCCGACTGCTTGAAGAAGCTGGACTCGTGATGAAACGCCAACCATGGGGTTTTCGGCCGATACCTGGAAGTGCGTGTTAAAGTCTGACTCTTTTAGTTGAACAAGTCCCTTTCCTACACCGCAATATTAGCATCAGTACTTCCAGTCAGTGGAGTTCAACATACCGTCAACTCTGTTCTTCAATGAACTGTCCGAGCTGAAGGCGCCAGCCTTGAACATGTGCAGCGAGGCGACGGCGATACCCTCACTTCGGACAACTTCCTGACCAGAGCCAGGCTCTTTAAAACGCCAGACATCACCCGCACCAGCATCCAAAAGGACCGAAACAAAGAACAAATCCACCAAGCGTCGCGTAATCTCAGTCTTGTCGACCTCAGCCTCACTGGACCATTCTTTGATCAGAGAGTCAACACGGGGAACGCCCCCAACTTCGAAATGCTGCCATCGCCCATGAGGAGGGATCGTGTCGTATTTATCGGGACCAAAATCACGCTGGGATGCATCGTAAGCTTCGGAGTGTTCATAATTGTGTTTGGTACTTACGTCGATGACTTTAGATACGTAATCAGCAACTTCGCCCATGCGGCTCTCGTCGTAGTCGAAATGCTTCAAGTTCCTCCGCTTCGCTGCCTGAAAGACCTTGGAGGCATGGTCTCGAACAGCCTGGAGAGAAAGCAGGTAATCTCTATCGTTTGCCATTGTAACAGTGAAGAATTGAGATATTTAATTGAATGTTGTTTGTGTAAGATGTTGGAATGAATGAAGTTACTTTCGGAGGTTTTGTAGATAAGATGATAGATAGCGTACGGTGAGAGAAAAGGCGGGGTCCGCCGAACAGCGTGTCAACCAGCTTGTCATACATAATTAGCAAACAACCCCTCATTGCACGGCCAATCATTCTGTGGATTTATTATCGTGCTGATTCAGTAAGAAAGCTCGTGTTCGTAAATATTAATTATACATTTTGCGCGGGCTTGCTTTAACAAGAAGACCTGTGAATCGGTATATTTACTGCATCATGCATGTTGTATACCTTCTTCTTACGGAATAGCAGATCCAAGTCAGCTTCCGCCTTCGGAGCGATAAGGATTGCGATCCATGAGCTTGGCATAAGATTGACCCCGTGACTCACGGTCAATAAGATTTAGACTTGAAAATAAATAATTTACGCATTGTAGTTTATTCTCATTTTCCTGTTCTAATATTCTCTCGTTAGTTCCTGAGTCCAAAGCTTACATCATGGCTGATATCTCAAATTGTCCTCCTCTAACACGGGACTCCGTTATCGAGGCACACCGTCTGATCGAGTCTCATATCCATCGGACTCCAGTGGTGACAAGCAGCTTTATCGATAGACTAGCCTCGACTCCAAGAGATACTGCCTCCATTGGTGGCCAAGATGTCCCTTCGCAGCCAGCTAACCCTCAGTTCAAACTGCACTTCAAGTGTGAGAATTTCCAGCGTGCAGGTGCCTTCAAAGCACGAGGAGCCTTCCACGCGATTGAGAGACTCAAGTTAGAACCCGGTTGGGCGGAAAGCGGTGGAAAAGAGAAAGGTGTTGCTACACACAGCTCAGGTTCGTCTCTTGATCATTGCTTCAAGGTCTGATTGCTGACTCTATCGATGTTAGGCAACCATGCACAAGCACTTGCTCTGGCGGCTCGAGAAAACGGCATGCCTGCTCATGTTGTGATGCCCTCAATCACGATTCCCAGTAAAGTCGCTGCTACTAAAGGCTACGGCGCGAATGTTATCTTCAGTACTTTGACAGACCGTCTTGCTGTCGCGGAAAAGGTCGTAGCCGAAACAGGTGCACGTCTTGTTGCCCCGTATGATCATCCGGACATCATCCTGGGACAAGGCACAATGGGTCTCGAGCTGCAGGAGCAAGTCAAAGGCCTTGATGGCATCATCACACCTTGCAGTGGCGGTGGCATGCTATCAGGCGTAGCGCTCAGCTGCGAAAACACAGGGATCAAAGTGTTCGGAGCCGAACCTTCATTCCAAGGCGCCGACGATGCTAAGCGTGGAATTGAAAAAGGAGAGAGGATAACCTATGTAGACAGCATGTCGATCGCGGATGGGCTTCGCTCTTATCTCGGTGTTCATCCTTGGGGAATTCTCTACGAACGGAAGCTTGTCCATGGCATGTACAGCGTGTCGGAGGAAGAGATTAAGGCGGCTATGAAGTTGATTTTGGAAAGAATGAAGCTCTTTGTGGAGCCCAGCGCTGCTGTGCCGCTTGCTGTGGTTTTGTTCAACGAAGAGTTCCGATCTATGGTTGAGAAAGAAGCGAACGGTGGTGTTTGGAACTTGGGCATTGTATTGAGTGGAGGCAACACCACGACGGCTGGAATTACGAAGCTCTTTTCTGAGCAGTAGAAAGATTATGTATAAATACGAGAGGATATTCGACTCATTTAATATTGTGCTCATAGCGCATTGCCATGGCATAAAGCTCCAGATCCTTCATGGCATCTTGCACCGTCGTCTTGGCCCTCTTCCCTTGCGCAGCCATCTCCCAAAACGCCTTCATCTCTAAAGTATAAGGATCCTCAAACGACTTTCGGATTGTTGTCTCCTTATAGACTCCATTGTCATTCTCTGTTACATGCATTGTAACGGGAAGACCTTTTATATACGGGGTATCGTACTGTAGCCTGACAGTCTTATTCGCGCTATAAACCTCCAAGTGAGCATCGAATCGCGGAACATTATCCAATCCAGACTCATATGACACTGTGAAATTCTCGTACTTGAAAAGGATACTAGCCATGGTCAGTTCATCATCCTTAAGTCTGCAAGTAGGACTAGCGGCACTCACTTCCAGAAAGGAAAGCCTAACGCGGTTCCAACCACACCTTGAGGCATCCCAAGGACCTCTCTCATTAAGGACAAGTCATGAGACCCAAGACCACCAAAGATGCGCCACATACGAGCTGTCTCTGGAGTCACAGGAACACCGCCGCACTCATCCTGTAGAGCTGTTCTCATCATATCTTCAGATCTCGCATCTTTGTCTCGAATGTTTGCATCAGGAAAATCTGTAAACTTCTTCGGGTACGTCCCCGATTGATCAACGAAGTATGAATTAGGACCGATGATGTCTAATACTCTTCATTAACCTTTTCACTCTTTCCAGTACTTGAATATACTAACCTCGTACGCGGGCGTAGAGTATCTTGTCCATACCCCCAATCTCACGTACTGCATCCTCAAATGGCGCAGCAAAACGCCGCATATATCCAACCATGAGCATCCCGAGACTCGCCTTCTCTGCAGCTTCGACGGCCAGCGCATCTCGCATAGTAAGCGCGAGAGGTTTCTCAACAAAAACATATTTATCGTTCTGCAGAGCCAGTATAGCGTGAGCAACATGATATTCATTTGCGTTTGCTATGATCACAGCGTCGAGTTGAGGTGACGAGCAGAGTTTGGCGGCGTCCTGCGTCGTTTCCACGGCATTGTTGACTTTCGAAGCGCAGTGTTGTAGGGCATTGGCTGAGATATCACATAGGTAAGTGATTCGGAACCAGTTGCTTATAAAAGACAGTGTTGGAATATGGACGACCTGAGATATTTCGCCGCAGCCGATGATGCCGACATTGATAATTTGCTCAGGTTTAGAGACCGACATTGTGATGAATGGTGAAGGGTGATGCGGGGTCGGATTACTGAGAGGAGAGGAGATAGTCACTTGGGATATTTAACAGATGCGGGGTGTCATGATATGTCTACGAAGGAACTGTATATCTGCTCCAAATACCTGCCGTATTACTTGGCTCTTCCGAAGACTCGGACCTGAGTTGTATTGGCTCTTGACTACCTCTCTTCCGAAATGGAGTCTCTTTAATTGGTTGTATGGTACCCACATCTTGCTGGTCTATCAATACTTGACACCGCTATGCTCCGAGCACATGGGATATTATATAGGTTCCTACTAGATCCTTCACATTGGGGTAGTCCAATTAACTGATACAAACAGACTGCCCAATTCAATTCAATGTTGATACGGTACTGTTGTCAGGAGTCTGACATGTGGAGCCTTAACTTTCAACA
The DNA here is from genome assembly GCA_004367055.1 of Fusarium sp. NRRL 66335. NCBI lineage: Eukaryota > Fungi > Ascomycota > Sordariomycetes > Hypocreales > Nectriaceae > Fusarium > Fusarium sp. NRRL 66335. The sequence goes on along the minus strand of QHHG01000071.1, from coordinate 48,752 downwards.
CCTGCCGTTTTAGACGTTGAAGGATTTGAGTCTTATCGATACAGTGAGGGGAAAGATAGAATTCCTCGAAATAATTGGCTTGCATTCAGACTGCTGATTAATCAGGCCATACCAGCAAGTTACTATTTATATCCTCCTTCTGCAGTTACAGTCGCAGTTGTCCTGCCAAGACTGAATCACTTGATCCAGATTCATTAAACACAATACGAAAAAAGGCCCGATAAAGCTATGTCTTCTGACACAATAACCTTATTCGACATCCCCACCAAACCGCCCCAGGTTTGTTGGTCGATGAATATCTGGAGAAGTTAGTGCACCTGTTCCAGCCAATCGCTTCAGGGATGGAATGTGGATACTGACGCGTCTCAGCGCGTTTGCTTCTCAACTTTAAGGGCTTGGATTACAAGACTGAATGGGTACGTCCGCTATATAAATGGAGAGAGTCATCAGTATGTGCTAATTGGCGTAGCTAGAGTATCCTCAGATCAAGGAGCGATTAAGCGGACAGTAAGCCAAGTGCAGCTTTATTGAGATAAACGTTTTTAATGACCGACGCGTTTCTAGTGTCTCGCCCAATGAACAAGACCCCGAGTTCACGCTCCCAGCCATCCAGATGCCCGATGGCACCTACGTGATGGACTCATACAAAATTGTCGACTTCATCGAAGACAAATATCCTGAGCCTAGCGTTCACCTCAACGACCCAATGCAGTCGCGTCTAAGGGCATCTATGGTGAAGTTCATGACGCAGATGACACCCATATACGTCCCTGGAGTGGCCAAGAACATTCTTGGCGACAAGAGCATTGACTTTTTCCTCGCCACGCGACAGGAAGACGTTGGTATGCCGCTGTTTGAGTACGGCGAGAAGAACTCACCTGGTGCGCTGGACAGAGCGGAGCCTTTTGCCCGTGAGATTACAGAATTGCTCAAGGAAAATAGCTCTGGACCTTACTTTTTGGGTAATATTGTTAGTTACACGGATTTTATCTGGGGTGGCATTTTGCTCTTTTTCCAGTGCCTGGGTGATAAAGAATTCCAGGAGGTGCTGGAGAAGACTGGAGACGCCGATGTTCATAGAAGATTTCTGGAGGGACTCAGCGCCTGGACCAAGCGCAACGATTGATGAGCGATTGTCGCTCTTCTTGTCTTGCATACATGCAGCATGCGAAAGGGAAAATGCCCAGAAGTCGGTTTCTTCCGGAGGATGCATCGGCTGGGGTCAGACTGTAGCCATTAAGAGCATGCAGGACATTTAACCGTTATTGAACTTACTTTCTCATTCTTAGTGACAATCTGAGTGGGTTATGATCCCCAGATCTCCTGTAGTGGCAACGTTTTCTCCACGCCAAGTGTATAAAACTTGTCTCAACCCACCAGCACATGCATGTACTTGGCTGTGTCACTTGTGCATTGGTGCAATCGAGACCCAGCCATGCTGGCACGGTGAAGCCCTGGATATATGTGAACCATAAAGGTGGGAATCATGATCACCGAAGCCAAGGCCAAGGCGCTTCGGTATCGCCATACGCCGACGGCCCTCACCTTTTTAATTGTGTGCCTTGTGCAGCATCACACCACCATCGCATAAAGGTCTGGAGTTAAGAAGCCAAGGTGGCGGTGACAAACTTGCGGGACCGGTATTTGGGTGACATTGCTCTAGGCTGACCTACCCTAAGCTCAGAATACGAAGTTGGCAATGTGCATCCAAGAATATTGGATTTGTAAAATCCCATAGATATTAGGCTGAAATCTTATTCTTAATTGAGAAAATACCAACCACCCATCCACAGAGCCGCAAAAACTAATGCTGCTGTGGGAAACTTAATTTGTTCGTCGCTTTACGAATGCATCAAGTCAACTACGAAATAACAGTTATCGCAAAGCAATTGCAAGACATTGCAAAAATGCCACTTACCCTATGCTGGTCGCTTGTTCATACACAGACACCCCAGCTACGTAGAAATGATTGGTGTAAAAATACCGGGTTTAAAAAACCCATCGCGATGGTACCGTGACAGTAAAGCTTTTTCGTGTCCTTCAATAGATCAGCAGTGAGTAATAAAGTGGCCCGATTAACCTATACCACTTTCTCACTGTCGCTCCAACAGACGGGTCCAGCTGTTCCCCATGCCATGTTCGGCCGATTCCATCGGTCATGCTGGCACTAAAATTAAATAAAAAAACTGGAGGATTTCCGCGCCCATGGGGACAAAGTCTTGAGACTATGGGGCAGACTCTTCGAGCCCATGGGGATATCGGCCCTCGGTTCCTGATCCCTTGTACCAAGCTCTGGTCAAGTCTTGTTAAGTGGAGAGTAAATTCTGGGTCGATAAAGGTTCGCCAAAGTGCCAAGTGCTTGGACACTGTTTGCCAGCCGATGAGAGTTGGTCAAAAGTTCTGTCGTCTCCATATAAACCTCCTTGGCTCTCGCTGGGATTAATCAAGTGACCCCACCGCGTCAGGCCTGGGCTGATTGTTGGATCCTCCGTAGCGGGTTATATTCCGTCCACGTGCCGAAATGCCATGGGACAAGTCTCCTTTTTCCATGAGGAAGATGCCGAGATTCAACGGGTTTTCGTATGTTCAGCCTTCGCTTTTACGGTAGAGAGCGGCAACGACATGAACAGATCGTGTCAAGGAGCCAAGAGTAAGAAAATTATTGGCGCATGCTTGGCATTCATATAGGGTTGTATTTTACCCGCATTTACCCGCATTTAGCCAAAATCTACTCTAGGCCAAGACTGGAGAATGTTCCGAATTGAGGATTAAGCACGGTCGCGGCACTTTATTCCGCAGTCCTCCTTCATCTGGAGGTGCTTCATGATGGTAAAGAGCTGATTAGCATCATGACTTTGTCTCGGAAGAATGCAAAAGGCAGAGGCACAGCATTGGGTGGCAGCTGGGTGGCTATTCCAAGAGTCTAGCGGCAGGCAGAATGGAATTTACAAGGTACAGTATAGTCAGTGTCTAGATCCTTGGTCAGCTTACCTGAAATTGATGCATGGTACTACTAGAGATCAGATCAGGGCATCAGATGTGAACTCAGATCAGAGCAAACGGGACGATAACTAACATGGTGTTCCTGGGTGAAACGTCGTGGCGAAATGAGAAATCGGTTAATGACTAAACAAACCCCCTTTTCGATTCGAGCTTTATTCCCAACTTGGTAGGGCAACCGTATCAGGCTAATGGCGGGAATACTGCCTCCAAGGGGTGAATCGGCAGAGCCCCATTATTTTGGCTCACCTACGGAGTCTACCGTATATCGACAGGCCAACATCAGTTGCTTTTTACAGAGGCCAGAAATCTGATTCTATCTTTCCCCAGCTGCACCCCCTGTTTCCCCCATAGGCCCTGTCAATAGACCGCGGCCCGACCTCCATCTTGGCTAAGACTCATGACTACCAAGACTTCCAAGACAGCCAAGGTGGAACAAGATCGCCCATTCCGAACATTCAAGGGAGTGGGACCCGTTAAGCGGACGACGTTCATTTGGTGATTCCATCCTTCTTTTTTGCCTGCTCGGTTACACCCTCCTCCCCTCCCCATAATCTGGGGTCTGAAATCCGGTCCGCACGTCCGTTCCTCTTTTGAGTGTTCTCGACTTTTTACTTACAGGCCTACCACGCTTTCCAACGCGTTTTTTCTTCTATATCTATCCAGGGATGCCCGCCCCAGACTTCACCCACTCTTTTTTTTCCTTCTCCTCATCCCTCACTACAAACAACAATTTATTCTTTACTTGATTGATTGAGCAAATCATCATTATGGGTATCAAGGAGATCATTGGCCTTGGCGCCGACGAGAAGACCCAGAGGCTTCGTGATGAAGCTCCCAAGTTTGAGCATGTTACTTGGTACAAGGAGCCTGGTCTGAGGAAGCTGTGTTTCTACGCATGCGTTCTCTGCGCTTCTTCTATGGGAACTGGTTGGGATGGGTAAGTTTATTTCTACACATTCTACCTGTGGAAGATGAATTGTACTAACATTCGTGATTAGTATGTACATGAACAATGTCCAGAACTTCGACAGCTGGAAGAACTTCTTCGACAGCCCCAGCGGTAGCAGACTCGGTCTCCTCATCGCTCTCTACCAAATTGGATCCGTCGCTTCTATTCCTCTCGTCCCTCTCATCACTGATCGCTGGGGTCGTCGTCCTTCTATCGGTCTCGGTTTCATCATCATGGCTATTGGTGCCGGTCTTCAGGCTGGTGCTCCCAACTACGCTGTCTTCTCTGGTGGTCGTGTCCTCCTCGGTTTCGGAAACTCTTTCGCTCAGATCGCCTCGCCTATGCTTCTCGCCGAGCTTTGCCACCCTCAGCACCGTGCCCGTTTCACCACAGTCTACAACTGTCTCTGGAACTTGGGTTCCTTCCTTGTTTCCTGGACCTGTTTCGGTACCTCTTTCTGGGGCAACAACTGGTCATGGCGATTCCCTGCTATCCTCCAGGGTGCTCCCGGTCTTCTTCAGCTGATTGTCCTCTTCTGTAAGTAGCTGTCTAGAACAACAGCAAAAATATGCACTAACCTGATTTCTCTTAGGGATTCCCGAGTCTCCTCGATTCCTCATTGCCAAAGACCGCGGTGACGAAGCCTTGGCTATCCTCGGCAAGTACCACGCCAACGGCGACATCAACCACCCCACTGTTCAGTTCGAGTACCGCGAGATCCGCGAAACCATCAAGGCTGAGCAGATGGCCGACAACACCTCCACATACGCCGACTTCTTCAAGACCAAGGGTAACCGCTACCGTCTCATCGTTCTCTTCTCTCTTGGTCTCTTCTCCCAATGGTCCGGAAACGGTGTCGTCTCCAACTACTCTGCTGTCCTCTACCAAAACGCCGGCCTGGAGAGTGAGCAGGACCGTCTTATTATCACCGCTGGAAAGACCATTCTCGATATGATTGTCTCGATTGGATGCGCCATGTTTGTCGATCGCCTCAACCGTCGCTTCTCCTTCCTCTTCGCCACCGGTGGTATGTTCGTCGTCCTCGTCTTCTGGACTCTTACCTGCGGTCTTTACGAGCAGCACCAGGCCCCTGGAGCCAACAACGCCATGATCTTCCTTGTCTGGCTCCACGGTGTCTTCTACTCTACTTGCTGGTCTGGTCTCCTGATTGGTTATGCCGTTGAGATTCTCCCCTACTCTCTCCGTGCCAAGGGTCTCATGCTCCTCAACATCTCTGTACAGATCGCTCTTCTTCTGAACAACTACCTCAACCCTCTGGCCTTCGACGCCTGGGAGGCCCCCAAGTCCGACGATGGCTCGCTCTCCGGTGGTAATACCTGGAGACTTTACCTCATCTACAGCATCTGGGTTTTCGGTGAGGTCTGCTTCATCTACTTCATGTACGTCGAGACCCGTGGTCCTACTCTCGAGGAGGTCGCCAAGGTTATCGATGGTGACCAAGCTGCTGTTGGCCACGTCTCCATGGACAAGGTCGAGAGGGAGGCTCTTCACGAGGAGAACGACCACGCTTCTTCCGAGGGTCAACAGATCCACGAGGTTGCCCCAACCAAGGTTTAAACCTGAATGACACTGGTTGATGCCCTTTGAGATATTTTGCACGAATGCCCACGCTATGAAATGCGTTTTCGCTTACCTGGTATTTACTTTATGGAGCTAGCTTAACAAGTTTAATATTACTTATGAGATAATACTGCCGTTTTGCCGATATATGAATTGAGTCTTCAAAGAGAGACAAACATCCTCACACAGAAGCCCTTCAAACTTAGAACCCTTTCAGTTTTGTTCCTACACCCTCTTCCTTAGCTGCATCTAATAACGACTTTCCAACAATCAGATCCATTAATCCAAATCCTACACTCTTGTAGATAATGTTACAGTGCTTCTCCACACCAATACTTGCTTCTGGCTGGAACACCTCGCCAATCTCGGTCAGATCTCCCTCTAACAGCTTAGCTTTGACGATCTCTCCAGCCTCCCCTAGGCATCCCTCTTTAGTATCGACATAGACCTTTCCACCGCCGGAAAGTAGTGTTTCCAATTCAACTTCCTGCATGTCAGGCTTATGGGAGCCTACTAGCGAGATGAACCTTTGCTTGGATTCTTGATCGCACTCTTCTGCTCCTGAGTATCGATGTGGGAATAGCGGTTCGGTCGATGGCGTGCAGCAGAATAGGGCATCGGATGTGGAGATAAGCTGCTGTAGCTTATTGGGGTATAGTGTAGGGTCATTCTGCGACAAAGAGTCCACTGACACATCCGAGGATAACTGCTGCAGCCCATATGTAGCAGATCGCATGAAGCGACGTAGACGCGAAGGACTACGACCGACGAAGGTTACACGTTTAACCTCGTCCGGGTAGAGTAGTACGGCGAGACGAGCATGCCATGCAGCAACTGGCCCAGCTCCAAAGACCGTGATATTCTCTCTTGGCAACGGAGAACGCACAAACATAGTCATAGTCGCCAGAGCTGTACGAAATGCTGTAAGAGGTCCAGCGCTGATCAATCCCAAAGGGTTTCCGTCTGCCTTAGATATCACCACAAGGCCCTGAGCGGGGTCACCATTGCCAGGCACTGTCAATAGCTTGATAGTCGAGAGAATGCCATCGGTTGAAGGCATAAATAGGTTGCGGTCGCCACTTTGATTAGTAAAGTGTGTTCGCATAGGCTGATGAATCGTTCGCTGTGGAAGAGGAAGTTGATGCTCGCTAGTAAAGGTTTGTAGGCCTTTAGACAATTCGTCAATCATCCGGCGGCATTTTGTTGCTGTTAAACGATTGAGCAACTGTCGCATTTGAGGCTGAGAAATGACGAGCATTTTTCTTTCGTTTTGCTGAGGCGCGTAGTTTTCTTTGCCATGATACGAAGAAAGGGACTGTGTCTAGTTTCTATGCTGAAATGTTGTGACTGGGTGAGAATGTACGAAAAAGGAAAGTTTCCCCGCATACTGAGTCGACGTCATCATGGCTCGACTGTTGAAATATAGGTCTCAACAGTCACTAGGATAGTAACCCATTTTGGATTTTAACATCGACCTTACAGCATTAATTAGACTACCTAGAATAAACTGCAAAAGAAAAGAAGATACGGGGGGAGGAAGGGAAACAAGAAAACCTTTGAATGGCATGATCCTTCATCGTCTGACCTGACCTGCATACAAACAGCCCGGTAGTGGCGCATGCCCCTCTCGCCTGCTCGACTAGGAGATTAAAGTAACCACCCACTGTAGGACAAAACGCCTTTAATCAGCTTGTGATGTCCTTTCATATCATTTTCGTACCAAGCGCAGATCGACATAACATCCCCACCTATCAGAACTCATATTTCTAGACAAGTTGCTTGCTACTCATTGGAGGACTTGGAAACTTAATGCGACCCAGCTACACACCATCTCCCCTCATTGGTGACCAAATAAGGCATTGCAATAAGGCTTTTTGAAACGCGGAGTATCACAAGGCGCGAAGTTACATCCAATTTGTCGTCTGTAGGTAATATGACCTTTGCTAAGGCAATATCGTACGAGCATATCGCGCTTCGGGTAAGTATATATAAAACAATGTTTCTAGCATTACTCACTTGGCTGTCTTGACTTCTGTAATTGAAGACTGGCCACCGGCTATCGCTATCATGTATCGTGTGTTCCATACTGCCATCATGAGCCTTTTTGCAATAGCGATGTTCTCAAGCATCGTGTTTGCTCAAATTGAGTCTTCGTATCTGACTCGAATGGCAGACACTATCATCGCCAAAGGTATCGCTCCAGACCGTGGATACCAGGATGCAGTCCTCTACCTTGGCTTTGAGAAGGCCTATGAGCTTTCTGGAGACGACAAGTACCTGGACTGGTACATTGGACAGATCGCGGGTCCTGTTGTTCTGGAGAACGGCACCATTAAAGGTCTGAACACATCCAAGTATATCCTCGATGAGTACAGGATGGGACACAATTATCTCTACTTGTACGACCAGACGGGAGAAACAAAGTATAGGACTGCAGCAAATACTATCAGGCGCATGCTTGACAAGTATCCCCGCTCGCCTTCCGGTGGCTTTTGGTAAGTTGTCTATGTCACCCAAAACTGTCTCTACTTAGTTAACAAGCATACCAGGCATCAACAGTTCTTCCGCAATCAGATGTGGCTAGATGGTATATACATGGCAGACACATTCTACGCCAAGTGGACACATCTCTATGATCGCGATAACGACACAGCCTGGAACGACATCTTGCTCCAGTACGAGCTTATTCACGAGAACACCCTCAACGTAACAACAGGCCTTCATGTCCACGGCTGGGTCGACGGCAAAGCTGCATGGGCTGATCCAAAGACTGGTCGCGCACCAAACGTCTGGGGCCGTGCGCTTGGCTGGTATTTCATGTCCCTTGTTGAAGTTTTACAATTCTTTCCCACAAGCCATACCGGTTATGACCAGCTACATGGATATCTTAAGTCTGTCGCTCTTGGCCTTAAAGAATCGCGTGACTCGACTTCTGGCAGTTGGTGGCAGGTTATGAATGAGCCATATCCGGAACGCGAGGGAAACTTCATTGAGAGCAGTGGCTCGTCTATGTTCACTTGGGGTCTGCTGAAGAGTATCGATCTAGGATTCCTCGACCGGGATCAATACCTTGATATGGGAAGGGACGCGTTCTCTAGCATAATCGACAATTTCGTCGAAGAACGCGACGGAGGGTCAATTGTTCTCAACGGCACAGTTGCTGAATGCGGACTGCTCAGTTCCAACGTAACATTTAAAGTAAGTACCATGACGGCGAGATGACAAAAAGCTAACTTTTTTAAGTACTATGTAGCCCAACCAACTCTAAAGAACGGGCAGAATGGCGTTGGACCTTTTATGCTGGCTGCATATGAATGGGAGTCGTGGGCTAGGGATGTAGAGGAATAGCCGGATGTGCAGGATAAAGGCTGTTAACTGCAAAGAGGAGGTAGTCTTTTGTGACAACGCAGCCATGTCTTATTCGTTGTCTTTCGATCCTCAATTCCTTCAATGTGCCGCATTTTACTACCTTACCAAGTCGGAAAGATCTGCGCTGCTAAGGCTCTAAGCACGGACCCATGTATGTCTAAGCCCCGGAGAGAGTCACTCAGCGGTGTAAATAAAAGTCCGAGGGAAAAAGTCCGAGAACACAAGATTTGCAGGGTTCTTGCTACTAAATCGAGGTATTTCTGGGCCTATCATCAGGGTATCGGAAAGAACTATCCGCAAAGAGCATGCAAGATAAAATAACTCAGATACCTCATGTCAGTTAAGAATGACATCCAGTCTGTTTTATTTTGTCGCTTCACGCTCGAGAGGACAGTTCTTCCGTTGCCCACTGACCCATGTTATACCGGGTCGGCCGCCAGATAGAAGGTTTAGCCCCCAGTGTAACTCTGCCTTGTTACATCTATGCAGCTGGCAGTATGTACCGTAGGAGCTCACGAAATTGGGCACACCTTATGGTTCCCGAGGCTGGGCTAATATAAGGCTGTTTTTAGCTCTATGGCACTCTTATTGATTAATGACCACAAGGTAAGCTATGCATGACTCCTATAGCTATTTTAAATCTAAGCGGACTAATCAACAGAGGGCATTTTGGTAGCTTTGACCCATAAGATGTGCCCAATTTTATGAGTTCCTACGGACCGACGGTATACACCTAGCATAAACTAATGTATGAATCCTAGTTGCATATAGCCCAATCTAACGTAAGCAGAAGTTACCTAGGATGGGCATGTATGTATGCGAATGAATCCTTCAAGCATGGGATGCCTTTGAGAATTAAAACATAAAAGGGCCCTATCCCGATGCAAAACCGTTCTTTTTTTTCTGCCTACCTTCATTCCAATCCAGTCCGTGTCTAGTACCAGCCTATACCACCGTCACCATGGTCAACTTTGTTGCTTCCGTCACTCTTCTTCTCGCAGCTGCTTCTGCCGCTGTTGCCGTCCCTACCCTTGAGAAGCGCGAGGTCACCTGCAGAGACGATCTCCCAGAGGATACACTGGCTAACGTATGTCCCCTCCCTTCACTACTATGTTTTTGACACTGACTGAACATAAATAGGTCAATGAAGCCGTCCAATGCATCAACTATTTGGCCAGCCTAGGCAGCCAAGCCTGTGTTGCCACTATCTCAGGCCAATCATACTGCAGACGGGGTGACACGCAGATCACCGGCCTCTCTCGCAAGGGTAACACACAGACTTCTACCTGGTAAATTTACATGTTTCGTCTTGATATATAACTTCCATTAACTTCGTGCTTAGCCAGGAGGTCGCTCGCAGCCTTGGTCAAATTATGGATAGGTGCTCTCGTGGCGACGGAAAGGTTCGGGGTGCAAACGAGGCTTGGGGAAATGGCAATCACCTCGTTGATATCCGCAGGAATCCTCTGTAAAATGCTTTCGTCTTTACGTGATGGATTAGGATGAACTTAGCTATTGAGAAACCATTATGGTTAAGGAACAGAGTATTGAATGATATACTTTTAACGTCTATCTTAAGTAGTATATCGCCAGTGCGGGTGGTCATCACCCAGGTTCATTGCATCAGATTCTTGTAGTCTATGATCCCGCTCACCCCGGTCTCTCTTCTTATTCTCCCTGACAGCAAGGAAATAAAAGATAGTGCAGCTGATACCGCATAGCCAAACCATACTGAGACTAACACTCAAGCCAGTCCAGTATTCGGGAGCTTCCTCAGCCAAAAAGACATTTGAAGCTACGATACCTCCGACGTTGCCTATTCCAATTTGCATAGCGGCCGAGATCGAACGCTTGTAGTGACCGCTCATGGTATTTGACAACCAGCCAAGAAGCACAGGCTGCGTGATATATCCGCCAGTCACCAGCATGAAAAGGGAAAAGTATCGTGCCGCGGTGGGGACCTTCTGCTGCAGGAGAAGGAGGACGTAGCCAACGGTCGTGACCAGAACTCCCACTATGGTGAAGGTATAGCGGTGACGAAGACGATCCGCGAGGTACGCCGCGGTCAAGCAGCCGATAGTTGCAACGACGTATACCGGGATCGTCAGGACCTGGGCGCGCTCTGCGGCATATCCCATTTCTCGGAGGATAGTGGGGATGAAGAACTGCAAATGGATGATCAGCATCGTGTGACTGCCATCCTGTAAACATGGTATCAGAACTTACCGAACCAGCGTAGCCATTGTTCAATATGCCAAAGTAGGCAAGCGTACCAAGGTAGATCTTCCAATCAGACATTATTCTTCTCCAAGCTGTCTTGTTTAGATGATCCATCCTTGCATCGCCTGAATCATCGGCTAATCGCCCAACAAGTCTAGCTCTCTCATCTTCAGTGAGAAAGCTGGCCGTTTCGGGCCAGTCAGGAATCCACCATTTTGCAGCAACGCCGACGACAACAGTGAGGAGGCCTTCGAGGATAAAGATCCTATTTCACAATTTTAGCAAGGCACATCGTACTTGTCATGAAGGGGGACGTACCAACGCCAGGCTTCAAGCCCTCCAACATCATGCATTTTAGCAATAGCAAATGCAAGAAGACCAGAGAAGGCGCCTGCCAGGATACTAGCGCTGAAGAAGAGTGACATGCGCCACTGAACCTCGTAGCGCTTGTAATACATGCTGATCAGGTAAATGCAGCCTTTGATTGATGTCAGCTGACTGTCCGGTAGGTCAAATTAGGAAGCCATACCTGGAACGATGCCGGCCTCAAATAATCCCAATAGAACTCGACAGGCAATGAGTCCATCTACATTCTTGACAAGCCCCATGCCAACTGTAGAGATACCCCATAGAACGGTGATAGAAGCAAGCCAGAGAGACGGAGATATCTTCTTAATGATTATGTTCGATGGGACCTCGAAAAGGATGTACTACATCATGAGGACTATCAGTCACGTCTCGTCTGCGTTGGGAATCTGTTAACCGACATACCGGGATAAAAAAGACAAACAAAGCCATGTTGTAATCGTTTCCGGTCATATTGAGAGTCTCTGCCATTCCCTGGATCTTTGCGTTGCCTAACAATGGCAGGGTCTCCATTAGCTCAATTGTTCTCGAAAGGCTGAGTTGACATCGTCCAACATACCAATATTGGTCCTGTCCATGAAGGAGAGAAAGTAGATAACCATAAGAGGGGGGAGTAAATGAAGATCACACTTCCGCAGCAGCTTCCTGGTGGCTACAGAGTCCTCGGTGGGCTGGTCTAGGGCAGACTCAGCGCCCTTGAGGGACCTGTGCTCCATTGTAGTCTTCTCGGTAGTATCAGCCATATTTGGAAAGAGAATGGAATCCAAGTGAATGTGTTGTTGTGCTTTTAACTATGGAATGCTCTTGTCGATGGAGTAGTGGAAGCCGGCGTCTTATATAGGTGATCGGTGTCTTACCGGGAAGGGTCTCGACCTTGATCTCTCTCCCGCCATCGATGCGCCACTGGTAAACTCTCTATGATTTGATAAGTATTGAAGCCACCAGAGGAGCAGTCTAGCCCCAGATTAAACATTGCGGGGTATGGGGGCGGGGAGAAACGTTCCCGGGGAAGTAGATGGGCGCTCATCACTGAGATCATTGGCCACGGTCGTTAGGTGAACAGGGTTGGGCGTAAGTATTGAAGTAGCTTGGCATTATATTTACAATTCGTAAATATGAATATCTGGTTTTGTTAAGTATGCCTTCATAGTCGTTTTTATATAAACTACTTTAGACTACAAATTGAGATAAAGAGATATATTTTTTCAAATTGTAAATAATTAATGTAATAAACACATAACGTTAAATGCTTTTAATTCTTACTAACTATTACATTTAATGTTTAATTGAAAGAATACACTGAATACTAGAATTAAACAAAAGGCGCGATTTAGATCTACCTCTTGATACCGAAACAAGCAATTGTCTTCTTTTATTCAATGCCGAAATGCCCTGTCTATTTGCCGACTTAGTGCCGGGTTAGCATCCGACGCACGGGTAGTTACCGTCGCAGGTTGACTCCTCTTCGGGTCATTCCCGGACAACCCACATGTGGGAAATAGCGCGAAACCAGCGACGATTTGTATCAATTGACACTTACCATAAATCACGGTGAAATCGTACTGAAGTTCAACATCTTGTTTCGACAGACACACGCACACAAGTCTCGTTTTCAACGCGGAGCATACCATGTAAGCTCAGCTAGCATCCCCAATCCTAACTTGACATCGGTCACTAACATCGAGTGCCAGGTACACGACATCATTCGCCTTTTTCGAGGCCCTGGTTGAGGCCGGGGTCAAGAACTGCTTTGTCAACCTGGGTTCGGACCACCCCAGTATCTTGGAGGCCATGGTCAAGGGCCAAAGGGAAATGCCTGATACGTTCCCGAAAATCATAACGTGCCCCAACGAGATGGTGGCCCTATCTATGGCCGATGGATATGCGAGAGTGAGCGGCGAAGCCCAGTGTGTCATCGTGCATGTCGATGTTGGCACATCAGCTCTAGCGGCCGCTATCCATAATGCTGCTATGGGACGAGCCCCCGTTCTCATCTTTGCCGGTCTTTCCCCCTACACTATAGAAGGAGAGCTTCTTGGCTCACGAACCGAGTTCATGTAAGTTACTCAATCTTTGCTTCGGATTCAAATCTTGGTGGCCATATCTAATATTTGTGTCTCCTAAGTCACTGGATTCAAGATGTCCCAGATCAAAAGCAGATTGTTTCTCAGTACTGCAGATATACTGGAGAGATCAAAACTGGCAAGAATGTTAAGCAAATGGTTCGACGTGCCATCCAGCTTGCTACAAGTCACCCTCAAGGGCCGGCCTATCTTATGGGAGCCCGTGAAGTAATGGAGGAGACCATTGAGCCGTATTCTGTGAACTCAGCTTATTGGCGACCTATTGCCCCGGCTGCTCTCCCAGACTACGCTGTCCGTGAGATCGCCGATGCCCTGGCAAACGCCTCCGACCCACTGGTTATTGTTGGTTTCACTGGTCGCAACCATGCGGCGGTCAAGCCCCTTGTGTCACTAGCTGATACAATCAAGGGCCTTCGTGTACTGGATACAGGCTGTTCAGACATGTGCTTCCCTGCGGATCATCCTGGGTGGCTTGGCATGAAGTATGGAGTCGATAACGTGATTGAGAATGCGGACGTGTTCCTGATTCTTGATTGCGATGTTCCATGGATCAACAAGCTCTGTAAGCCCAAGAGCTCGGCGAGAATTTTCCACCTTGACGTAGACCCTCTCAAAGAGTCTATGTTGGTCTTTTACATCGATGCTGAACAGAGGTATCGCGTGGACGCTGAGATCGCCCTCAAGCAGATCACCGAGTACCTTCAGAGCAACCTGGCAGAGAAGATATCAAGCGCCGACTGTAATTCACGGGCTCAAGCCTTGGTAAAGTCATACCAGGAGCGTATTAGCACCCTTGATCAGCGAGCTAAACTCCCAGAGTCGGGAAAGCTCACCACGGACTACGTCTGCGCTACGTTACGCGAGAAATTTCCCAATGACACTATTTGGGCGGTGGAGGCAATTACAAATGCAATCTCCGTCTCGGATCAGATCCGGGCAACTATCCCAGGGCAGTGGGTTCACTGCGGAGGTGGTGGTCTCGGCTGGAGCGGTGGCGGTGCATTAGGCGTCAAACTGGCTGCGGATGCAGCTGATGCCTTGGTCCCCGGCAAGCAGAAGCGGTATGTAGTACAGATTGTGGGTGATGGGTCCTACATGTTCAGCGTCCCCTCTAGCGTGTATTGGATCTCTGCACGCTACGGAATCCCCATCCTGACTATCGTTCTTAATAACCTTGGCTGGAATGCTCCACGGAGGTCCATGCTGCTAGTGCATCCTGACGGCCCTGCGTCACGAGCAACCAAGGAAGAGCTTAACATTTCCTTTGCGCCGAGTCCAGATTACGCTGGATTTGCAAAGGCTGCGAGCAATGGTGAGATCTTTGGGGCCAGGGTGGCTGATTCTTCCGAGTTCTTGGCGGCGTTGGCTGGGGCTATGGAGAGCCTTGATCGTGGCGTCTCGGCAGTATTGGATGTTGCTATTTAGTCTTGGAAATAGACAGAGAATATACAGATCTGGTAGACCTGCACATAACGGCTATTCATAACAAGTAAACTATTATCACTCTCTATTATGCAGATTCATTGGATTCACCTACAGTGTCACGATGCGACACCAGGTACTGAAATAGTAGAATTATTCCCGTGACTTCTATTTGCATTCATCACATGCATTGATCGCGGAGCCAATGTGCTTACCCGCTGTTTTTCCATGTTGTATTATACCATTTAAATGATGATGGATGTAGAATATGTACTATTTAAGCTACTTTCTTGTGCTATCTTTCTTTTGCCCATTTACTTTCTGTCAAAGATCTTACCCGGGTTCATGAGCCAAAACGGGTCCAAACTGGATTTTATAGCCCTCATGACCTCAATTGGCGCTTCACCGACCTCCTCCCTAAGGAACTCCTTCTTTCCAAGCCCAATACCGTGCTCTCCCTGGTATTGTTAGTACTTTTAGGTAAAATAAGGTGTGAGTGAGTGAGAAAATGCTTACCGTGCAAGTGCCCTCCATCTCAAGCGCCCGCAAGACCATCTTATCAACGCACTTCTCAACTTGGTCGTGCTGGTCTTTCTGGAACAGAATTGTCTCGTGGAAATTACCATCGCCAATGTGTCCTAAGATACTTCCAAATAGACCGAGTTCGACAAGATCTTTTTTAGATACATCTGTGAGAGGGATTAGATTCAACTGTATTGTAATGACCCTAGGGCACATACCTATGAGCTCTGCGACTCGAGATAGAGGCACAGCCACATCGGTGGACCATACAAGTCCATCCGTCTCTCTCAACGCCATCATGCTCCAGAGTGCTTCTTTGCGAGCTGACCACAGAGCTTTCTGCTTGTGCGGGTCGCTTTCAAACTGAAAGCCTTGCACATTATGGGTCTTGGATATATCCTGTACTCTAGCAATGCTGTCGTTGACTGCTAATTCGCTGCCACTGAACTTGAAGAACAACGTCGGGACTTCGGCCCAATCTCTGGAGGTGGCACCCATTTTGTTGATGACGCTCATGAGGACTTCGTCGAGAATCTCGACAGCGTTGATGGGAACACCACGGCGGATAACTTCAATTGCCATACTGGCTGCCGCCTTGACAGTGGGAAACGTCAATACCGCAATTCCAGTTCGCTCTGGGATCGGGGCAAGTTTAAGCGTAGCCTCGGTGACGAACCCCAAAGTGCCTTCAGATCCCACGAACAAGGAATTAAGGTTATAGCCAGCTGATGACTTGCGTGGCCTTCGACGAGTTTTAAGAATAGTACCATCGCTAAGGACCACTGTTAGATTCACCACCCAGTCTTTCATGGTCCCGTATTTCACAGCGTTCGTACCACTAAATCATGTCAACAGACTGGACTTGAGTAAAATGAAAGGGTTCATACCTGCAATTAGTACCAATCATGCCGCCAATTTGCGCCTAAGTCATTGAATCAGCTGCTCTGTTAGATCTCTGAAGCTTCTGAGTACTGGCTTACCGACGGCCCAGGGTCAATTGGGAAGAAAAGACCAGTGTCTTGAATCTTCGCATTGAGATCCATCCAGGGTACAGAAGGCTGCACCACAATGTTCAAACTGGAACATAACTTAATATAGACTCATTCCCTATTAGTCACTGATGATGGAATGCACTTACTCGTCGGCATGTACCTTCAAAATCTGGTTCATGTTCACAAAGTCAACGCTGACGCCACCGTATGGGGCTGAGAAATGACCCTCAACGCTTGAGCCACCTGAATAAGGAACTTTGTCATCTTGTCAGCACAACTCGCTCGTTCGATAAAGGGATACACACTCATGGGAACACGTCTTTTGTGACAAATCTTGGCAATTACTGCTACTTCTTCTGTTGATGAAGGAAAGGTGACTGCAACGGGCAGCCTGTCGATGTTAATCGTGGACCACTCCGAGTAGCCGTGAGCATGAAGTATCTCATCTTCGATGCTCACAGAGTCTTCCCCGAGAGCTTGTCTGATTTCTTCTACTGCCTGAGTATGTCAATGAAAAGGAACTGTCGAGTTTCGGCATGAGTCTACTTACTAATTCCATCTGCCGTCGACTTGCGTACTTGGAATCATTTTCCACTGCCTTACTCCCATAGCCCAAAGAAACCAACAACAAAGCGCCGCCGACAGTAGTCGCCGTCGCCGACAGCGCAGAAGCGAGCAAGACAGGTCTTCTGGGTGATTCCCTGTGGTGACTTTGGCTGTTGGACTCGTTCTGTTGCTTACTCTTGCTGCTGTGGATCTTATTTACAGGGATGATTGGGAGTCGCGAGACAGCTGAGATTGGCCTCGGAGCATGCCGTAATAGAGGGCGAACAGGGAATTTCAGCATTCTGAAAGCTAATAGGAGAAACTGGTATTGTGCTGCAAAATTGAGGGTCAAGTGATACGTTAGCCAGAAGACGCCGGCTCTTAGCATTAATTATTTGGCCCTTGAGGTAGCAGGATAAATTGATTGATCAATCACGGGACTGGACTCGGTTAACTTGCAAGGAGACTTCCGTCTCCTTAGACTGGGTCCCTCGCTTCGGGTAGTTTCCGGGTCATCTAGCGCCGAAAGCCGGCAAACCTAATTACTGGGACGGGTACAGCCCGTGAAAAGGTTCTTCTTCCCTCCGACACTCACACACCTACCGGCCAAGGTTTCTTCTTTTTCTCAATCTAGCCACTCATTGCTACAGTATGCCTTCCGATGCAACGGATCAGCCTACGGACCCGGGTCCATCGACGCAAGATGCCGACGACACAATGTCCGTATCCACCTCGACTCGTCCCACGAAGCGCAAAAGGGTTGCATTGGCGTGCGACAATTGTCGGGAGCGCAAGGTCAAATGCGATGGCTCTAAGCCCATCTGTAGCCCATGCAGCAAGCGTGGAGAACCTCCAGGTCAATGTATCTACACCGTTATTGCCGGCGCGGCGAAGCAATTAAGTGAACAGGAGTAGGTCCATTCAAAGTAAACACAGGATTGAGTAGAACTAATCCCTGACAAGGTACATCTCGTCGTTGCAAAAGCAAGTAACCGAAATGCAGCAAGTCATAGACCAGCTCCAACAAGAGGCTGCAACGAATGCTGCTTCTCGCACAAATGCCAACACAAATACCAGAGCGTCTGCAAGTCCCAGAGATAGGCCGGGTACCACCCGCAGTGCAGGGATCTCCATCCCAGGTCCCGAAGTGGGTGGGCCCAGTCCTGTTAGTGTCATGGGAGCCCCAGCTCTATCCCAGGATTTCCAGGAGGACAACCTTTTTGGTCCATCATCCGTTCACTCATTGCTTCGTGAGGTTTCTCAGCCCGAATCTCGAAGGTCGGTCCCACATCGAGACAAGAATCAAGCACCTAGTGTAGCATCTCTACACTTACCTGACTATGCCTTGCCGCCACGACAAGTCGCGGATAAGATTCTCGATATTTATTTCAACGAGGTTCATATCTTCTACCCTTGGACACACTCTACAAGCTTTAGAGAACGCTATGAATCATTATGGTCACCAGAAGGTTACCCGGGACCCCAGAGTAGCCAACTCGGCGACATCGGCCTAGGAGGCGGGCATTGCTCTGAATCCTCTTTCTTCAGCGCGCTGAACGCCATGTTTTCTCTGGGTTGTGAATTCTCGGACTTGCCTCACAAAGAGTCCGCTTCAGAGATGTTCAGTTCGCGCATGAGAAGTTTACTGCAGATAGATGTGCTGGACAAAGGTGATCTCTCTCATGTCCAGGCGTTACTTCTTGCCGCCCAGTTTGCGATATCCAGCGAGCATCCTATACGCTGCTACAACATTGTCGGGCTCGCTTGTCGCATCGCGGTAGGGTTAGGTCTTCATACCGAGAAAAATGCTCATCGGCGATCAAACTTGGAGAATGAAATCCGCCGTAGAGTTTGGTATGGGTGTTTGCAGATGGAAATGACAGTCTGCATGACACTGGGTAGACGGCCTGTCCTGGAGATGACGGACGATGTTCTCATTCCGTCGGCCGTAGACGATGAGTTCATCAGCAGCGAGGTTCCGTCGTGCAATCAACCCGAAGGTATCCAGTCGCAGAATTTGTTTATGGTAGAGAATATAAGGTTGGCCAAAGTCCTCGGCAAAATCTTATCTTCCATCTACTGGCAGAGCTCTTCATCTGATTTCAGTACTCTTGTCCGCTTGGAGTCTATGCTCGAAGACTTCAGGACATCTCTGGTTGATGTTCTCAGATGGTGGAATCGTGAGTCGGAGCCGCAACGTATACTCACTGACCGAGATCATATTCTCAAGAGGCAGCGGAATGTCCTTCACGCCAGGTTTCTCCATCTCAGGATTCTACTCTACAGACCGAGCTTCAGTGCTTATTGCGCGGCAACAAGGATTGCGTATCAAAGCCGGGGATCAATTGAGAGACCTGGTTCTGGATGTGACGGTCCAGAAGCTAACACATTACAAACAGCTTTCCAGTCTCAGTGCGCGACGACATGTGCGAAAGTTAGTTACGAGTTATCGGTCTCCTTGTTATCTGCAAGACAGGATGATGCCACTGGTGCATGGTGGTTTAGTTTATTTTGTATGGTCTCCCATCTCGTGGCATACTCCCGCTGGACTAGCTAACCTTCATCAAGATCTTATGACATGTGGCGGCATAATCATTCTCGCAGAGCGAGCGCAAGCTGCAGGTAGCAAGCATTTCAACCAAGCCCAGCTAGATGCCACGTGGGAAAACACGACCATGCTGCTACGGCTTATTGGTAGAGAAAACCAGCGCGCAAAGGGGTTTCTGGGTCAATTGCTTCAGTTGAAGGAGCAGGCCCGCTCCGTATATTTCTGTAAGCCCAACTCCCGTGAGCTTATGAAGTCATTAGACTGTCCTGACATTTCATGTCCAGCAACAAGAAACTCGAGAGAAGCGTCAAGGATGGTTTCTCGTAGACCATCCGTCAGTCTTGAAGCTACTCATGATGCGGACGTGGGAAGCACCTTCGCCCCTCCTACAGAAGACCAAGCAGTGCAGGGAGAGCTTATGACGTTACTATTTCAAGAGAATTGGGACTGGAGTCTAGATGGTGGACTGCCCACTTACGGCGGCTTTGAAACTGGTGATGAATTTGCTTTTCCACTATGGAGTTGGTCTGCATAAGGCGATGACAGCTAGTTCTAATCTCTATAGCCCTGTCCATGAATGTCGTTTGACATTGGAAACATGCAAGGTCTGGAGTAGCTCGGCAGAGCTAAATGCCAAGTGCACAGCAAACTCTCCTTCTGGGATGACCCACATGTCTGTTGATGTGTCGAAGTAGCTGAATGCGTACTTGTCGAGCTTGAACGTGACTGTTTTCGACTCGCCAGCATGCACGAGCACCTTTCGGAAAGCCTTGAGCTCCTTCACAGGACGTCCATTTCCATAGCAAGCAGGAAGCGTGACATAAATCTGAATCACTTGTTTGCCGTCCATGATACCAGTGTTTCGAACTTCAGTTGATAGCGATACTTCTGTGCGCTCCGCGCTCTCGAAGCACGCCGTGAACTTGGGCTCGCCCTGTAGAGCGAAGGTCGTGTAAGACAAGCCTTGTCCAAAATGGAACTCAGGCATTGGTGATAAGTCGTCATCATAAAAGCGATAGCCGACCTTGAGGCGCTCCTCATAATTGAGAACAAGATTGTCATCGCAAGGGAAGTTACCATAAGCTGGGTTGTCTTCGTTCTTCCGCGGCCAAGACATTGGCAGACGTCCCGAAGGGTTGACATCACCAAGGAGAACGCGAGCTATAGCGTGACCACATTCTTGACCAGCAAACCACCCTTGGAGGAAGCTGGGAACCTTGTTGATAAATGGGGATACAGTGACCGGAGACCCAGACAAGTTGACAACCACGGTTTTGGGGTTACGGCCGGCAACAGCGGCAATGAGATCATACTGGTCAGCGGTGAGATCCATCGTATCACGATCGTAGCCCTCTGACTCCATCTCGTTCGTCGTGCCTACAAAGACCACAGCGACATCAGAAGCTTCTGCAGTATCCCCAGCGTCCCTAATGGCCCCGGGAATGTCCACATGCTCCATGAAACGAAGTGAGGCTCCCTGAAACATTGTACCACCAATCTTAGAGAGAACCTCATCGTCTGTGGCCCAGGAACGTAGTTCGACGTTGTAAACTTGACCTGCAGTCATAGAAAATGTAAATCGACGCTCAATCTTGGCCTTGTAGAAGTAAAAGGACTCCGGCAGCAAAACAGGCTCCTGTACACGGTGAAAGACATTGTTTCCGTTGATCAAGACATCAGCCTTGCCGGTGGTGATGACAGAGAACGTATGATCACCGCTCGATGACGGTGTCAGGCTGAAAGACATGCTAGTGCAATGTTCTTTGTTGAGATAGGAGGGCCAAGCCTCTTTGATCATGTATTCTGGCTGCTTGATCGTCTGCTCGTGGGCGAGATTGTCTCCGACCACTGAACCGTTGAACCATCTCAACTGAACGTCTGTGATCGAGCCTGCCTCGGCGTGGGGCAAAGCTCCAAAGACAGGAACACCTGGGGCATGTTGGCACTTGACTCCGCGTGACTCAAGACCATGTAATGGTGAGATGATATGCTGTGCTAAAACCTTTGCGCTGCCACCACCGCCGATACTGGGATTGGTGGAGAAATGACCAATGACGGCAACGGAGGCGTTTGCTGACAGTGGAAGTACGTTGTTGTCGTTCTTGAGTAGGACCATGCCATCAGCTGCAACAGCGGTAATGAACTCCATTCGATCCGGATCCTCAACCGAACGTTCAGGCTTCTCGACAGGATCATCAAAGCGGCCCGTCTTCTTTGCCAACTCTACAACCCTCCGGACGCTCTTATCCAGTACTTCAACAGAAACGGTTCCTGCTTCTACCTCCGTGATGAGCTTTTTCCCACGCCATCTCGTCGGACCTGGCATCTCAAGATCCATTCCTGCAATAATTGCTTTGGCAGTTGAGTAAGTTCCCATCCAGTCAGATACCACTAACCCGGAGAAGCCCCATTCTTTGCGGAGAATGTCCTCCAATAACCATTGGCTGTCTGCGCAGTACTCTTCGTTCAGGCGGTTGTAGGAAGTCATGAAGCACCAAGGATCCGAATCGCGAAGTACAAGCTGAAAAGGCAGCATGTAAATTTCACGCAAGGTCTGGCGATCAACGTTGGATGTCATCTTGGTTCTAAATTTTTCCGACTCGTTGGCGACGAAATGCTTGGGTGTAGCTGCCATGCCTTGGCTTTGACAACCACGAACGAAAGCAGACGCCAGAAGTCCGGTCAGGTAGGGGTCCTCTGAGTAAGTCTCATAGTTGCGACCACCGAGAGGCGATCGGATGATGTTCATGGTAGGCGCCAGCAGGACATTGGCAGACTTTGTGATGGTTTCTTTTGCAATCTCCTCGCCTAGACAATATGCCTGCTGCTCATCAAATGAAGCACCGACGGCAGTCGAACAAGGGAAGCATGAGGCGGTTATACCGCTCACATAGCTTTCGCCTCGAGCGCCATTGGGCCCGTCGGACATCTTGATGTGAGGTATAAAAACATTGTCTCTCTTAATGGTGGGCGTGCGCCACCAGTCAACGGCTGAGAGGAGGGAGACCTTCTCCTCAATAGTAAGCTGGGAGACAAGATCGTTGGTAGTTTGGCAAGACGTCATGGTGGGTGATGGAATGAATGACTTGCTGGGTTTCGCAGTTCGACACTCAACGTCAGGATACTGCTCTGGCATCCACAAAGCAAAAAGACTTTTGTTATGTATATCGATGACCCAACTTTAGCAGGCCGAGGGATTAACCGAGTCTCTGGAACTTGGAGTTGTCAAGTTGGACATAAGTGGGGAAGGGTCGGGAAGCACCCGGTAGAGAAAACTGCTTCTGCCGGGAAGTATCCGTTTACCTCAACCTCCTGACTCGCAGTGGTTCCTCAATGCGGGGATCGGGGATTAGCTTCAAGCCCCATGGGGTCATGAAATTACTCGTTGCAAGTTTTTTTCCCTCGTTGTTGGGGTCCCCGCATCATAACTTGTCACGACGTAGCATTGCGCTTTGCCTTTGCTTCAGGTTGACAGTGCTAAGGTGCTCGGCTACCCAACAGGCGGTAACGGTCTTGTCCGAAGCAGACTAACAGGGCTCAGCCCAGTGTTGGCATTAATTGTTAAATACCTAGTGATCACCCGCATCAAACTCCATCACAAACTGGTACACAAGCATTCTACCAACACTTCTTTGCACATCTTTCCTTCAATCTTCAAACCTTCAAGATGGGTAGGGACACGTTGGATGCCAAGGCCGACGTGGCTATGACTGAAGACGCCAGCTACGTTGTCGCCGATGAGACGATTGATCTCGATCAGAGGATCCAGGACCTTGTCGCTGCTGCGCCCCCCTTCTACAAGAACAAGAGTCTTTTTCGGCTGTACCTTCTCATTATTCCGACATGTTTGTGCGCGGCCATTACTCTCGGTTTCGATGCCAGCATGATGTCTGGTCTCCAAGCTGTGCCATCGTGGGATGAATGTAGGTCTTCTCCAGGCTGCGCGATCATCGGTTAGTGCTAATCTATCCATCAGACTTCGGTCAACCTCGGGGTGCGCTTCTTGGTATCATGTCGGCTATTCTACCTCTCGGATGTGTCGTTGCGTCGCCTTTCATCAGTCTTATTGGTGATCGATACGGACGTCGTATGGGTATTTTCGTTGGTGCTATTATTATGATTACTGGTGCTGTCATCCAAGGTGCCTCAGTTAATTGTGAGTTAAT
Source organism: Fusarium sp. NRRL 66335 (assembly GCA_004367055.1). NCBI lineage: Eukaryota > Fungi > Ascomycota > Sordariomycetes > Hypocreales > Nectriaceae > Fusarium > Fusarium sp. NRRL 66335. The sequence continues at coordinate 24,984 of QHHG01000071.1, read as the reverse complement.
TCCCGGCTTCTGTCCTCTCCGCCCATCTCAATAGCTGACCTCTTTTATTAGTCGGCATGTTTCTCGCTTCCCGCTTCATCATTGGTTTCGGTCTCGTTTTCGCAAACGCCTACGCTCCCATGCTCATCGGAGAGCTAGCCCATCCCAAGGAACGACAGGTCATTACATCCCTCTACCAAACCTCATGGTACATCGGTGCCATCCTCGCCGCCTGGGTTACATTTGGAACTTTCCGTATCTCTAGCGAATGGTCGTGGAGAATTCCATCTCTGCTCCAAGCTGCACCCGCCTTGTTCCCTATCTCTTTTGTCTTCTGCCTACCAGAGTCCCCACGATGGCTTATCGCAAACGGTCGAAGCGAGGAAGCAAAGGCCGTGTTGGTCAAGTGGCATGCCAATGGCGACGAAAACGATGAACTGGTGAAGCTTGAGTTTACCCAGATGCGAAACGTTATTGAGGCTGAAGTAGGCAACGAGACGGGCTGGAAGGATCTCATCAAAACTCCTGGAAACCGCAAGCGAGTCTTCATTCTCGTTTGTCTTGGATGCTTCAGTCAATGGTCCGGCAATGGTCTTGTGTCCTACTACTTGGTCCGTGTTCTGGAGACAGTTGGCGTGTCCGATGCCCAAGAACGCAACATTCTCAATGGCTGCCTCATGATCTTCAACTGGCTTACCTCGGTCGCCTCCGCCTTCCTCACCGCTTACATGAAGCGTCGCACTCAATTCCTTCTTTCTGTTGGAGGTATGCTCGGTGTCTTTGCCAGCCAGACTCTCTGCGCCGGTCTGTTCAACGAGGACCATAATGTTGCTGCAGGCAAAGCTGTCATTGCCATGCTCTTCCTTTTTTATTTCTTTTACAACCTGGCTTTCAACGCCCTTCTTTACTCTTATCCCGTCGAGATTCTGCCCTACCCCATCCGAGCAAAGGGCTTTTCGCTTCTCATGTTCTTTGGCAAGGCTAGCAACTTTATTAATACTATGGTCAATCCTATCGGCCTCCAGGCTCTAGCTTGGAAGTTCTACTTTGTCTACGTTGCCTGGCTGGCTATCGAGCTTGCAGTTGTATGGAAGTTCTTTATCGAGACCAAGGGGCCTAGTTTAGAGGCTATTGCTGCTACTTTCGATAGCAGCAGTAAACCTAGTACATCAAAGGATTCAGATGTCAAGAAGGAGACAGCTAATAAGATCTAGAGATTATAGGTATATTATATTATTACAGTAACTAAGTACTATAAGTCCTATATTTACACTAAATATAACTTATTAATAGGATAATCCTATTAAGAAACTTTTAAGAAGGCTTAAGCTCTTTAACAGTACAATTATCTCTGCAGCAATAAGTAAGCGTGATACAAACTTATATACCTTTTTTACAGACAATATAGTGAGGAACGGGAGATGGGACAACAACGGTATTCAACGCTACAGGCCATGCGTATTAATATACTGACTTTCGAGAACTAAACGGTTTGCAGTCAAGGCTTCAGCGATTCATCCGGCTGTGACGCTTTCGAATACGCAGGTGGTGGATCGATCTCTGAGGAAGCGGCTGGTGGGTATTGAACTCTCTCAATATAAATGATCTGCGGGCCGTTCCGGCCACTTGGGGGTTGCCTCTTCACCTCTCGCCACGCCGCCACTATCATCACCAAATGCACAACACTAAAAGGTGGTCAGCCAATTGATCTTAGCAAACGCCGTTTAGAAGTGCCTGGGTTTACTACACATACGCTGTCATGAACCCAAAGCCTGTAGCAATGCGGAGATACTCCACACCTTGTTCGTTCTGGAAGAAGGCAAAGTACCATCCCGAGTCGCTGAGCTTCGCAGCTGTAAAGGCGATGACGCTCGACATAGCGGTCAGGGCGAGAAACAGAATGAGGTCGATAATAATGCAGGCATTGGGGTGGATGCCATCGCTGTTTGTATGTATAATGAGGTACAAGACTTCAACCAGATCCCATAGTATTGCCGCTCCAGTCTGTAAGAGAATAAGTGCCTGCTGAGATAGACGATATCTTATCGGTGACCAAACTTACCGGAGGACCGAGCATGATGAGCGCGCCAATTGTCCAGTTAGTCGCATAGAAAGCAGAAATACCAATCGTAGCAACGCTAAGCAGAATAGATAGAAGACGCAGGCTTATTTTCGTCCACCATACACCGGATGACCTAGTATGGCCTACATGGTGGCAGGTGTTTTGTTGATGTTCCATTTCTCTTGCTCGAGTATGTCGCTGCGGTATGCAGCCGAGATCACAAGGGGAAAGTGTTCGCTTTTAAAGTTATTCTCGCAACATTCCGCGCTAATAACTTTGCGGCGTATGAATGACAGTTTCACCTGAGCTGAATAGCAGTCGTTAGTGGGCGGCGCCAGTTAAAAGCCTGGCTTAAACCACATGGCGAATGGTTAGGCTGCCCTTGTTCCTTGGCAGGGCAAGCCTTCTCAGCCGCACGTGGTATTTAGGCAATACCGCCTCTGACGCAACTTGGGATCGCAGCCATTTCAAAGTAAATATATGAATTGTTCAATCTGTGGTTCAATCTGATAAGAAATAAAAACATCCAAAACGACTATTCAACTAATCCCTCCACGAGACCAAATTCCTCCAGCATTATTAAGAGACAACAATTGATAGAACGGCGAAATTTCACAGCCCAAGTCCGAAAAATCAAACCGACTTCCCCTCGTTCCTTAATTCTGCTTCTGCAAGAAGCTGCTAATGTCCTTTGCCAATAGCTTGTGGAAGGGGTCCGTAGGGTGCAGGTCGTTCAGCCACAAGTACTGGTTAGCAGCGTACTTGCACTGGCTTGACTTTGAGTCGGGCTTCTCAGTTCCCCTGTATCACATTAGCATGTAGCCTTCCAGAACATCGCGCGATACTCACTTGGTGTAAGCAGAGCAAAAGCCGTTAGTATCCCTGTAGATCTTGGTCTCGCTGTAAGACGAGGGCTTATTGATGACATTATTCATCAGAGGATAGGTATCATAGACAAAGACAGTCGACTTGGAATAATTCTTCTGGATGCTTGACTGTAAAGATCTGACACGTTTGTTCCATTCAGATACTGCCTTTGCAATTCGAGGAATGCGGGTTTTACTGTCGTCCTTCTTCGTCACTCTTGGGGCGCGTTCGAGTGGGGGCACGGTCAACAAGAGGAAGTTCCTGGCACCGGCCTTGTAAAGTGAAGCGATCTGTGCACTGTAGGTCTTGAAGATCTTGTCAAGCTTATCTGGGTTGTTGTACAAGTCTCCCTTCATAACATCGTTGATTCCCATAAAGATTGAAAAGAGAGAAGTGGACGCAGCGAATGCCTTGTCGCGCTTATACTTGGGGAGAAACTTCTCTTGAACCTGTCGTTTCAAGTCGTTGTTATTGTTTCTGATAATATCAGTATCAACAACAGCTCCGCTGTAGGCCAAGTTGTAGGTCAGGAAGGGGGATTTGTTGTAATTAATTGTCAGATAGTCGATCCAGTTAGGTCCATTGGAACTGGTTTTGCCTGGGTAGGACGGATTGCCTAGCCGATTGTTCTTTGAAGGCTGAGTACCAGAGGTTTCAAACCCTGTCTTGGTCCAGGAGTCACCACTATGGAAAGGTTAAGACAAGTCTTACTCGTAAAGATCAGAGTTACTAACAAAGAGAAAACAGTGTCAAGCTTCGAGTATCCGTGCCAGTAGTTTGCTCGAGGTAAGACAGATGCATCACCACTCATGACCAAGAGGCCGGCGACGAGAATTGCTTTGAGAGCCATGATTACTGAGAAATGAGAGGTAAAAAGAATTGATTTGCAAGCTTATTGCTGCAGAAATAACAGCAACATTATTACATCTTTATACTTAATGCAGTCCTGCTGCTTTGTTCAAACTTGGGCGATCTGATGCCATCCTTGGGCGATCTGGAAATACTCTAAGATAGGAAATTGATAACGCATGATGCAATTGAGACGATTCACATGAGTAAATCCTTTGATTTTCCTTGTTATTCGCGGATCTGTAACGCATTATTGGTAGCGAGGCGTCTAACAATTAAACTATTGAAATGTGGCGTGAGGCTCTTAAACGTTTCGACCCAGTAACCCAGTTCGTGGTATCGAGATTTGTTAAAACCCATGATCTCGGAACCCATTATTCCGGCTTAGCTTCGGACTTTAGCCCATCTGAACTCGCGCATCTGCCACTTCCATCGGGACTTAAGGGTGGCACAAAATATGACGCCTGATCCGAGTCAAGCGGACTGATGAGAGACATACGTCATCTGGATATAATAGATAAAATGATTAAGATAACTAACTCATCAGAACTCCATAATACAAGCCATAGACTAAAGTAAGACAAAGACAAAAGAAACTGTTGGACGCAACAGATTTGCGCTAGTTTGCCGCTATTGTTAACAGATCATGCACGCATCATGCACCCCTTAGCATACCAACCACCATTGTCTCGCAGTATGGAGCACATCCAATCGGCCGTTCGGCCTTTCACGGATGATCTTCCTGCGAGGTACGGAGGTCTTCACGCTACCATTAAGCTTCCACTCCCCTGGCGCAACATACTTTCCTCCCCCTTGGATACTCTTATCCACAGCACCAGCACACCATTTGTCAAAGGTAGGTAGGTCCAAGCTCAAACCATTGTTCAGCTGAGAATGGACATCCTTGAACTCATCAGCTGGTTTAGTCCAGCCTTGCAGCTGATGGTGCGCAGCCTTGAGAAGCTCGAGGTGAGTCCGTGCCTCGGAGATGAAGCGTTGACGGTCGGGATAAGCCTCTCCGAATTCGTTGCCGCTACTGCATGAGATCATCTCACGTAGAACGGTCTCGTGGATGGACATAGCGCTAGCCTTTCGACCACTATCGGCATACAGGGAAGCGAGGAGGCGAGAGAATTCGAGGGTCTCCACATCAAGGCGGCCGCGGCTACGACGAAGGTTGTAGCAGATCAATTCGGCTGTCTCGATGGCGCAGATCACGTCCTTGCGAGCATACTGAGCGTGAACAAGCTTCTTTCCAATGTCCAAGACGGCAGTTGAAGACCAGCCAGCCTTCTGCAGTCTCTCACGTGCGTTCCAGAGACGGTGGAGGAGACGCTCAAGCTCATCCCAGTTCCTCTGAGCTCCAAGAAGTCTGATGAGGCCAGAGATATCCTCGAAGCGCAAGCAGAGGTAGTCAATGTTGGCCTGCTTGAAAGCAGCAATGACCTCAGTCATGATCTCACGTGAAGTGGCCAGCATAGCGTTTCTGATCTTCTCCTCCTTAGGGTCGGCTGGGTGAGGTACATCAATACCCGCCAGGAATTCAGCAAGCTTGTAGCCGTACTGGATACAGTTCTGGCGATGGTACAACTTCTGAGCTTGAGCAAAGTGGAAGACACAGTGGCCGAGCTCTTCTGCGCAATGCCAGTCCTTGGCTTGGAGGAGCTCCTTGACCCTGGCGCTACCGGCCTTGACAGCGAGAAGAGGGAAGTCGATCTGAGTAGCACCACGATCCTTTCCAAGCTCGCAAAGAATAGCGAGATAGAAGACACGAAGATGCTCGTCAGCCACATCCTTGAAGTACGACGCATACTTGTTCTTGAAGAGCTGGAAGAGTCTCTTATCGAGAACAAGAAGAAGCTGAGAGCGCTTGTGCTCAACCCAGAAGCCCCGAAGCTTGGCACCGCATTCTAGAATGACTTCAAGTTCGGTCTCGCGTTCCACAACACGAGAGTACTCCTCGTAAAGGACTGACTCATAGATGATTGTGGCCATGATCTCAGAGTAGGTTGTGGCGCAGTCATTGGGGCATAGACCATGCTCGAAGGCGCTGAGGAAGACAAAGACATGCTTGCTCAGGTGGGCGTCAAGCTTTATGGTAAGATCGTTGCAAGGGATGGACCCTCGGAAGATTACCAAGTGCCGAAGCTGACGGAGGACTTCGTAGCCCTGCTGGACAAGGTTGACCTTGACATAAATAGAGGCCATGGTGATTGCAACCTTGAACAGAGTCGTGGTGACCTTGCAGGTGGTGATGACTTGGGTGATGTGAAGCTCAAGAAGCTTGATCATCTTGACGTGGTACTCCTTCGTGTTGCAGGTGTGGTACAAAGTGATGATGTACTCGAGCTGCTGCAAGGTCTCCTCATGCCAGTATCCGAGAGTGATCTTGAGATGCTCGTAGGTCTCAATGCAGATCTGAATGGCGCGGTCGATAGGAACATGACCATGATCCTCCTTCTTGCCGCCAGTCGTAATGATGGTGACATAGAGCTTGGAGAGACGCTTCCTGACCGTGTTGATAGTAGTCTCGGTGACAGTAGTCGTAGTAGTCTTGGTGGTGGTAATCCGCTTGATCACCTCCTCGTAGACAGTGACAGACTCGTGGACATGCTTCTCATGCTTCTCACACATCTTAGCGAACGCGATCAAAGCCAAGATGTAAGCATGGGACTCCCCACCGCAGGTTCTCTGGATGACCTCCTTGTACTCGACAGAGATCTTGTAGAGGACAGAAAACTCGACCTTGATGTGGACCTCGAGAACGTAGGTGTACTTCTCGTAGATCTCACAGATGATCTCCTCAGACCACTTGTGTTCTCCATGGTGGTGGCATACAGTCTCCCACATGAAGGCACAAAGTTCACGGAGCTCAACCCACATGCCGCGGCCGTGGTAGTGGCGGCAAAGGAAGAGACCAGCCTCGAAAGCATCGTGATGACAATGCTTGATACCCTTGTTCAAGACAGTGACGATCTCAAGATAGTACTTGTAGACATCCTTGTGCCCAATGAGCTTGCAGTGGTGAGCCAGCTGGTACAGGGTCCTGATGGTCAAGCGATGAGTATGACCAAGATGCTTCTTGTAGCGCTCAAGGATCTCGATGTAGATCTCAATCACCTTCTCGTGTCGGTGATGTTCCTCATAGAACTCAATGAGTACAGTGAGAGAGTCACAGAGTAACTCATCCTCAAGACCGCAAGAGGTCAAGCAAGCACGGTAGATGCGAAGGTAGATGAACTCAGCCTTCTCAAAGTGACCCTGGTGATGGTAGCACTTGGCGAGGCGACGAGCGACATGGACGCATTCTCGGATAGAATGCTCGGAGAGAGTGATACTGACATCAGTGCTCAAGATGGCCTTCCAAGTGATCTCGAGGGTGCGCTTGATGACAACTTCAGCCTCCGACCAGCGGTGATGCTCGAAGTAGATACCGATGAGGGCCATACAAGCTGAGTAGAAGGCATGATCAAAGCCAGACTTCTTGCAGCGAGTGTAGTGCATCTCATAGATCTCCTTGACAACTGTCTCAGTGACTTCGGTGGTGGTGGTGGTAGTCGTCTTGGTAGTGGTCGTGGTCTCAGTGACCTCCTCAACGACCTCAGTGATGAGAATGGTGGTCTTGCGAGCCTCTTCATCATCACCCTTACCACAACCCTTGAACCAGCCCCAGACCTTGGTTAAGATAGTGACGGTAATCTCAAGAAGACCGAAGGTTCGGCAGACGACACCAAGTTCTCGGATCCAGAACACGAGAGTCTCGGTCTCGCACTTGTGATGCTCATACTCGGCCCAAAGACAGATGAGAATAGTGGTAGCTTCCTCGTGGCGATGGACCTCCCGCAGGTACTTGCAGTACTCAAGAGCGATTTGGATCTTAGAGATGTGCACTTCAACGCTGGCATTGAGGCGACAGGTGATCGAGATGCGACGCCAGATGCTGATGAAGAGACGCTCGGCAAGGTAGAACTTGCCACAGGCATGGTACGACCAAGCGAGCTTGATCATCATGGCGATGCAAAGGTGAGAGTGGATGTCGAGTTCTTCAGTGGTCTCGAAGATGAACTCTTCCATCTCGCAGATACCTCGCTCAGCCTCCTCACCCTTGAGAACAATGTCAAGGGTACCGAAGAAAGCGCCAATGCGACCAGCTTCGGGAGATTTCTTGCCAAAACGAATGACAATGATCTCGTATAGCTCCTTGTAAACGACAGTAGCTCGCCACTCCTCGTGAATACTGATGTACAGCTTGGCAAGCTTCTCGTACCAGCAAATTACCTCGTCACTGGATCGACCATGCTTGTGCTTGCAGATCTCGATCCAGAAGCGGATCATCTCCTCCCTGCACGTCACGATCTCAGTGCGCTTGGTGACAACAATAGTCTCAGTCCAGGTCAGGAATAGATGAGTGCATGAGCCGACAAAGACGCTGGTCTTTGACAAGACGACTTCGCCCAACTTGGCAGCGCGGTAGTAGTACCGCGCGCCGCAGGCATGGGCATCGGAAGAGGTAGAGAACTTGACGTGGATGTGACCAAGAGCGATGAGACTCTGAAGGACAGAGACATGCTTCTCACCAAAGCAGGATTCACGAATGCGGAGAGTGAGCTCGTGAAGCTCAATAGTCTCCTGGCGGACATCGTGTCTACCCCAGCAAGGTCGCTCAAGTAGAGTGAACATGACGGACTCAGGGAAGATGTCACGGAAGCCTTGAGGCAAGGTGATCTTCCCATCTGAGGCAACGAAGCCTGCATGTCGGAAGTGAACAACCCAGTTGCGCATGACATAGCCCATGAGATGATGTCGGCTCATGATGACCTCGACAACAGAGTCATCGAGATCATCGGTAAGCAGCTCCTGGTCGTCATCAAGGTTCAATCGGGCGTACAGAAGCATCCGCAGAGTCAACTGGGAGTGCGCCTCTTTCTCAGAGAGAAGAGACTTTCCGAGTAGACCCTTGAAGTATGCCTGGACAACAGCGTTGCGGAAGTGGAGACGGCCACCTCGAATGATGAGGAAGTCACTGCACTTCTCCGACACAAACTTGGAGATGTTCGAAGCAGTAGGGAGCATACATCGCTTCTGCAGGTCGGTGGAGAGAAGCTCCGCGATCTCTTGAACAGAGAAGGGAGTGTTGGTGACAAGCATGAAAGACAGGAGATACTTCGCAGTCTCGTTCTGCTTCAAGTCCAACTTGTCAACAGCAGTGCGCAGGATTTCATTGACATCAGAGCTGAGGCTCTTAACCTTCGCGAGGAAGCTGTCACAAGACTGCTCGCGAATCAAGAGACGGCCAGCGTAGAAGGCCCAGAGGAAGCTGCCCTTGGACTTGGCGACCAGGTCATTGACGATCTGCTCGCGGTCGCGATGCTGGACATCTTGGAAGTGACTAGACTTGGAAAGAGTCTGCTTGAGGTGCGAGCGGATATCTTCCTGAACCTGCTGCTGCTTGATCTGGTAGATCTTGCTGCAGTCCTTGAGACCATCGAGTCTTCGTGAGAAGGTGATGACACGAGTTCGTGAGAGATCAGCGACGCAATCCGAGAGAATCTTGTGGAAGCCGACAGCGCTCTTGGAACCGCCGACCATCTCGTCGCAGCCATCAGTCAGCAGGACAAAGCGTGAACCTGATCTCTCAGCGGCACGCATACCAGTGCGAAGGGTATCCCAGAGAGTGGTCTCAAGCTTGCCAGTATCATGGGTCTTAGAGTAGACCTCAAAGGCCTGGACAAGACGTTGGTAGAGCTCAACATCACCGACACTTCGTTCAAGAAGCTGGAAGACGAAGCTCTTGATGCAAGCGAGGGAAGTTGCCTCCTTGGGAGAGTCCCAAGGGAAGTTGTAGGAAAGGACAGTGTAAGACTTGTAGTCAAGAGGACGCGCAAGTCTCTCTTCAACCCACTCAGCCAAAACACTCTTACCGACACCAGCCTCACCCCAAAGGTTGAGAGACTTGTCCTTGCTGTTGAGGAAGCTGGTCAACTGGCTCTTGATCCAGTAGCAAGTATCTTCAGAGCGATCAAGATGCTCGTAGACCTCGTCGTAAAGGTTGTTTCTGACCGAAGAGCCAGAAGAGGGCTCTAGGCGCTGACGGACAGACTTGAGGCTGAGGGAGAAGGAGTTGTGACCAAGGCTGTAGCGCCAGACACGATCGCATAGATCATCCTTGGCCTTCCAGATTGAGTCAATGTATTGACCAAAAGCTGCGTCAAAGCTAATGGTAACACTGCCTCCACTTCGAAGGCTGTCAATCTTCTGCTTGTAGTGGCTCGCGATGCGACCGATGAGTTGGACGAGTTCGCAGAGTATATGGGCAGCGGACTCCTTGATGGAGGTGGACATGTACTCGAGGTCGCGGATACGAGAGACGGTAGAGAGTAGCATTGCTAGCTCGTAGAGGGCGATGAAGGTAGGCACGAGCGCCTTGGCTTGACTGTGTCCAATCTGTAGAAGTCAGTACTGAGCAAAGGATAGGATGGAAGGGCAGATGGGAAAGAAACATACCTCGAGTAGAACTTGGCAACTGGCCAGGGCAGCAGATGCCGAAGAGTGGGCGCCGGAGGCGAAGCTCTCGATCTTGCTGGCGAAAGTGGTGATCTGAAGACCAAAGAACTGAGCAGTGCTGAGGACACGGTCCCAGTCGCTGCCACGACGAGGCATGTGGATGAGTCGTTCATCAGAGATATACTGGAGATATCCTCGGATATCCATCTCATTGACAAAGTCCTCATCATAGTCTTCAAACCGGACAATCGATTTCTTGACAGTCCGCGTCACCTTGGTCAACCGCTCAAATTCATGAAGTTTAGTAATAACCTTTGACTTGGAAGTAGCAGCGTTGGTAGCTGTGATAGTCAGGCTGCTCTTCGCATCGACATCATCTTGCGAAGTCTGGTTGGATGCGACGGTGGTGCTCTCGCTCTCACCATCTGAGATCTCCATCTCATTGACGCTTACCGCGATATCCTTGTGGTGCTTATCCTTGCCGATACCGGCAATGGACTGCTTGATGCCATTGCGAACGGACTCCATTGTTCCGCGTGAGGAGGAACTGTCTTGTGTTTGTAAAGAAGATGACGAGCTCTTGCGTTTCCGTCTGACTGTGTGTAAGTTGTCAGCGGAGATGGAATAAGGCTTGAGTCAAGTGGACGTACTGTCGAAAGTTTTCTTCAAACCCAACATGCTCAATTAAAAGTGTGTAAAATGGTGGTACATGGACAAAGAGCCCTTCAGAGTGTGCAAGAGACAGTCTCACAGGCTGGACAAGGGTAATATATATCTACTCACTGATCAACACCAAGAAATCTCTCTGTCGCAGCTGAATTACCTTCGGAGTTACCCCTCAAACGCCAGCCAGCCAAATTCAGGGTTCGCCCTCCAATTGCTAGCTTGGATGCAACCCCTCAAGGTCTAGACAGAAATGGTCTTGGAGCAAAAAGCAATTCATGCCGTGTAGCCTCAGCGTCCCGAAGGTCCAGAATGTGCATTGCTAATTGGGTAGAGCATCACAAAAGGTCTGAGAGCTAAGCTTAGTGTACAAAAAGAAGTATCTCAAAGGCTGGTAAACGAGGGCTGAGAGTGACCAAGTCATTTTGTCTATCATGCCAATTGAGGTAACTTTTCTAGGCTGGCTGTGATGAGGCACACACATACCAATCACGATGCCGTGGCTGAGCTGAAGTTCAAGCAAGGGTGGAAGCTGAGCAACTGAGCTACCGTTTCTCACTTCCCCATTGGGAACGAGGCTTCAATAGTTCCGGCCGATCAAACCCCGGGATTCCATCGGTTCGCGGGAACACCAATTTAGACACACGGCCTAGACCGTCCCTAACCAGAGATAAGTTACAAAATAATCCATCATCCTAGAGCGTGTCTTGGGTGATGCATTTTTGACACCACCCAAACCGTTCAGCTACCGATATTTCATGCAAGCCTCGTCACCAAAAGGTTGTCCCAAAAGAGCAATTCCACGTTCCGTATCGGCCCATGTGGCTGGCTGCGCTACTGTACAGTTACAAAAGCTGAGACAAGAAACCAAATCTATCGTGAACGGGAATTGAGTTATTGAACGGGAATGCTTGGGCCCCTGGGCGAGGATGAAATGATTGGACAATCGTGGTCCAATATCACGGATCTAGCTCTCGGGGCTTGGACCATTATTGTCGCGTATCGAAGCGAAGTGTTCAGGTGATTGAAGAAAAAAGCATATCTGAAGGGAATGTCAGATTCAGCCTGGATCGGCAGCGTCGGGTCCCCTTTTGAACAATTATCCTTCGCTGTGGCCGGCTGGTTGAGCAGGGATCGACCCCTCATTTATGCTGTGGATGGCCTCAGCTTTCAGTGCTGCGTTATGGTTTACACTAAAGCTGCAGCGATGGGCGATGCGGGTAATCGACAAGTGGTGAGCATCGGGAATAAAGAATCGCATGTGACTCAATTAATTGTTCACATTGATTGTTCGCTTCTTCATAACTAATTTAGTTAGCAGAGTCCCAATGGTCTGGTCCTGGGTCTGGGCTCCCTCGCGAGACATCAATTAAGCAAGGTGGCGACCATGTGGGTGGGCGCTCCCTGTGGACTCTGGGAAGAATCCTCGACGCGACAGCAAGTATTACTAGTATACATCTTTTCAAATACTATAGGAGACTCAATGCTGATACTGTATCAGCGTCTGTACAGTAAAACGCGAAAGGGAGATGCACTGAGTGCCCTCGCAGAGATGATAAGATACCAGAAAGTGCTATCGATAAGTAGTTTGATAAGAAGATAACAAGATGTCGGCTGATAGCAAGATCTGTTGTTCCGAAGCGCAGAAGGGTAGACTGGAAGACCATCAATGCACAAGCTAAAAATAGAGGCAGCTCTTAGTCATCCTACCCTATAGCAAAGGAGAAAATCACAGGAAACTGGATATCAGAGGCTCTAGCAGATATAAATGCAGTTAAAAACTATAGAGAATCTCTTCTCAACAGATACTATATACTTGAGCGCTGTGAAACTGACTTCTTATCACTGTTTCTGGCTATTTGTCAATATTAACCTATTTCATTCAGAATGCATTCTGATGGAGGTTGCAACTTTTAGTTCAGCTTGACAAAGATAGGAATCTGAAGGTCAATACATCTAGTCTAACTTGAGCCCTGCAAAATGGGCCCGCTGACTGTTAGTGCAAAAGTAGTACATTTCCGACACACTCGCTGGATGTAACGTCTCCACTCTCAGCGTGTAGTCCCTGACAATCCGATTGGCTCGGACGAACGGAACTTAACGCGCCCTCAGGGTCTCTCGTCCTTACACAGGGTGCTACGCGTCGCGACTTCTTAGATGACGTCGGCCAATCTGACCAGCCACTTTTAATTGAAGACATGAAGTAGGCGAAGCTACGCGGCAGGCTACATGTTTCAGGCGAATCTGTATCCGTAGGATCCATTCTTGTGTTCAAACCAATGACGTACATAGCATACATATTTTCATCACGACGTGTTAACCCGGTTTCTCCATCAAATTACATACGCGACTAAAGCGAAGGATCTGAAACCATATGACATCTTAAACATCATCGCTCACTTTGTAACTGGGAAGGTACTCTCAGTTACCGAACCAGAACCAGTGTCAATAACCACCTGAACACCGGGCAGCGCCTTCGGCTCATTGTATGACCATTGCTGAGCGCCTAGATATTTCAGTCAGTATGTTCAGTAGGTGCAAGATGGTTTGACTTACTGTTTGGTCCCTGAGCACCAATGGTACACGCGACACCCTTATCCAAAGCCTCGAAATACTTGTACGTGACAATGTTAGGTCGCGCTTCTTCGAGAATCACGAGGAAGTGGTAATACTGGTCCTTGTCTCCGTACCGAGAGACATACCACTCCACGCAAAGGGAGCGCGACGGTGCTTGACCAGTGATCTCGTAATAGATACCTTGAGGCGTGTCCTTGTAGATAAAAAGGTCACACCAGAAGGGGAGCAGAGTATAGGCAGGGAGACTTCCGCTGTGGGAGGGTAGAGGCTGGTGAGTGTAGGTCGGATCACCCGAGTCAAGACTGAGAAGGCCGTTGATAGACACAAAGACGTTGGTAGACGCGTGATCATAGATGGTGATAGGGAATGGGGAGACAATCGGGTAGTAGATGTCATCAAAGTCATCCACCGCACCGCCGAGACTGCCAACAATTGGAATCGGGTTGGAGAGAGTCTGAAAAAGATTAGCCTCTCCGTCTGGCGATGTAATGCTCCGAACTTACCACTGTATTAGCAAGCTTAGGTTTGTTAGCCTCTTCAAGCTGAAGCTTGACTCGCTCAAGTTCAGCCTCCGCCGCTCGCTTAGCCTCTTCCTCAGCCTGAAGCCTTTTCTGCACGTCAGCGTCATGAGCATTGGCCGCATCCACTTTGGCTTGGAGATCTCTGATGGACTCGTCGGAAAGACGTTTAGCCTCATTGGCTGCATCAACTCGCTGGTGATCTTCAAGATCATGCGCGCTTAGCTCATCAATCTTGTCCTGGAGAGCCTTCTGTGTCGCCTGAGTCGACTGTTGAAGATCTTCGAGGATTTTGAGCTTCTGGTCTCTCTCCTCTTGGACGCCGGCTAGACTAGCTTCTAGAGTGGCGATAGCACTGTCTTTCTGGACAATTGTTTGGTTGGCGTTCGTCAGGCTACTGTTAGCCTGGTTAAGAGACTCGGTGAGATCAGCTACCTCTTGGTTCTTGGAGGTCAATTGAGCTGTGATACTGTCAAGACTTGCAGAAATCTCAGTGTTGGTTCTGTTTGCAGTAGCCAACTGCTGGGTGAGAGAGTTGATCTGCGAATCCTTCTCACCACAGTTCGCCTTGCAGCTAACGATGGATTCTTGTGCAATACTCAACTCATGCTTCGTGGCATTGAGCTGCTGGCTCTTGGTGTCCAACTCCTCCTGCAAAGCAGCCTTCTCCTGGATAGCCTTCTCGAGAGCATCATGAGCAGCATCAAGAGACACATGATCCTCTCTATCATGCTCAGCCTCACGTTGCCATCGCTCATGTTCTTCAAGAAGGGTCTTATCAAGCTTGCTCTTCAGACGTCCTTCAGCTGCCTTGGACTGCTGAAGAGCTCTTTCGGTAATGCGAAGCTTGCTTGCCAGGTCCCTCTCTGTCTTGATAGCAGTCGATCGGGTACTTGCAAGACGTTGCTCCAACTCTTGTTGAGTCTTAATGTATCCAGAAACTGTCGACTCGAGTTGTCCAACCTTGTGCGATTGATCGTGAAGTTGTCGACGAAGAAGGGTCATCTCAATCGCATCGTTCCCGATGGTATCGATGGCAGCATGAAGGCGCTTCTCAAGGAGCTCATAGTCCTACAATAAGTAAGCCACTACTCCCCACCCAACTATTGTATCTGTAGATGATAGCCTACCTCAGTCATGTGGCCAGCACGATCGATGAAGGCGACAGCCCAGGCTAAGTTTTCAGAGATATTGTTACTAAATGGTAACGGCTTGGTAATTCGCGGTATAGCAGGATGCTCGGTAGGCATGTAGCATTCGAACAAGACTTCCTCGACCGCCGGATCAGTCGCGACGGAGACAACCCTACTGAACGTCAATAATAAATCTTGAAGCAACAAATAGTAGACTTACTGAGTCTGAGACACCGGTGTCTTGTGCTTCCGATGATGAACCATTCTGCTAGTGTTTTCAAATGAGACTGAGGTAACGTATGTTAAATCTGAACTGATGTCTTGATCAATAGTATGTTTGTTTTACTTCATGAGATGTGGACTCAAGCGCTATTTATAACATTTATTTCAAGACATTAAAACAGGACATACACATTCGCGATAGCCAATAATACACCCAGGAAAACCCTGTCCTTACAGTCAAGCCTCTTCATCGCAAGACAACTAATTTTGCTACTAGACTCTCAATCGTGGCTACCATTGCATCCAAGTCTTTGCATATTATTGACAACAGAGTGGTTGTCTAGCACATGCCAGATGGTGCTCAACTCCGAAGTTGAGGTACAGTACTTCCATAGCGTTACATTGGAAGCTTGTCTTATGACCTTTCAGCAGCCAAAATGAAGCCCTTCGGCGAAACCGGGTTTGTGGCAGACAGCCACAAATAAGCCAATGCAGCAGAGCTCGGCTGACACAACGGCACAGCGCATGCAGCTTTGGGTAGCCTTTCAGCTACCGGCATAACGGCGATCATATACCTTTAAGAACATGGAGCTTGCATCCACGACTGCTCTTTATTGAATATTGAGTATCTGCAATGCTACGCACTTGCAGGAACCTGAACAGAAGTCCTATTTCCGTAAATGGACACTCCGAACAGTACGTCCTACCTCCGGACTCATATTGTTTCTACGGGTTGAAGCGGGGAATTTGGACCTTCATATCACACATACGATACCCTGCTTTAACTGCAAAAAGGGCAATCTGCGACGGCCATCTTTGCCTTTACTTTGGGATACTGGGCTTTGCATTCTTCACCGCACAGGTAATGCCATTAGGCGGTGATAAGTCATAGTAACGATCAACACTAAAGTCTCATCAGTGCAGCGTCTCGCCAGACCATCGCAAACGTGCCGATATCCGCCATCGTTGCACGATCGTTCTCAACTCAATCAGCAGTCGCAAAGGTCTCCCGCTCCGCTGTTTAAGGCTGAGTAGTGTTTCACTATCTTTCCCAAACAAACTTAGGATCTTCATCTGAGGAATAAGAGAAATCCACTATGGATTATACGGAAATGAGCGACCCAAGCTCTGACTTATAATAGCGGGGTTTGATTGGACGCTGGGCGGGACTTGTGAGCTTCGGTACTAGATAGACCAATCAGACGCATTCTAAAGCGAGCTACTCCGTTGTAAAGTCACCGCCTCGTAGAAGGATTAAATCCTCCAGGAACAGTGGAACTGTAAGCACAATCCAATTCAATTAAGGCTTGGCACATAAGGCAAACCAAGGGGTACTGTCATTCAATAGTATCGTGCAGCAGCCAGTTAGAAGTTTATATAACGAGGCATAGATGCAGATCCAAAAGCTTCTTTCTCCGACTCTCTTGCTTTACTTCAATTACACTAGCCAACTCACAATATAATTTCACCATCTTATCATTCAATATGCAGTTCTCTATCGCTACTGTTATCGCCGCTATGGCTACTTTCCATACTGCCGCTGCTGACTGGACGGGTAAGTGAACCGTGTCGTCTCCACCGGCAGTAAACTAACCATGTCAATCAGTCATTGCCCACAGCGATTCCAACTGCCAGATGAGCGGCAACGGCATCTCACGTACCCTCTACTCTACCCAGCCCGTGCCTGAGAGCTGTTTCAACTTCGGCGAAGATATGCCCAACACATCCTGCTATCAGTCTTCTTCTACTTCCAACAGTGAGGGCTGCGTCGGTGCTCTGGATCCCCAGTCCGTTTATGCCGCTGGCAACTGTCTCTTCTATGCTCTACCCGGCTGCCAAGGATCCGAAGTTGGAGCAGAGCTAGGCATTACCTGGCGCGATACCCCGACTTGTGTCCAGGGTGGTAAGCCTTATGAGACCTCCCAGCCTATTGTTAAGTCTTTCAGATGTGTAAGTACAGAACCCAACTACAGATGTCACTGCTCTGGACACATTGCTAACTTTGAGAAGACCGACTAGAGAGGATGTACCGTGATAGGTGCCGGAGAAAATTGACTTCGAATATAAAGCATAGCATGATTAATAGATCTATAGTTGACTCACTCCATTGGATGCCACTGTTATTCTCAACCGTATCTTCCACAAAGTAGTGTGGGCGCTATTGAAGCTTTTTTTGAGGAGCAGGTCCTTCAAAGCGTACAGATAAAACAGCACATTGGTAGTGTAGGCACTGTGCTAGACGACATGCAGATACGCTCAAGGACCTCAATGCAATAGGAAGAAAGAGCCATAATATTTTGAACTATGTAGCATTATCGTGAATATCATAAACCCGTCCTAGAAAATCATCAAGTCATCAAGCTGGGAACAAAATGTGAAAGCCTGTACTATTAGCTAATCATTCGTCAGAGGATGGACATTGTACATACCGAGGAGTCGAGATCCAGCCAGTCAGTCGGTTGCCACTGACTCAGTGGATTCATTATCGACATAAGACCAGAACTAGAAGACTCATGATCTTCAAACATAGACCCCAGAGCATCTATGCTCGTTCCAGACTCGTGATCGCTGGTAAGGAGTGACTCGTCGTGGCAATTTATCATATGCGATGGACGACTTGCGTGCTGTGGACCTTGTCTTGCCTCCTGTCGTAGTTCCTCAATGATAATACTGTATCTTCGACTAGCGGACTCGGCGGAGATGGTCCTTGCTAGATGGTTCTGGCATTTCTCTGCCAGATCAAAAAGTAGAGTGTTGCTAGAGTCGGCAGACTCATTACTTCTTTGCTGGATGTCCCACACATAGACAACTGCCAGCGCGCAGAATGTTACGTAGGGCATCCACCACAAAGCATGGAAGAGTACCGATCTTTCCGAGAACATACCATCTACTGTCTCGAGGGCAAGTTTCGCTGCACCTATACACTGTGTCACGCAATCTTGTAAAGCAGGAGTACAGTTGTCTGAGTGATCAAGCAGGAATGGTCGGGTGGTATGCATAACAGCGTGACAATAGGCGAGCTTCAAGGCGGTTGATTGTCGAGAAAATATTGGTATAAGACTAGACGGGCGTACGGAGCCGAATTGAGGTGGCAGGGCTTGCCTCCACTCTTGAAGCTGTTGGATGAACCCTTGGGCAGCTGCCAGACGCTCCTCGGATCGCATCCGCTTCAAAGAGTAGACCTGCCGAGATACATTCTCAATAATAATTGCAATCCTAAGTGATTGTTAGTGGAGAAGCAATATTAATGCGTATATGCATACCTCGCATGGAAGATCACTGCATCGACATGGCAATCCATTGATGGCTCTGTCGGTGATGGGCCTTGCGGTGTCATATCTTCATCGTTGACTCTATCCGGAAAATCCTGGTCGGCATCACCATCATGATAGAATCGGGGTCGACCAAACACGACGGCTAGATACTTGTCCAGAGTATAAAGAACCCAGAAAGTCCTTTTACGACACTCGGATATGATGTAGTCTATCGGTTGCCGACCTCCATTGCGGTACTGGCCCAACTTCCGATGCAGACCCAGCGCTGTCACGATAGGAACTGTGTTTCCAAACACATACCAAGCTTGGTTCATACGCGATGTCTGTAGTAGATACAGAACTTGAAGAACACGAGCTTGTGCCGACTCCAATCGAGGTAGTCCAGTTTCTTGAGCCGTCAAGTCAGACGCTGCGAGGAAATACTGTTCACTCTGTTGAGATAGTAGTGATACTCCTGGCATAGATCTCTGTTCCGTGATCCTGTGCTGACGAAAACTAGCAATAGCCAGAATAGTAAGGACAACGGCGGCTTTTGCGTGTCCGACATCTGTTTCCAGAGGTTGGCCATTGTGCCAGTTATTGATGACAGCTTCAAACCAAGCCAGACAGTATTGCTGGTTCAGAACCCGATATGTCACGACGCAGTTCTCGAAATAATACGTAAATAGTTCTAGAGCTGCTGGTTGGCTGACGAACAACAGACTCTGGTCTCCCTTTGTCGTGAACGGGACATCACCGGCTGACATGAGGGGCTGAAGATTCTCAGAGCCTGTCAAAAGCCCGGAATCCGTTTGCTGATTCTGCTGGGCTAACCTTTTCCAAGCTCGGTGGATGAAGGTCAAGTTGGAAGTCGGATCAAAGAATTGACCTTCGATCTCAGTCGTCTCAAGACCAGAAGGTCCTTGTGAAGAAGATCTTGTGGTACCCAACTCCGGATTCTCTTCCCCAGGATGTGACTGCCGAACAGCAGAAGGCGTCGAACTCATAGAGCGTCGCTGTGTCCCAACCGTTGGTGGTGTCGGCGGTCTACCTCTTCGATACACCGCATCATATTGACAATTCACTTTCCTCTTCGTGCATCCATCGCAAGGGAGCGTTCCAGAGCATTTGAGCTTCTTGAGCTTGCAGTGGTCGCAAGCTCTGCTGACCTTGGAAGCCTTCCGGCGATTTTCGGATTCGCGGGACACATCTGGAGAAAGTGGTAGAATTCGCTTTGATCGAGAAGTGCCTGTATTCGTCGTGCATGTTGATGCTTCGGATAGCGGTGTTGAGGTAACTGGGGTGGCCATCGGATTCACCGGAAATGTGTAGGTGGAGAGTTGAAGAATCCGAGGCTTTTTGTAAGGGAGACCGGGGTGCGGGGTTATGGCCTGGGGCAAGTCTGAGGGACAACTCGGATTACTGGAAAAGTGACTTCAGCTTGGAAAATTCTCACCCACTTTTGCGGGGGTAGAGGGTGCTGTCATGTACAGAGTTCAGCTAGGCCCAGATGAGATTTGGTCCCTCGTCAAGACTTGTAATGCCTCGGATACACACTTCGTTCAAGCGCTGCCGAGGCCTGTTTGCTGGTACTGAGATGGGACAAGGAAAGGCGGCTCAATATGATCACCGCATTCTCAATGCCCTGTATCTTGCAATTCAGCGAGCTCTATATAGACATACTTCAGTTTACTCTGGATTGTTTACGGCTGTAACTAAACAAATGTCCCTTAGTCCAAGAACTAGCAGCAACGTAAGCCCAGACCAGATCTGTATGGAGGCAAAATTAATTCTTCGGTAAATTATTACTCATTCACCCTAGAGCTTAGAGCTGATTCCGAGCAGGCACATAGTAGTAATAGCTGTTTCTCATGCTCTAGACATTAAGGATCGAGACAGTCTATATCCATATCAAGACACATTTATTGTAATGGTGAAAGAAATTCTATTGCTATAATTGACTATGCTATACAAATATTTTAGGCAACCTTCTTCAGCGACGCCGATGAGATGGCAGAGTGGATCTCTCCCTCAGCACCCTCAGGCAGAGGCAGTAGCGGCGATCGCACTGTAGCGTGATCCAAGATACCCCGGGCAACCAAAGCATGCTTCAAAGCAACAGTACCCTCCATATGCGAGCCACGGTGGTAGACAGCCTTGGTAACGGGCAGAAGCAGATCGTGGATCTCACGAGCCTTGGCGTAGTCTTTGGCCTTGCCAGCCTTGATCAATTCGAGAAGAGGCTCAGGTGCGATACCACCATATCCGACAAGCATGCCGTCGACGTCAAAGGCAGTGTGGAGAAGGTACTCGTCGTGACAGGTAAGGACAGGAACATTGGGGCGCTCGCGTCGGAAGACAGGGATCTCAGTATCCCAGCGGCGCATGTTGCGGACACCGTTCTTCATGGCAATGACACCGGGCTGAGCAGCGATGTCAAGAAGAGTCTGGAGGTTGTAGGTAGCCTTGGTGTTGTCGGGATATTGGAACAGAATCAGAGGCAGCTTGGAGACCTCATAGACAACCTTGTAGCGATCCTGAGGAGCACCGGGCTGGTATCCGAATCGCAGCCAGCCATGAGAAGGGTAAAGAAGACCAGCCTGGGCACCAGCCTCCTTAGCACGCTTAGCCTCAAGAGCAGCGACCTCAGTACCCTCGCCAGTAATACCAGCAATGATGGGAATCTTGTTGTCGACAGACTTGACAAAGGCCTTGATGGTGTCGACTTGTTCTTGCTGAGTAAGGAAGGTTCCTTCTCCGGCGTGTCCGAGGACAACGAGACCCTTGACGCCATCGATGCTTCCAAGCCAAGAGCCTAGACGCTGGATGGCATCGTAGTCAACCTTGCCATCTTTGGTGAAGGGGGTGACGGGAGCGGGGACAAGGCCCTTAAGATCGAAAGACATGGTGATGATTGGTGATTGGAGAAGGTAGTAGTGGTGTTTAGATGCAGAAGAGTAAAGATGTTACTTGAAGATGTTCAAGTTTGTTGATTGTTTGTTGTAATTGAGACTGTTGATGTGATTGTATTGATGATTTATTTCCCATTTGTCGAGTTTAATGTCTTCTTATATATCTAAAGAAAGGCCCTCACCTCGCGCCTCGGCCTCATAGCTAGAGGCGAACTGGTGAACTTGATGACTTTCGTGCCGAATGAGTCCGACGTTTCCGGAGTCTCTCAGCTGCTGTCTGGTGACGAGAAAGAGGGCGTTGTGAGCCCGGCTTCTTTTTCCGGGCATACCCACACAGAAGTCCGGAGACCCAACCTCGGATTCTCGGATTCCTACAACGTCCAAGCTGCGACTTCGGCAAACTCAATAATTACCCCAGTCCCTCAATAGCTTAGATTGAGATCCGGAAATACCATTGATTTGTTCGTTAATGACTAGTTCAAGATCTCGAATGATCCCCCGCACCTCTCCGCACTCTCACCCCAGAATCCGGGGAAAATTCTACAGCACTGACCTGTTTTGACCAACAATGTCACGACTCTCCCTGTTCAGCTGAGTAGTCAATGTGGCTATAAAAACAACACTTTAGACGATCAGTTCACCTTCCTCTTTCATCAGACATCTTGTTTTGTTTCTACTAGAAGAGATCAGGTCAACATGGCTACTCAAACTCCCGACATCGAGCGCGAGCTTTCTCGCGACGAGAAGTCTGGCACGATGCACGCCGAGCACATGGGCGGTCTGTCCGAGAACGATGCAGACTTCGTCAACAACTTCCCCGAAGACCGCAAGAAGGTAGTCGTGCGAAAGGTTGATGTAGGTTGTTCAATGACTGAAGAAAATGGCAACGCAATACTGACACGAACAGATGCGACTTATCCCTATGCTTGTCCTTCTGTATCTGATCGCATACTTGGACAAAACCAACATTGGTAGGTGTAAAATTGACTTGGTTTTGCTTCTAATGGCTGACTTGAAATAGGAAATGCCAAGATTGAAGGAATGACTGTTGACTTGAACCTCAAGGGTATTCAGTACAACATCGTCACCGCCATTTTCTTCATCCCCTTTGTCCTTTTCGAAGTCCCCTCCAACATGATCCTTCACAAGTTCAAGAGGCCATCAGTATACATTGGTGGCATCGTCTTTTGCTGGGGAGTTGTCATGACTCTGACTGCCCTCGTTCAGAACTACGCTGGCCTCTTGGTTATTCGCTTCCTGCTCGGTATCTTTGAGTATGTCTCCAAAACGCGCCAGAAGCCTCTGTCTAACATTGTATAGAGCTGGTTTCCTACCAGGTGCGATCCTTATCATCTCTAACTGGTACCTCCCCAATGAAACCCAGACCCGAATCGCGATTCTATATACCTCGGCCGCTACAGGTGGAGCCTTTTCTGGTCTTCTTGCTTTCGCCATCGCCAAGATGGACGGCATGGCAGGTCTTGAAGGCTGGCGCTGGATCTTTCTCATCGAAGGTCTCTTCACTGTCGTTGTCGCTATCATGTGCTTCTTCCTCCTATGCGACTCTCCAGCTCTATCAACCCGCTGGCTCGAAGCCGACGAAATCCGATACCTCGAACTCCGTCAACTCGCCCGTCGCTCCTCCGTACCTTCAGACTACAAGGAGAACGATCACTTCAATCTTCGCCTCTTCAAGGATATCCTGCTTGACTACAAGATCTGGCTTCTCTTCTTTGCCAACTGGTCCAACGCTGTTCCCAACTATGCTATGAAGTTCACTATGCCTACTATTCTTCGTGGAATGGGTTATACTTCTAGTGATGCTCAGCTTATGACTATTCCCCCTTATGCCATCGGAGCCATCTCGGCCTACGCGTTTGCTATCTTTGCTGATAAGTATTCGTGGCGAGCACCATTCATCTTGGGACCTCAGTGCTGTCTCGTTACTGCTTTTATCATCCTGTTTGTTAAGTCTGGTGATATCGACAACAACATCGCTGTCTGCTACTTTGCTGTCTGTCTGGCATGCTTTGGGTAAGTGTCGTCCAGTCCCTCCTCCCACTAGCACATACTAACAAAACCAGAATGTACCCTATTCTTCCGGGAGTCAACGCGTGGAACGTCGCCAATACACCTGACCCAGCCAAGCGATCCGTCAACATTGGACTTCTTGTCTGTGTCGGTAACATCGGTGGTCTCATCGGCTCCTACATCTACCTCGAACGAGAGGCACCTAGATATCCTGTTGGATACGGTACTTCGCTTGCCTTTGGCTTGGCTGGTATCGTTGCGGTTGTGTTACTTGAGACTCTACTTAAGAGAGGCAACGAAAAGAAGGCCAAAATGACTGAAGAAGATATTCGACAGCGGTATAGTGAGGAGGATCTTGTTCGCATGGGCGAAAAGAGCCCACTATTTAAGTATGCTCTGTAGATTAGCTGTAGCTCGCCTAGTTGCCTTCCAAACGAAGCCTTGAGACTAAAAAACTTTCAACAAGGAACAGACTGGCTAAAATCTTATCAAGAGTAAACTAAGGCTTTCTCGTTTATAAGAATAAATGCCCAGTTCCAGGGTAAAGATGCAGAAAATTGAAATTACCCTTGCATTGACTGGTTAATTAGTAAGCCTGCAACTAACTCTATTAAAATGGGAACATGAACTTGAAGGCCTAAGGAGTGCCAGGTCACTAAATACGCAACTCAGTTAACGCCTCTGAGAAACACGACCCCAGAGTGTCTCAACAGACTTCTTAACATCCTTCTCAAGAATAGGAATGTCCTTTCAGGCCATTGCTTCTTGCTTAAGTAGCCACTAAGGCCTGATACCTAACTCGTATGCTGAAGGTAGAATTATTTGTTATTACTATACTGCAGTAGCGCTATTACTTTGTTGGCGTCTTTTCACTGTGTACCAGCAACCTTATTACAAAGCCATCTTGCATTTCTGGTATGAGCTTTTGAATGTATCCTTATATGCATACATGGGAGCGCTAGGCCAGCCACATTCTAGACCGCCCAATACTCTCCGTGCCTACACGGCGATGCATACCCCGCAGCTCTTCCTAAGCAGGAAATTCCATGCAATCGATGACAAGGGAGACGTCAGCAAGGACGGGGTTAGCCTTGGAAAACGAGTAGAGTAAAGATGATTGTAAAAGTTAGTTGTGTACAGTAAGTTACGTAACAGTTAGTCCCATGTTAAATCTAACGTCAGGC
The DNA here is from genome assembly GCA_004367055.1 of Fusarium sp. NRRL 66335. Lineage (NCBI taxonomy): Eukaryota > Fungi > Ascomycota > Sordariomycetes > Hypocreales > Nectriaceae > Fusarium > Fusarium sp. NRRL 66335. Next base: position 229 of record QHHG01000071.1, on the reverse strand, counting down.
ATTAATCATATCTTAAACTTGTAATAACGTAGTTGATAAGCGAGTTAGCCAGACAAGCGAGTTAGCCACAAATCTCAACCTTCATATTTCAATTGCCAATAAAAACACCACAACCGATCTGATCAATTAAAACTAATTACTATCCTTATCCTTAGTGACTTCAATTGCCTCTTGGCAAGTCCTTGCATTATGCCCGGCCTTGCCGCAAGTCCTACAATGCCGAACCTTC
>QHHG01000070.1:0-300636 GCA_004367055.1 Fusarium sp. NRRL 66335 | reverse complement strand
CGAATCCCCGGTGTTGTATGTTCTTTGCCTTTTTGACCCAAGAGCTGCCCTTTTTGGCATTCATTTATCGCAAATGTATGCGGAAATAGCAAAAGCTTCCTTCAATTTGTGGTGTCGCAGGAGACGTGGCTATTGAGGCTCATTGTCAATTGCTCTGCGCGGAGCCATTTGAAGAAAGAGGGACCAACGGCATAGGCAGGACTACGAATACAAAGCGTAAAAAGGTGATCAGAAAAGAGCTACAGGCGGGTTCACTGGTTGGCGGAAGGGTACTTTGGCGCTCTGTGTTGGCTACGATGGAGAAAGGGACGAGCGTTGCCAGCGAGCGGCCGATGGGCAGTTATTCTGCTTGGCAGCATCAATACGCCATGGATTGTAGACAGAAACAGACATTCCGTAGACCATTGGATGTCTTTGTTCGAACCACTTCTTCTTTTGATGAACTTGTAGGTATCGGTGATCTAGACAGTCACGGTCGCGGCTTCACGGGAGGAACGGTGTATGGGTTGTTCATCGTAGGGTGGAAGAGTGTCGCGCGTCGTGTCGTAGTATCAAGGGCCATCCGTAGCGTCTTGAGGACTCCGTGGTTCTCTGGAGGGGGGGTTGATTGATAGGGCCCGACACAAATGGCTTCACAGGAAGTAGGTGGTTGATGGGGCATGCACCAACACGACCGCAAGATCGAGGCGCGTTCCTGGCAGTAGGGCTCTAGACAATGCTGATGTTCTCGGCGCTCGGGTCGTTGAATCGCATGCCTCTGCTGTCCATCAACACCAAGTTGTGGGCAAACGCGACCGTGAGGTAGAGCTGGGCCGTCTCGAGGGCTTGCTTCGATCGGACGCAGCACGCGTCACCAGTGAGGCATAACCACGTTTCGTCCTGTTCAACGGTCGCAACTATCTCTCGTTTTCGGGGAGTGATCGGTCGTGGTCTGGAAGGAGACAGTCGGACGTGCGCAGCGGAGGGCAGAGGATGGTGTTCGCGGGTTCAGTCTATGATGGTGCTCGTATGAGGAGCTCTCAAAGAGGACGCGCACGTCTGCGGCATCAATTATGATCGAATCGTTGGTTCGCTATAACAAGCCAGATGAGTCGCCGTGACCTTGAATGATTGCGACAACCCAGAGGGCCATTTGCGATCGATCGCGTTTGGCGGGCAATTGTATGTCTTGCCAAGTTGGTGTACGGCGGGACCAATGGCGCCCAGGAAGAATATCGGCAAAAGTATCCCCGCTTCCTATGCTGTCATGGCAAAAGACTGCCTGTCATTCAAAGTCAAAGCACTGGGAGCTTCTCATGTAAGAAACCCGAATTGTTAAAGAATTCGTTAATGGTCATTTTCACTGCACCTACCCTTCTAAGCATAAATTATCATAAAGAAAATTGCATTGCAATGAAATATAAGATCTCAGACTCTGATTCTTTACCACATTTTACTATTTTACTGTCAATCATGCTCATTAATTGTTCTCTCGTCTCCTTCTCCAGGGTAGTGACCATCTCCAGATAACCTTATCTTTAGCTCGTGACCCACCATTTCGACCTTATCCCTATCGCGCGTCACTGGCCTCGTCTTCTATTGGCCAGGAGGTTATGCCCCGCTGAGTCACACATATCTAACGCGTCGCTCGGACCAATAACGTCATCACTTTTTCAGCCAGAGATTCACATCACGATTCTCGATTTCGCCCGCAAGATGGTATTTTATCCCTTCCAACCCCCCAAATTTCACATTGACGCATCAAACAGTCGAGTCAAACGTCATTGCGATGGATTTCTCTTGTCATGTCAGAATAAGCAACGAGTCAGACCAGGATCTTCTTCTTGACGACTCTGGTCTGGAGAGTGGAAACTGGCCGTTACGTCAGCCGCTGAATGTCATTGAGGCGGGTACACAGCAGACCATTTACCTCGCGCAGCCAAGTATGTCGATCTCCCATTCCCCAGATTATCGCGAAGCTAATACGTTTCAGGTTGGGGAGGTTCAAAGGCTTGGGTTACGTATGTTGCGAGATATGGTCAAGGATGGAGAGACTTTACACTTGAGTTTGAGTGCCCTGCTCTACCATTCTCGAAGAACCATGTTCAGGTGAAGGATTGTTCGAAAGTCTTTCAGATTGACGTTACGCATGTTCAAGAACGGGGGAGTCCTTTGACTGGTAAGTTTGACGTTGTTTCTCAAATATGATAGCTAACGGGATCAGCAAATGTGACTATTCGCATGGACAAGAATGCCTACACGACGACAAACGATGGTGAAGTCCGCGCAAACTACGACATTGGCGTCGGCGTATCCTTCCCGACAAAAATGGACATCAAATTCCCCGTACACGAAAGCATCGTCGTGGCAGCCTTCATCCATTCCAACATGACTTTCCCCCGAGGCACAGTCTATAACAACATCAACGACAAGCAATGGGAATTTTTCCGGGGCGTAGTCTGGAACGACGACCCTTCATGTCTATTGTTCGAAGACGTTTCAACGGATAACAGGATGTTTAGCCTGGGCATCGAGTGGCTGAACGCTTTCAAGTTTGGCGAGGAGAAGTGCATGACCAAGAGGTCGCATATGGGAAATCTCCAGTTCTTCCATGGTATGGGTTCTGTGTTGGGTGAGAAGCCGGAGAAGACGAGGAAGAATCTTCTTACCTGGATCGAGGTTATGTATAAGCTCGCATGTGGCAACCAGGGCATTTCGGAGACGGATGAGCTCAAGGATGTTCTACCTGGATACTTTGGCAAGGAGACAGTTCCCTCGAAAACTGACACCCTCCGCGATCTTCTCCTCGCCACAACGCCAAAGTACAAGGAAGCCGACATCCAGAAACGTGCCTTTGGCGTTTGTCTACACATGATCTCCGACTCCTACGCCCTAGGCCACACCCAACGCCGTCTCAAGAACCCGTCGGATATGATCGAGCGCGACACAGCAGGGTACATCCGTTTCCAACCCGACACATACGGCGACTGGGGTTCTATCGTTTGCTTCCACACATACAACGACCAGGATGGTGATCGGCATGGACATTATGATGACAAGGACGGTGAAGTTGACCCCACACCCAGGGACGTCACGACGTTTAACGAAACGATCGGCGCGAGAAACGCCATTGACGCGTGTACGAACATGATCAACATGTTCATCAAGAAGACCGAGTGGGATGATGGCGTGAAGCAGTTTTTGGAGGATGAGATCTTTGTACTGGATCGGTGTGCGAGACCGTCTGACTGCTTTACTGACGAGTCTATTATCTCGGATGTCTACATGTACGAGGACGATGTGGAGGAGAAGGCGGAAGAGTTCAACTATGAGGCTGGTCTGCAGCGAAAGCTTGCTTCTCTAGAGGCGGGCACTAGCGCACCGACCAAGTGTGCTTTGAGGAGAAGGTCTAGGGTTGTTTCGGGATTGGCGATGATGTGTCTTTTTATGAGTGCTTTGATGTTTACGTTTGTTACGATGAGGGTTCATGGGTATATGTGCTGAGGTAATGAAATTGCATAAGGATTTGAGGGGATAATTGAGGATAGGATGGATTGGATAGGCGTTTACCTTTTGTATTTACGGTTGGGTTAGCGTTGTTACTTACTATACCACTCTTCAAATTGTTGTCAATTGCACTGTTGCCTCAATGCATCTTGTGAATGTTGGTAATATTAGGCGAGAGGAGAGCGATGCATTGGTTCACGAACATCGTGGTTTCCAGCCTAATTGGCCGATTGTGCTTTGGAATTGATTCAAAGTTGAGGCAAAAAGAACCATGAGAGAAACGGAGCGACATGCAACTAAGAGAAATGGTAATTGCGTTTTGTAACCAAAAATCAAAAGGGAGGGCTCAACCGGGGATTGAACCCGGGACCTCCTGCAAGCTGAGCGAACCCAAAGCAGGAATCATACCGCTAGACCATTGAGCCGATATCCGATGTGGATACTACCTAGGACCAAGTATCAGCATATAATGATAATCTTGAAGAACAGCTTCGCGACCGCTTTATCCTGCTCCGATGTTAACACAAAAGACATTTCTCACCTTTCTAACAGTCGGCCGTATCCATTCCGTCCCTTCTCGGCCCGACGGTAGCAGATTGAGTTTCGATAACCTGCCGTCCAGTCTTTATCACATCATCAAACTTGCTTTTTTCCCCCACGTGGAAAGTCAATCCAGCACCAGATCTTCCGGTTCGGGCCATAAAAATGCCTGCCGACATACGAAAAGCCAAAAAATGGATGCCTCTATCCCACTTGCGAATAAACTTTGAGTGATATCGGTCCGCAGATCGGGCTCGTATGTCGTTATCACAGTATCACTCAGACTTAAACTTTCGCTTCAATGTCGCGGATAGGGAGGCAGTACAACTGATATCCTTGTTAGGGTAGCATCGGTTGCTTCCGCCGGGGACCCATTTATCTAACGAGCCTTTTACTGCAAAAGGACACGACGCTGTTAGAAACGCAAAGAAAACATGTAATGGGAATGGTTGCGCTTTAAACCCGTGGGGTTAAACACCACGTGTGAGGCACTTAATGCAAGGCACATTTGTCATTTAGACGGAAAGCAAGGCACGAATATGCAGGTGACTTCCGTAAGGCCTTACAGATAACGGTTTTAACCATAACCGGTAGGGAGACATCTCCACGTGTGTATGCAGGGGTTCTAGTCAGGATGAAACCGGCAGTTCAACAAGTGACGCGATTACGAGTCATAAATCTGCCCAACCGAAGGCGGCAGTGCTGTTTTGTGTTGTGCAGATATTGTTGAAATCTGATATCTCTGTTTGATATACGTTTGATCGATCGCTCTGTGACCTCAGCCACATCTGAAGATCCAATCGCTGTGCTACTTCTAAGCCATCATCACAATCATAGTACGGATATAAATCTTGCTGCAAGGGTGTTCTTCGGATGAAGGCACACTATAAGTGCCAAGACTGGTCTGGACCTCAAAGTTTCGCTTAGCGGAAACCCCGTTCGTGAAGCTATCCAAAGTTTACAAGGATGTTAAATTCCGTCGGTATCTTTAGCAGCGGAATTTTCAACGTGTGTTCATGAGATTAGTAAAGATTCGTCATTTTTGTGATCAGTCGTGCCTTTTGCCCAGTGAAACGTATCTACTGTAGCATTCAATACCCCTGAAACTCGTTATTAAGCGAATAATATTTAGACGCAAACGATAGTCACACTGGTTTTCTGCATGAACTTCCGGCGATCCGGACTTAACACGGCAGGTACTTAAGAACAACAGGCTTGGCGTAGGTAATTGAATTCAATTGCGAGCGCATACAACTGACTACCTCGGCATCTCCTGGCTATCATGTCCGGACCTGTATATCTAAGTTTCAGAAAGCAAGGCTATTATAGTATATCACATTTTCTTAGAACAAGACTTACGGTGACACCGAGAGCTAGTAGATCCCGATGAACTACTCCAACCGAGCCTCAAAAAAGTAAATAAAGGCCATAATTGACGGTATAAGCTGCTGGTTAAGTCAGCTATAGGCGCTGATTACTCCGATCCCTTCCTCTTCCCAATAACTACCGCAGAACCCCAGACCCATAATTGGCTCAAGTAATCCTCCCGGCGGGAATCATGGCAAACGCGGAATAGAGAACCAGGATAAGGGACCCTTGATAGTTCACCAGGACCCCGCCTGTTTCGAGTGTGTTACTGCCCAAGTAACATACCCGCAATAAACTGGAGAACATGGGTCCGAAAACGAACATCTGCAGCTGCACAGATGATCTTAAGTGAATACCCAGAAGGATAACAGTTCGTAATAGTCCCAATACAAAGACCCTTCCCTCGCTCGGACCAACGTTTGCTCTCCTCAAGTTTCCTCCACAATGGATATCGACCCTTTTGTCTTCGCGGCCTTTGGGCCACCGCCCAGAGACATAGATCTGTCTGCCAATAGTGAGGCTAAGAATGCGGGTGTTGTTCTCACGTTGTTGTGTGTCTCGGCGCTGTTTTTGGCGGGTAGGATAGCGATGAGGACGATGCAGGTTTATGGTTTGAGTGTGGATGATTATGCTATTCTTGTGTCGTTCTTGTTTGTGACGCTGACTGCTGCCATGGTTGTTGTTGGTGAGTCCCCAGACCAATTTAGTGGAGTTGAGCTGACATCAATAGGTGGATATTCTGGTGTTGGGAAACATGTCTGGGCTCTTACGATTCATCAGCTTGAAGAAGTGATAAAGGTTTGTTGGACCTGCTTATCGAATATGATTGATACTAATCGTGATAGCTCACGTATGTTTACAGCTTCATGTTCGTTGGAGCTGTGTTTACTACGAAAGTGTCGATCCTCCTCTTCTACCGACGAATCTTTAGCCGCGGCGGACTTCATTTCCAAGTCGCTTTCTGGTTCGGCGCTATCCTTGTGGGGGCATACCCCATCATCTTTGTGTTCACAATGGGTTTTTGTTGCACGCCTGTCTCACACTACTGGACGCAAGTCAAGGGTACTGAGGGGACGTGCATCGACGTCGGTCATTTCTTTGTGATCCTGGCTATCATCAATCTAATCACTAATGTCATCGTGCTGGTGATTCCTGTTCCGGAAGTGCTTAAGCTGCAGATGAGTAGAGGGAAGAAGGCAGCTGTTTTTGGGATCCTAGCACTTGGAGGATTGTGAGTGACTTTGATGTTCCTTGAGAGGCTGAGTACTAACGATGGTTTAGGGTCTGCATTGCCAGCGCCGTACGAATCCACTACCTAAACGTCTTCGCCAACGCAGTCGACACAACATGGCACATGGGCCCGGTAGCCATCTGGTCCTCCGTCGAACCCTCCATGGGCATCGTATCAGCCTGTCTACCGAGCTTCAAGTCGCTACTACGGCATCTCCGAGGGAAGAGTGCCGCCCGAGCATCCACTCAAGTGTCGAATAGTGGTGGAAGAGGAAACAACAAACCGAAATTCGATGATGAAATCGCTTTGAGGAGTCAGATTGTTGGGGGCGAGGGGAGTTTACGAAGTGGACAGTCACAGGGAAGTGAGATGGATAGACACATTTTTGTCAAGACGAGCGTTGAGCAGACTTTTCATGAGCTTCCTTAGATTGGGGTAGATTAGATGATAGAGATGGTCGATGACGGAGATTTTAGATGAGATATTATGATACCACTAGTTTTGATTTGCAGGAGGTAGTTATTAATGAGGTAATGTCAATTACTAGATCGTCCTTGCAACCGTGATGCCTCGGACCAAGGGAACGTTCCTCGCCTGCAAGGGCTTCTTCACGAACCCATACACCTACAGCATTGGTCATCACAGATATCACCAAGAACACCAACCGATGTGAGCATACCGTTTTATCGCTCGTATGCAAGGGCAAACAAACCAGGATCTAATAACAAAGCCGGCTACCTAAAAATAAATCATCTAACCACTGCCAAACGACACATACAGTGCCAGATAAAAGCATCAATGTCCTATACCAACACTCTATGCTGTAGCCGGCTTACGTCCCGTGATAAAGCGATAACTAGTGATCAACCTCAAATCTCGAAGCCGGAATTCCCGCTTCACACCTTCCATCAACACCATGACCTGATCCTGTGAATAATTCCATACTCGCGTGAAAAGAGCGGGCGTATGTGATTCGACAGACATTTGCATGTGTGTCAGTTCGAACTTTCCTAGTTCCTTCAACTTTTCATCTTTTGCCCAAGGTCCAATCGGTATCTATCATTGTTAGTAAGATGGTTAGGACAGGTCGAAAGGATGACATACTCGATGGACTCTCTCTTGAACATCTTCAAACCCGGCATCAATCATCCACTGCTTATGGTACTTGGCGATATTAATCTGCTTTCCAAACATCTTACTCGCCTCGTCCAACTTGGCAACCCACTCCATCGTCCAAGGCGCCCGATCACAACTATCGTCATCGCTGAATATCCAGGCATCGTACTCCTGCATCTCAACATACCCACCCGGCTTGAGATTCTCAAGCACTCTGCTGTAGAAAAGAGGCCAATTCGCTGATGTTCCGCATAAAGCTCGACCGTGGATGTAGTCAAACTTTTCATGATCGTGATACGTCCACTCATCTTCGTAATCGTCGACGTGAAACATGCAATTGCCTGGCACCCAGTCAGGTTGGATGGGGGAAAGATCGACGCCGGATACGGTTGCATTGGGATATTCATCAGCCATTTCGATAGCCCAAATTCCAGTGCCGCAGCCTAGGTCCAGAATGCGGTAGTCATCTTGCTGATCTGATGGTGGTAAAGGTGCGGCGTGGAGTGATCCACCGAGAAGTAATCGCCAGATATGATGCTGAAGATCTAAACGCTGTTGTTCCTGGTCATCATTCGGAAGAACATATTGTCCTTCTCTGTAGGCGTGATAGCGACGACCATTTTCGTACTGGTAGTCGAAGATGGATGAGGTTATGGATGCGGTGTAGGAAGAATCTCTGTCAGACCCGTACGTGGAGTCTGCGTCATCACCAGGCAATTCCTCCTCCTAAAAAGAAGTATAAGAATAAAACGAGTCATTTAGAGAGTTTAAAAAAGGCTTACATCGACTTGTAGCGGCGCATGCTCCTCTTCCTGCCGATCTTGGTTCTGGCTGTCTGCAGGGCTCTTTGGCGATTGGCTCATTTCGAGGTTCCGAGGAGACGTCTGACCCGACAGATTGGTAACGGGTGGAGGAGATGACGATTCCCGGTCAAAGCCCATGTTTGACGAATCCTTCACTAAAAAGATAGGTAGTAGACCGGTGTTTCTGATGGTACGGTGAGAGGGGAAAAAAGAGGGAAAAAGATAAGATGACTCTTGCCACGTGGAAAAACCACAGAATGAGCCGGAATGTCCGCGCCTGTTCTTGATTCGATAGAACGCGAGGCAAATCTTAAAGCGGAAAAGTGGCCGCCTCTGTTTCCGTGTTTCTTAAGCCACAGGAACTAAGCTAGTCAGTGCCCATCATTCGATAACCCCATTCTTTTAGGTCCGTTTACGTAGTAGACTCGCCTGTACAGGTTCTAGACGAGGGTCTACTACTCTACGCGAGACAATTTATCCGCTTTGACTTCCCCTCTTTTTTTCACTGGAAATAATCCAACATTGTATGCAAAAATGGTCAACGAAAAGCTCATCTGTGTCATCGGCGCAACTGGTAACCAGGGCGGTTCTGTCACCCGTCGTTTCCTCCTCGCAGGTTACAAAGTCCGAGGTTTATGTCGCGATACCTCCTCCGCCTCCGCCCAAAAACTCACCGCAGCCGGTGCCGAAGTTGTGTCCGTCGATCTGAACGATGTTGAAACCCTTAAAGAAGCTTTCAAAGGAGCCAACGTCATCTTCAGCGTGACAAACTACTGGGAGCCCTTCTTCCGACCTGATTGCCGACTTCAGGCTGCTGAAAAGGGTATCTCTTGTCGCGAGTTTGCGTACAATGTTGAGGTTCAGCAGGGAAAGAATATTGTTGATGCTGCTGCTACTGTAGCTGGGGGACTTGATGAGAATGGCTTCTTGGTCTCAACTCTGAGTCAGGCTGAGAAATGCAGTGGTGGAAAGTTTAAGGATCTGTATCATTTTGATGGAAAGGCGGATGTCTTCCCGCCTTATATCGAGGAGAAGTATCCTGAACTTGCGGCTAAGGTGTCGTGTATTCATACTGGATTCTTTTATACCAGCTTCAATATTCTTCCCGACTCTTATATGAAGAAGGTGAGTTTACCAACGAATGATGGTTGCGAGATTGGCTAACGAGATGAAGCAATCTGACGGAAGCTTCGAAATGGCCTTCCCCACCACCCCCGAAGCTATGGTCCCCCATTTAGATCCCGTCGGCGATCTGGGCAACTTCGTTTACGCCGTATCTCAAATGCCCCCAGGAAAGGCCTACATGGCCGCCGGTACTTTCTGCACTTGGCCCGAATGGATCGAGACCTGGGGCCGTATTAACAATGTCTCCGTCAAGTATCGACAGTGTACTGTTGATGAGATGATTGAGGCTACACCTGATAAGGATGCTGGTATTGAGACGTCGTTGATGTTCGATTATGCTTCTGATCCTGGATATGGCGGTGGTATGGATCTGTTGACTGCTAAGGATCTTGAGAAGGTATGTAAACGTTACGGTGAAGTTGATGAGATGCTTACTGACATTAATAGGCTGGTATTGAGTGCCCCATGACTACTTGGGAGGAATGGGCGAAGAAGTACGACTGGTCTCATATTCTCAATCAATAGAAGCTAGATTGAGTCCTGTGCCAGTTTCATGATAGAAGCGCAAGAGCAACATGATTTATAGATCAGATAAACAATAATATCTATAGAAAGAGTTCGACTTTTAAGAGAAAACCGTGAAAGTTGATAGGCCAATGCATGTTGCATGACCAACACAACACGAACCAACAGTCATACCCTGGCCCTAGTCCAGTGCAACCAACAGCTAATTCTCCAACTGCCACCTCGCAACACCCTTAGCATGCAACTCAACCGTATCAAAAAGCGGCCCCTCAACATCTCCTGGCTTCAAAATCATCTGCAACTCCGTGCAACCCAAAATAACCCCTTCAGCACCCCGTTCAAAAAGCTCCTTCACAGCATCCATATAAAACCGCTTCGACTCCACCGTGACATTATCCACAGAGAGTTCCTTGAAAATAATATCATTCATCCGAACCCTGGCATCTTCCTTCTCCGGAACGAGGACTTCAACACCATATTTCTTCTCAAGTCTACCTTTCAGAAAATCCTGCTCCATAGCAAACTTCGTTCCCAAAAGCGCAATCTTCTTCAACCCCGCTTGCACGATGGCTTCGCCTGTAAAATCAATGATGTGCAGCAAAGGAAGACCTGTCGCGGCTTCAATATCGTCTGCCCAGCGATGATTTGTGTTGACGCAGAGAACGATGGCTTCTGCGCCGATGGACTTGAGGTTCTTGGCGGCAGTACAGAGTTGGTTGCTCACTTCAGCGTAGTCACCTGCTTGGAAGATGGCGACTAGGTCGGAGTAGTCAAAGGAGTGGAGGACGAGCTTGGAGGAGTGGCTGCCGCCGAGAGTCTTTTGGACATGCTCGTTTATGAGGTTGTAGTAGATTAGGGTTGCGCGGTAGGTTGTGCCGCCTAGAAGACCGAGGACGCGCATTTTGGTGGTTGGTTGGTGATTTGGCGGTGAGAATAAGTAGGGTCTGAATGCTGACGAGTGAAGTGAATGAGTAGTGATGAAAATGGGGTTCTAGAGTTGGCCAACGGTGACGTTTTATACCTTTCAAAGGTGAATTCGCTCACGATGGTTTGAACTGTGTTAGTGCGGTACCTGAAGGGCGTCGATGTCGAAGATAATGGATCTCGCCAGTTATTCTTAGTGCTATCGCGTCCCTTCAATTGGTCGGTTGAACCCTGTCGTAAGCACTATTGGCAGTGACTCTCACATCTTGGATCCACTCCAATGTACCTTCTTAGCGTTTGGCATCTCGAACGTATATTGACCAGGATAAACAGCTGAGTATGCTTCTGCAGAAAGCCAAAAATAGCAGGTCAAGTCTGGATGGATTCAATTGATACGAAGAGGGTGAATGATTGGTAAACTCGAGTTGTCAACTTCAGAGATAAGGACTCGCCAAGCTTGTTGAGCATTGACTGCGCATCATAGCCAGTCAAGAATACCCGTGTTGACCAGAGTGACCAGCGCAAGTAGCTTCAGCAACTACGTCCCTTACAGGACTAATAGACACTGAAATTCGAACGGGCAGCTTCTGCTTCAACCAGAAGTGGAACGAGTTTGAGGTGTTTCCACGGCACTTTCGGACGCCCGCGGTGATGATGCCAAGTCAGCGCGGGGATAACGGACATCTCCGCGGCGTTGGATAACTATATAACCACATAGTCCTGTCGCTCACCTGTGGAGAAAAGATGCAGCGAAAACCTCCAAATGTTCAAGACCCTTCACAATGGCCTATTCTACCAACTGGACCTCCTCCCGCGAAACCCTCGAGAAAGGCCTCGAGAGCGTCCTCGTCGGCGACCCAACCACCACAAGATCCGACCTCGAGAAGTTCTTCACACCCAACTATACATCTATCGTCGATGGAAAGTCTGTCAATTTTGAAGAGTTTGTCCAGCATATGGAGCATCTTCGCAAAATCACTACTGCCATTAGTGTCAAGTCCACGCATTACCTTCGCGACGGGAATCAACTTGCAGAAAGACACATTACTACGGTTGAGTTTGCGAATAAGCCAACTGCCAAGTTTGAAATCTTTTTCTTTGCAACGGTCAATGAGGATGGAAGGATCGAGAATTTGGTGGAAACTTTGAGACAGTTCGAGGGGTTGGAGGAGGATAAGGATCTTGGAAATGCGACGGCTTGAGGATGGTCGCCACAGGTGTAGCTACATCCACGTTATGAAGTCGAGAGCCAAAGTGTCAATTCTATATGTATTAAGTCTCCAAGGGTATAATGCTATCTAAGCCACGCATCTAAACAAAGGGAAGAGTCAAATATCCTTGACAGCCTCGATTAACCTCCACTCCCAAACCGTCTGTAACCGCATACACTCGGCCAAGATATCAGGCTCATCCCACCACCACCGGTCCGCGATAATATACTCTCTCCAAACTTCCATCCACAGCATTCTCCCCACAGTATTGCGTAGTTCCTGCCTCAAGCCTTCCTCCGATTCGTGGCCATCTCGGACGTACTGTAGCTGGCTGTTGTCTAACGGGATGGAGAAAAACTGGGCTGTTTCGACAAAGTTTGGATCCACGCGCAGTGACGCGTTCTTGAGCCAGACCGGTAGAAGTTTACTGGGATTTGTGCAGCGGAACGAGGACTCGAGGTTGAAGAGGAGATGGTCTTCAATCCATGTTCGTAGTAATGGGCCAAGAGTGCCCGTTATTGGCAATGGATCGATAATAGTGAGATGGAGAGAACCGCCCGGCTCGAGACAACGGTGGATGTTTCGTAGTAAAGCGGGGATATCTTGTGATGGCATAGCGAGAGGAAGTCGTAAAGAGTGGACGGCTTCAATGCTTGATGGCGCGACTGGGAATGCGGAAGGTGATCGGACTGGTGAAAGAACCGGACGAATATTTGGAAATATTTCTGGCGATAAAGGTGCTGCTGAGAGATGGTACACCTGTTTGTTGTGGTTGATTGCGGCTAGATATGAAGTCACGGCTGGAGCAAGTCAGTGTTCATTCTTCTAAGGAATATCGGTTGATCTTACCTGGCGTTTCATATAGAGCAAGAACCTTTTTCGGCGGATCCGATGGTTCACAACTCATATACTCATCACTAACATCCGGATAAATCGGTCCATCAAGATTGTACATAGCAGACAACATCCACTGCATCTTCTCAACCTCCAAATCCCTTGACGAACTCGGAGGGCCAGCAACATCCTGCGCTTCAGTCAAGCGCAATAGCCTGGCTAAGTTGCTCTCTCTTGCCAAATATTTTACATCGAGTTGCATCAATGTGAGCTCTTTCGGCATGTCGGGCTCTGGTGATGGAGTCTGTCGTGAGGGGAATGATGGTTCGGTGGGCGTGCAGCCCCATGTGTCGGGTGGTCTCCATGCGTCGGAGCTGGGTTCCGCACGGAGGGGGGTGCTGGATGAGGCCATGCGACGGATTGTTTTGGGTTTGGGGGCGTGGGAGCGGCTGCTCTGGGGACGGGGAGGGAGAGGTTCAATCACCGGTGGTGATCTGTCGGAGTTAGCACAAACACAGCGATCAAATATGATGAGTACTCACTGGCTACTCGTTGAGCGTCCCCGAAGCTTGGACTTGATGGTAGAAGCCTCGAAGACGGGAGCCGTGATAGTGACGCCGCAGTTGACGAGATACGGCGCATCTGAGTCTATTCGTGGTATCGTGGTTGCTTCGGTGCTTCTCTTGACGAATGAGTCTGAACTGAGCGTTTGAAGCAAAGGCCAAGGTCGGAGTATCACGCTTTCAAAGGTTTCTGTATCCCATGGTGTGGAAGACGTCGTCAGTGTCGGTGAGGGAGGATCGTCAGGTGGATTAGCGCGGACGTGGAGATCTACGATCATTAGCATTTGCGACGCACCTCTCGCGATGTCCATACCTGTGGATGGGCGGGTGGTATCGATCAATTGACCATTCCTTCTATTCCTCAAGTCCACAATTTTGGGTACATGAACAGTTGCCTGCTCACTGCTTGTCGAGAATGTCGAGATTGAGTCCGACTCATCATGGTAACTTGTCGCAGACGTCTTTGCCGAAGAAGAGACCGACACAGTAGGCGATATCGTTTCAACATTCCTCCTCTTACAGAAAGGCGGTACTTCACTCGATGAAAAAGACCCGCGACTGAACAATGATCTCGCTTTCGGTGTCGCACTGGCCTTCGGTGTAGCTGTCGCTTTGTTCTCTCGATGTTCCTTCCTCGACTCCTTGGGAGCCGCCCAACTGACTTCCCACATATTAAGTCGATATCGATCAAGATCCGATATTCTCAAAGCGATATTCGACGCTGGTTTTCGAAGGATGGAGTAGATACGTCCTCCTCTTGACGAAGGCGCTGCTTCGGGCTGTGTTAACGGTGTCATCCTGCATGCATGCAACGTACGATGGTGACAAAAGAAAGATGAGCAGGGGGGAGGGATGGGGGCTTGCATACATACCTAAACTACATAAAATATTGGTCTTTCCTCGGTTTGGTATGGTTGATTTGGCTTACCACATGGCGACCGACTGGCGAATGCAGGGCTGAACTTTATGGTCTTTGGACATTCGAGGCCTACGAGAATGGGAAAAGCGTGGCTTAAAAGATGGGGAGACCGAAATCCCCGGGACTGGGTAATCTTAGATGTGATTACTCCTCGAAACGCTATCTCATTTACCTACTTGTACTACGGATTACGTATCGTTGTCCCTTGCAGCCGAGATAGCAACGAAACCGCTGGGAGGTCTGGATGCGGCCGTGGCTTGCAGCTATGAAACGCCTTTCCTGACTGGCTGCATGGTTCCTGTCTATTGTTTGCTACATGCCTGCGTTTCGTAATTCTTGCGAAGTTATTGTTATATGTATGATTGCATTTTTATTTCGCGAATTTGACTTGGATCTACATGATTGCTGCATCTCAAACACAGCTTTGGACATTTCTGGGTATGTGCACTTGGGGTCGGCCCGGACAATAAGAAGACAAGGGAGGCGGAAATAACAAGGGAGGAAACCAACAGATCAAATACCTCAGATCATCGCCAGTACCTGGTTGTGGCTTGCGATTCTAGACCATTTGCGGGGCCCCATTGCACCCAACAATACAACACCATTCTTAGTCAAGTTAGTCAATCACCGCCCTGACAGGTCTAAATGAACTCTATCGCATGGGACCGAATTCCTGGGACGAGCAAAAATTGGTCACAATTTGAGATGGGCCTCTCGATACAGAGTCTAAGTTCTGAAATACTGGCTTTGGACAGTCTCACAAGTCAGAGATGTCGCCGAGAGAAACGTGTTGGTGGCTTAGCAAACACACCAGGGATTCGTGCAACTATCAGACCATGTTTATTTCCCGACCTGCAGCAAACTGTTTCACAAGCGGGTTATTCGGGAACTGGCTTGCGTACTCAAGCAACCGTACAGGTAATCTTATCGTGTATTGCACGTTGGATGATCTAGATCCACGTGGAAAAAGCAAATAAACACACATCAGACGATTAACTTTACCACAAGTAGGCTATTGAATGTACCTTACAGCTTAGTCCATCTATTGGACACCTCCATTGAAAAGAGACTGTCCTTATTGAGGAAAAATTGTACCTCAGCTAGCCTCTTCTCGTTCGTGTCACCTCCGGGGAACGGGTATTCATTCTTTTCCGCGTCGGTGCTCCCGCTTCCGAAGTTGGTGTGGCACAAGCCTTGATCCTCGTGTGATCTTTACGTCTTGATTGTTAATACAGTCTGTGGCTTGCGTATGAGCTGCAGTTTGTTATCTCTCGTTGCATCAATGTCCAACATTGAGTCCAACAAATTCTCTCCCAATTTGGAATCTTCTTACCATCTTTCTCTTCTATATACCACCTCTTCTTGAACAAAGATCCATGATTCACTAACTTCTCGACTCAAACGCCTTCCTTGGACCTAGAAGCACAATGGAATCTCACAGCCGCACCACAAGGTTCAACCATCGCGTCGCGACGTCTTTCATTGGTCGATACTTCAGACTAGAAGGCAGTAGTCACGTAAGACATTCCAGTCCTCAACACCAACAACGCTCATTCTTTTAGGACAAGGAAATCACGGGGTCGACTTTTTTGAATGAGCTTCGTGCTGGGGCGACGACCTTTGCGGCTATGACGTATATCATTGCCGTTAATGTGAGTATACCTGAATATGAGTGCAAGATTGGTGATGTTGATGAAGACTTAGGCTTCTATTCTTTCGCAAACTGGTGGGCCGTGTTTTTGTGATGAGGTCAATAGAAATGACTGTGATAAGATTCCTCGTTATGCGATTTGCAAAGAAGATTTGTGCCATTAACTCAGATATGAGAGGGATATGCTGACTCGAGACAGAGGTTAGAAGTGATATGATCATGGCGACATCAGCTCTTGCTGCAGTATCAAGCTTCATGTTCGGCCTCGTCACCAATCTCCCCATAGCCCTCACGTAAGCAACCTCACTCAACACCCAACCTCTCCATCCTCTCTAACATCAAATAGCCCAGGCATGGGTCTTAACGCCTACTTCGCCTTCCAAGTAGTCGGTTACAACGGCTCAGGCAGCATCCCGTATGGCGTTGCCCTAACAGCAGTATTCGTTGAAGGTCTAGTCTTTATCTTCCTTGCTCTAACGGGTATGCGACAATGGCTCGTCAAACTTATACCGTCCACGATCAAAACAGCTACAGGTGCTGGTATTGGTTTGTTTTTGACAGAGATCGGACTTTCATATGGGACAGGTATTGGGGCTATTACTGGCGGGTTTAATGCGACGCCCTTGACTATTGCGGGTTGTCCTGTTGAGATGATTAACCCGGATACGCAGATGTGTGATTCTGGGATTATGTCAAGTCCGAAAGTGAGTTGTACGCTGAGAGTGTGAGATGAGACTGACGTGGCTAGATGTGGACTGCTATCTTTGCTGGTGGTATCTTGGTTGTTTATCTCATGGCTTTTCGAGTCAAGTATGCCTTCATATTTGGCATAGCCTTGGTCTCCATTCTCTCATGGCCGTAAGTCACAACACCATTCATCAAGTGAACAATTTCCTTGACAAAATACAGCCGTGGAACATCAATAACATACTTCCCCGACACGCCAGAAGGAGACTCTCGTTTCGCTCTCTTCACAAACATCACATCCTTCCAACCAATGAAACACACCCTTAACGCCTTAGACTGGAACATCTCCGCCCACCGTACCCAATTTGTCATCGCCCTCCTCACTTTCCTGTACGTCGACATCATCGACGCTACCGCAACACTCTACTCCATGGTCCGTTTCTGCGGTGTAATGGACGACGCAGACGGTGATTTTCCTCGTTCCACCCTGGCGTACTGTTGTGATGCGGCATCTATTTCTATAAGTGCTCTTTTTGGCTGTTCGCCTGTTACGGCGTTTATTGAGAGTGGTGCGGGGATTGCGGCCGGGGGTAGGATGGGGATTACGAGTATGACTACAGGATTGCTTTTTGGTGTTGCGGTTATGTTTGGGCCGGTTTTTGCGAGTGTACCGCCTTGGGCTACTGGTCCGACACTTATCCTGGTAAGTCATAGACTTTAATGAGAGGAACTGTGCTGACTTGATGCTCAGGTCGGCTGTTTGATGGCGAGACAGATGAACGAGATCAATTGGCGCTACATCGGGGACACACTCCCATCATTCGTAGTCATCGCCTTTGTCCCATTCTCATACAACGTCGCCTACGGTATCATCGCGTAAGCGAACCCTTCAACCTCCAAATCATCCCCGAGCTAATATCGCCAGTGGCATGTTTCTCTACACGACCATCAATCTTCTCGTCGCTCTTACAGTACGAGTCTCAGGCGGAAGGCTAAAGCCAGAGAACTACGACCTCAAAGAGTAGTGGGCGTGGAAGGCTCCTGGAAGAAAACCATGGTATGTTCGCGCTGTCAAAAATTCCACGACGAAGACAGATGAGTCGTTCCGGAGCGGGTCGGATTGTGAGATGATGAGAGTTGGGTCGGATGATGGGAGGAAGGATGAGACGGATGTTGCAATGCCGCAGAAGACTTTGTCGAGGTTCTCGAGGTAATCAATTAGCTGAGAAGCACTGACGGGTGATGAATACATTCTTGTATATAGTTGAAATGGGTGAAATTCACTCTGACAATTAGTTATCTACCTACTCAATTACCACGCCGAACCACCAACCAATCCTCCTGCAGTCTACCCTTATATTCATCATTACGTCGACTTACACCCTTTTGGCTCCCATCCTTCAGCTTCAAAAGCCTGCCCACTCGGAACAAATGCTGGCGCAACTATAACATGTTAACTTAATCACCAACTCATTCATGTCAATAACTTACCCGTAGTCCCAACAAGCGTCCAATCCCCCAAACTCCTCGCCCTCTGCCACTCATCCGCCCTAACAATAACCTGCGGTCTCTCACCAGCAAACAGATTACTTCCCATGACGTGCTCCTCCCCACAAGACCCATTATTCCAAGACACAGACAGAACTAACGGTGCACCAGCGTAATAATGCCAGACCTCAGCTGCATCGAGCTTATGCCATAGCGATTCACCTTCGGAGCCTTTGAGAAGATAGTAAATTGCCGTGCTGACAGAGCGATTTGTACCAGGGATGGTTTCAGGGTCGATGAAAGTTTGGGTGAAGAAGCCTTTTTCATCGGAGGGTTCCATTTTGAGAAGATCGATGATGCTTTGGGCTGAGCATTCGTTTATTGGTTTGTCGGTTCTGGGGATGTGGAGGGCTAAGCCGAGGGGCAGCCATGACAAAGCGAGTGAATACTTCATTGTGAGATGAGTGAGTTGTTGAATGTCAGATGAGCTGGGCGTGATCTTGTGTTTATATGTTTAGAGTCGTCTACGCGCTTACGGGTCGGTAGCTTCGGGATGACGCAGTGACGCTGCTAGTGTCAGATTCAGTACGAAAGTGAGTAAGATGTTCCACTCATGACGTACGGGCTTGATTCAAGTCAATTTATTCGTCGGGCTCGGGTCAATTCATTTGACGTTGCTGTGGTGGGCGTTGAACCAGGAAGCAATAATAGACAATAATAGACAATTATTGGCTGTTGCGGCTTCTGTAAGTGAAGGGGAGATCGATGTTAGCTATGATGGCTTGGCGGTTGTTAGATATTGCATCACGTTGCTTCCACAACCAGCGTTCCATATAATTGGCTAATTATTGACCAATTGGCGTAAAATATTGCTGGCAATTGACTATTAGCTTCTTTCCTTTTTCGCGACATCGTCAAATGGACATTTGCTCTCTTTCAGCTGCTTCGGTCAACGCCGCCTACCGCCAAAGATCTCGCATGGCGGGGTAGCCCGCTCCGGTCCTGCTATCAGATAAGAACTCATATTTGAACCGCCCAATGCCTTGACGTGAGATTACTCCAACTTCACGACTCAAATCTCTCTATCGCTCAAAATGGCACCTCAAACACCTCAAGAGCTACTCTCCGCTCTCCTCAAGACCCTTGAGCAGGATATCGTCCCCCTGACAAAAGAAGGCGTCTCCTCCGGCTCCAAAGTTTTCGGCGCCGCAATCCTCTCCTCCCAAACCCTCACCCCTCACACCGTCTCAACCAACAACGAGCGTGCATCCCCATTGCTACATGGCGAAATAAACTGCATCCAACAATTCTACACGCAAACCTACCCGGACCCCAAAAACAGACCTGATCCGAGAGAGGAATGCGTCTTTTTCGCTACGCATGAGCCGTGCAGTTTATGTCTAAGCGGAATCACCTGGTCTGGCTTCAAGGAGCTGTACTATCTGTTTACGTATGAGGACAGCCGGGATACGTTTGGGATTCCATACGACATTGAGATTTTGGAGGAGGTTTTCCGGGTGAAGGCCGATGGGGAGAGTGACGAGGCGTTGAGGAGGAGGGCATTGTATAACAAGACCAACAAGTTCTTTACTGCAAAGAGTATCGGAGACCTAGTTAGTGAGATTAAGGACGAAGAAGAGAAGAAGCATTGGGAGAAAGAGGTGGAGAGGGTCAAGAGTCTGTATAACGCTCTGGGTGATGAGTATCAGAAGAATAAGAAGAGTGGGATAGAGACTTCGAGCACTTGGAAGTAGCTCTTGCTTTCCAGTGTTGGTCAGGGTTTATGAATGAAAACGTCATATTTCACAAGAGCATCTTCAGTCAGTGTCCAAGCAAAGCCCCTTCTCAATGGAATAACAGCCCAGCCCCAACAAGTACTCCAACAACTACCGCCACAACAGGCCCAACTCTCGCTCCATCCAACCCTGAAGCCGCACTCTCACCATCGTCAGAGTCACTCGACGCAGAATCAGTCGCAGAGCCAGTCGCAGAACCAGTCTCACCAGCCTCCTTCAAATCCCCTTCTTTATAAACCATATGAACGGCATGAAGCTTCCTCTGAACAATCACCTCGTCGGAATCAACGGGATACATCGAGTTTCCAGTTGCAAACGGCACTGTCGTTTCGTAGTCCTCGGGGTTATCCCATGTCCAGATGGACCTGATGGGATCTGAGTAGACGCTTGTTCCAACGGTGTAGGCGGTGGCTATCAAGCTTGCTGGAAGTTGTCGTCGGCAGAACTCCGTGTATGTGGCTGATGTTAGGGGCATGATGGAGGATTGACATATACCCGCGATACCAGCCGTCCAACCACTGAGAAAGTGATTAGGGCTAGAGTGCTTGCTGAGATGGGAGGCCATACATACCTTGGACAGCAGACGGCAAGCGTCTCGTCAGATGCTAGAACGTTGAGCCAAACCTCATCAATCCTAAAGGGATAAGCTGTCGTAGCAGCATCCGTTGTAAAAATACCCTTTCTCGTGATAGTTGGACCATCACCATGTGCGAGCTTCCCAGCAGTCGTCCAACCTTGAGGACAAATGAGGCCTGGGGAGAAGTAATCAAAAACTGCCATACCCCCAGTCTTTAGGGCTTGACTTCTGATCTTGTCATGTTGAGAGCCCGAGGGGTGGCATTTGCCCATGGTCGTGGCGCTGCATGATTCCCAGCCAAACACAGCAGTGGGGTTAGCTGCTTTGGCGAACTCGATGTTGTTGGTTGTTGCGGTCGTACATGAGGGGGGTGGTGAGTGTGTTGTTGTTAGAGGGCCGAGATTGGTGAATTGATAACCCAAGAATTCTGTCACGGTTGGCATTTTGGCGGATGGCACTAAACTTGGAGGTTGTCAAATCAGATTCTCGGGTAGTAGGGCCAAGACTTATAATAAATAGTGTTTGGAAATCATGGCTGCAGAGATGACACGCGGCCATGGACCGAATTCATAAGTCCCTTGTTATATGCCTTAGGCGGTCAAGTTTCGTGATATCGTGTGCTGTGCCGCAGAAATGCTGCCATGCTCGGCGTAAAGCCAATCATGACTGCACTTCTTGAAGCCTAAAAGGTATGCTTACTTGGGGGTTGCTGAATTGGATCACTAGACTGAATCCTTCAAAGAGCTGGAATAGATAGGACCGGTCTAGACCACCCTGGGCCCCGGCCATTTTTACAACATGTTAAAGGTGGAGGCGTCACATTATCAACGGCACAATTTATGGTTCAAGTCATAGAGTAGTATTAAAAATTAATAATACCATGAACTAACTAGTAAGAATTCCTATCCAACGTTGCCCATGGTCGGTGTGTATCAAGTAATCAATAAATCCATCGTTCAATCCTTCAGTCCAAAATCTACATGAAGACAGCAATGACGGCAGGAACAGCCATCAAGAGGCCGCTGCGGACAATGCTACCGCCGCTCACAGCAACGGGAGGGGTAGGGACGGTAGGAGGGGGAGTTCCAGCAGCGGGAGGAGGGTACACAGGCTGGGTGGGAACAGCAGGAGGAGCCTGGGGAGGAGGAACAGCAGAGTGAGGAGGCTGAGCAACGGGAGTCTCGTAGACAGGAGGAGGGACGACCCATGAGCTGGGGGCAACAGGAGGAGGAGTAGGGACGGTTCCGTTACCGGGAGGAGGGTAAGGAACGGTGGCGGCAGGAGGGAGGACGGGCTTGTCGCCAGTGGGCTTCTCAGGAGTGGGAACCTCGTGAGTGGGCTTCTCGGGGGTCTCGTAGGTAGGCTTGGTAGGCTTGCCGGGAGTAGGAACCTCGTGGGTAGGCTTCTGGGGAGCCTCGGTGGTACCGGAAGCGACACCAGTGGTCTTGGGGTTCTCAGGGCAGTAGGTGGTGCTCTCGACGATGGTGACGGTAGGAGCAGGAGGAGCAGTGGTAGGAGGCTGGAAGGTCTTGGTCTTGCGAGTCTTGCAGGGGACGACAGTGGTGAGAGTGTCGGTGATGGTGGTGCAAGGCTTGGGAGCAGCGTGGGTAGCGGTGGTCATGGCAGGGACACCGGTCTCAGTAGCAGGGCAGACGTAGGTACTCTTGATGATGGTGGAGGTGACGACCTTCTGGGTGTAGCGGGCAGGGCAGTTGATGACGGAAGCAGCACAGCTGGTGACGGTGTAGACCTGGGTGGAGGTAAGAGTGCGGGTGACATCGCCGATGGTACCGTTACTGTGGACGGAAGGAGCAGCGGTGGTGACGGGCTTGGCAGCAGAGCCGTAGACAGGAGAGCCGTTGGTACCAGTGGCGACGGGGAGGTCGTAGGCACCGGTAGCGTCAGATCCAGCACCGGCGGTAGCAAGAGAGATGGTTCGGGTCTCGGACTTGTCAGACTTGTCACCGTCCTTGCCCTCAAGTTCGAGGAAAGCACCAGTCTGGCCACGGTTGGGCATGCAGACCTTGGCCTTAGCAGCAGTGGCGAGCTCAACGGTCAGAGTAGGGGCGAGGCTGAGGTCGAGAATGTCGCCAACCTCGACGTCAAGGTCGACAGCGAGACCGAGAGTAAGAGCAATGACCTCGTCGACGGAAACAGCACAGTTGTCGGTGGCGATGAGAGCGGCAGTGTACTCGAAGAGGGAGACCCAGACAGCGACCTTGGCACCAGCCTCGATCTCAAGAACGGGGATATCAAGCTCGGCCTCAAGATCAACCTCAGCACGGAGACGGAGACCAAGCTGGAGGTTGATGTCAGCGGACAGATCAACCTCAGCGCCAACACCGAGGGGAAGAGCCTTGGTGACAAGACCCTCAAGAGAAACATCGACGATATCCTTGGTGAGGAGAGAAACCTCAACGAAAGCCTCAGGACCGAAAGCAAGGTAAACACCAGCAGACACATCAATGGCAGCGTCAACTCCGACAACAAGGTCAAGAGCAACAGCAGCACCGGCCTCAGCCTCAAGAAGACCGGGAATCTCAAGCTCAAGAGCAGGAGAAGCGAAAAGCTCAATAGACTCGTGGACAGCAGCAGAGGCAGAGATGTCAACCTCGACGTAAGCCTTCACACCACCAAGGCCAATGCGGACGCGAGGCTCCTGGAGGAAGTTCTTGACGAGCTCGAGAGTGGCGTCACCCTCGATCTGAGCCTGGGGGAGGTTGAGGCCGAGCTTGATGGCAGCACCGTTGGCGGAGGCGGGGGCGGCGACACCGTTGAAGAGGGTGCGGTCCTCCCAGGAGTGGGAGAGGGGGCAGGTAGTGGCGCCCTGGGTCTTGGAGACCTTGTCATTGGAGCCGAGACCGAGCTTGACATCGGCGTCGACACCAGCAGCACCACCAACATCGGCCTTGACGCCAGCCTTGACGCCATCACCGACCTCAGCATTAACATCGGCGTTGATACCGTCACCAACCTTGGCACCGACATCAGCCTTGATGCCATCGCCAACCTTGGCATTGACATCAGCGTTAACACCGTGTCCGACATCGACACCAGCGTTGACACCAAGACCCTTTCCGAGGGAAAGATCGGCGTCGAGGCCGAGCAGGTGAGGAGAGGCCTGGGCAACAGCCACAAGGCCAAGAAGGCTCTTGAAATGCATTGTGAATTTAAAAAACAACAACAAAAATGGATAAAGTAATGAGTGACTGGAGCGAAGGAAGTGCTACCTGAACTTTGAGTTGTCTAAAAGAGTGACTGGAAAGAGTGCTGAAGACTTAAGAGCAAAAAGATGATTTAGAGTGGCAGATCAGCTCTATTTTATGGACTATTTTCCATAGTGTTGTGACACTGCATAGGGGCTCGGTGTTCATCAGCGGATACTCATCAATCTCGCCTGCCGTAAAGGTCACCTTGACAAATCCATTCCGTCTTGTCTGTGAGCAGAAAAGCAAAATAGGGCCTGGCGATCGCTATTTCAGACCCCTGATGGTTTGGACGGCTAGCGGGGGTCAGGTGGCGCTGATCAGCGTGAACCCTGCGTTCGGGGATTTAAATTAGGGGAGGAAACCACGTGAAGTGGCTTTGTTTCGTTTCGTTTTCGAGGTCTGACGTCTTTTTTCAGGGCTGCTGTTACATCTGTTATGGACTTGTCGCGCGCAATCTTTATGTCTATCAGTTTCGGAATTCTTATTAATGGACTTGATCGCCCTTTTCGATAGAGATTTCGTCTTATCTTTTAGTCTCAACTCATGTCGACTTGGCTCAGTGCGCTTTGACAGAACTGTCACCAAAATTGGAGAAAAGAACTGTCAGGTCCCCGCAGACAAAGCAAAGTGCCGACTGAGCTAGTCAAAGCGTTTGTGTCTCACTTGACATGGCCCTGAGGACGGCATCTTATCCTATCGATAAGATATAGCCAACCCGACTCAAGGCTGTAGACCATTGGCTGTTTGGCGACTCTCAGGACATGGGATTTCACCGCCTGGGCGCAAAAGGCGGCTCGGACGACTGGGGGTTTAGAGCGATGGGCAGGGGAAAGTGGAGAATAGTGTCGATCAGTGCACAAGAGCCAAGCCAAGCTTGTCAAGTCAGACTAGAAGGGCTGCTCGAATCATGGCTTTTGTTACTTCCTTGATGATTTTGAGCTAGAAAGTGTCAGGCGTTGAACAAGATTAAATCTCTTGATTGAATGGAGTAGTACTTGACAATATGATTGGATGTAGAGATAGGGCGTCTATCAGAGCGTTGAGAACAGGCATTTAGTTGCTTCTGAAGATAAAGTGTAATTTAAGTCTTGACACGCGAGAAACAAAGTGGACGTTGGTCTGAGTCTCGATCTTGGTCAATGCGACAACACTGGATGAACAGACGGAACTTGCCGATTTGGCTTTGACGATGCTACACTAACAAACTCGCGTCACCGGACAAAGGTCAAAGAACACAACAATCGCTCTTGCTAAGGCAGCTAAGCGCACTTGCTTTGCTTCAACTGAGCTAACAATGTGCCGCCCGGCAATTTTGAGACGATCCACTTGTTCCTGCATGCATGGGGTGATGGTGTGCTTGAGGGTTACAGGACCTGATGCTACCCTATATGCAGGTTGGATTTACATTTCGATGGTCTTGTAACGCAACAATAGAACAGACGATCTGCTGTATGAACGTGCAGCTACTTTGTAAAAGAAATGTTGAAAATAAGTTTTATTTGCATAAGTCAGAATGATAACAGAGTGTTGTTGGAAAACACCATCTTTTGATATCTCTATTGACAGCCGATGCACATGAAGCGAGTATCGGTTCCGTAACCAACTCACATCATATGATAGAGCAATCCTCGGTCGACTAGTCTTACTACAAGCAATCGTGTTCAACGCTTATCGCTCGGTTATTTCCCGACAAGACCTGCAGCAGCTTATCGCAGCTATCGTCGTTTATCCATGCGAGATTCCGACATTGAAGTATCGGTAGATCAACACATCACACGGACAATAAACGAGTCTATTCATTAGGTAAACCTGGGTATAATTCATATTATGCTCGCTATAAATGTCTCAAAAAAGCACTAGTCTATATAATCGCAAAGATCAGGATGATCACAAATCCAGATTACGTTCCTCCTCTTCCTCAGGTTCTTCCTTCACAGGAGCTCCCGCATCGAGCCCCTCAAACAAATCCCCCCAATGCTTGGGATTTAACAGCCTAATCTTCTTATCTTGCTTCTCAATCTCCTCGAACTCCTTCTTGCTAAACTCAACATCTTGGGAGCAGAAGTTGTCGGAGATAAAGTCAGGATGCACACTCTTGGTAACAACAATAGTGCCTCTTGCTTGACCCCAAGCCAGAATTGTTTGGGCAACGGTCAAGTTCTTCTTCTCGGCCATGTTGACCCAGAATTTATCTTGGAGGATGGCGGGGTATTGATCGCCGTAGGTTGGGTTCGTGGTTGCGAGGGGTGAGTAGGCGATTACTTTGATGTCTTCCTTCTTGTGGAAGTCGACAAAGGATTGTTGTTGGAGATAAGGATGTGTTTCGAATTGATGCGCGTAAGGTCTGATGGTGGCGACTTTAAGGATCTTCTTGATGTCCTTCGGCGAGAAGTTGGAGATACCGATATGTCGAGTTAACCCAGCGTGCACAAGCCCCTCCATCGCTTTCCATGTATCTTCGAGGGTGGTCTTATTGTCGATTTCTCTCGTGAGGGGATCGGAGTCGGGGGTCCAAGCGATGGGGTAGTTGATGAGGTAGAGGTCTAGATACTCGACTCCGAGATTGGTGATGGAGGCTTCGATGGCTTTGCGGACTAGTTCGGGACGGTGGTTCTCGTTTTCTAATCTGCTGGTGACCCAGATATCTTGGCGCTTGATTCCGGATGCTTTGATGGCCTTGCTGACGGGTTCTTCGTTGTGCGATTTGAGAGGGGCGTCGATGTGGCGATATCCTGCTTGGAGAGCATACTCTACTGCGCGCGCTGCCTATAACTTGTCAGTAACAATATTAAAATGACGCTGCGACAATGGTCTTACCTTTTGTGGTCCTGCAAGCCACGTCCCCAGTCCCAAAGCCGGGATATCTATCACCGTCTCATTCTTCTCAATCTCGGGCATAGGCACGGGATGAAACGACGTGGCTATTGAAAGAAGAGTATACGTAACGATACTCACGACCGTGAGGAACGAAAATGCCCTCACGAAGCTCATCGTGATGTTGTGTTGTGAGCGAAAGGGTATTTGGTGGTGATGGTGAAGATGACGTGATTTGGATGATGCAGAAATGTCAGGGACTTTTTTTCTCGCTCAGCTGACGATGGAAACAGCGGAAGTGGATGCCTGGCAGGTGGCAGGGGTTCCATGATGTCATTACATAAGCGGGCTTGGCAGTGATGACGTTTGACAAGTGAGGCTGGACAAAGTTTGAGGGCGGTTGGGACGGCAAGGTTTGACCAATTATAAGATAGATAGTTCATTCAGCCTTATGATGAACATCAGATGCATCAAGATCATTAGTTTGCCCCATCATCGATGTTTGTTCTGGTGGCGATAAGCCATTGAAGTCAACACTTCAGATGAGGTATAGTCTCACCCTAGGACATCTAGTCTTAACGCAACGATCATTGTTAACATGGTTCGGATTGAGAAAATGAAGACAAATGATTTGAGAAACGAAAAATGGGTATTCTATTGTTTAATGATGTCTTCTTTTTTATATGTAATCAGTATACATAGCCATCCATGCATTAGTCTATGCTGTAACACAAAGAGATCTATCTCTATGACTTAGGAACAGCTCAAAGTCAACAATCGTAATAGTGATGCAAAAGATCAACAAAGGCCCAAAAGCCAACTGACTCGAGATTCCAGCCTCAAGTTCCCTCTTCCGGACCTTCCGAGTTTAGTGAGCTCCGCCGGCAGAGTTGGCGTTATCAGCACATGACCAAGGACTGGTACCGCCATCAGCCTTCAACGAGTTGTTGATGCCAACGATGGATCCATAAGTGCCTGCAACGGTCATGAAGGTACCAATAATAATAACAAAGGCGCTCCAGCCAACCATAAGACACCACTTAGCAGACTTGCTCTTCTTGCCCTTGTGCCAGTTGTCATAGAGCCACATACATCCGTAAGGCTGGAAGCACATCATTGTGCCGAGGAGAGCTCCGATGAGGGACACAAGACCTCCAAAGACGGGGATGGCGCTGGCGATGATGTACGCGATGATGGTTACACCACCTGTGCAAGCCAACCAAGTGGCCCAGTGCACGATACCGTTGGAGTTGAGGTGCTTTGTGCCTCGCAGCAAACGGATGAAGAGGTACTTGGCAGGAATCTTGGACATGTTAGTAAAATCTCACAAGACAAAGATAGGGAACACTCACGTGAGTCATAAGCATAGCAGTCACGATCAATCCAGGAAGAGCAAAGCCGTAGCAGACCTTCTTCATAAGAGCTCCAGCTGAACCAAGAGCAGGCGAAGCAACATAAGAACCGCAGTAAAAGTAAACGACGATACCGATGGTGATGTATGTAATAGTCACAATCGATTGGCAAGTGATCAGAGAGCGGGTGTAGTGCTTAGGCTCGCGCATTTCAGCTGCGATCTGGAAGAAGGCGGGTGTGCCGGAGAAGGCGAAGATGTGCGATGAAACTGCGGTGATGCCATCGACGAAGGAGGGGTGGTTGACGAGTTTCCAGTCAGATTGCCAGTGGCCTTCAGCAGGGCTTGGGGCAGCTGCTGGACGGTCTTGGACACCTACTGCGACGGTGACACAGAAAACTGACGTTGTTAGTTATGCGTATATGGTGTTTGAGTGAGTGAACTTACTGGCTGTCATGATACAAACGAGTCCAATCCAGGCCAACCATCCGATCTTGCCGAGTGTACGAATACTCGCGAATGAGAAACCGAGAACAGCGGCGACAGCTACGAAAACAGCGGTGCAAGCAGCATGTGAAGAAACAGAGTTGAGACCGATAGAGATACCCAACATCGCTGAGCCAGCAACGAAGATCCAGTCTAACACCCAGTTAGTAACTGCACCACAACAAACAGGCATCTCACATACAAAGCATAAAGACAGTCGCAAGAAACTCGCGACCAATTCTTCCAAATATCATGTATCCAGCATCATCAATACCGTAAACTTGAGGATGACGCTTCTTGAAAACACCAATCATGTAGTCTGACCACGTCGTGATAACAGCCACGGCAATAAGACACAGGATTCCTGGGATGAGGCCAAGAGCATCGAATGTTTGTGGAATTGATAGAACGCCGAGACCGATTTGTGTTTTTGTCATTAATGCGACTGTCGCGATCCATCCGACCTGTTAGAGTCTCGTTAGTACAAGTGAGTGACTGGGATGTTGTGGGACACGTACATTGCGGTAGTTAGGTCCATCTTCTGAAACTTCGCCAAAGACGGCGTCGTCGATGCGTTGTGAAGTCCCTTCCTCTTGGGAGCAATTTGAGGGTGATTGTGATCGCTGGACGCCTTCTAGGTCAGAAGGAATCTCATCTTTCTTCGAGGGCGCCATGGTGAAGAGAGACTGTTCGGGTATCGTGTGTCTGTGTGTATGGGATCCGTGAGGAAATGGAGAAGGGAGTCTTGGAATCTGGGGAAGATGGAGCCCAGAGGCAAGGGGAGCGTCATCCCCTTATAAAGGTGGTCTTTTTATGACTACAAGAAACTGATTACCCCGGATTATACTCGATCGAGACCCTATTCCTATCTGTCGTACCCACAATGACTCCATAACCCTATCAGCTGGGGATGGGGACCAATTGTGAAGTGCGTGATATAATATTCCCAGTTTCTGGTAGATTGGAGCGAGACGGAGATAAGCTAAAACGGGGACTTGTAGACTGTGGAGTGGAATGGGAACGGTTTGCCTGCGAGATAACCAGGTGGATCAGGGATCAAAGTGGATAGAAGCAGAGTGTTAGGATGTCACTATAAACTCAAAGTTATGATAGAGGTGGAGTTTGACGTTGAAAACGGTTCTTTACGGAGTGGACTACAGTATTGTGGACTGGACTGGGCTATGGAGTATGAGAAGTTGAGACATTTGCAAGTATAGCCGACCCTCGTCTCCAAAGCTTCGGACTGTCCGTGCTCACTTCATGCTAGGGTCACTGCTACGCCGAAACTTGGTCAGATTGACGCTGAGGTTGCCATCCTTTCTTACTCGTGTTTTCTCTCCAGTACAGAATACACTACGTAGGAGTCAGTTTCTCTGCAGGCGGCGTCTTCGGAGAATATTCCAGAGACTTAGCTACCACCTCTTAGCTAGTATCACTACACCACCAGTTCTTGCTAGACCACCATCACCTGTCCAGTAACGGAGAGAGAAGGGAAAAAAGTCCAAGACCCACCACATTCTTCCTCCTTCCTTCCCCTTGTTTATCATTATAACGCAGATCATCTCCTGGGTTCGGTTTCACGGCATTTGTGGCCGATCACGCTAGCGCACACCATCTCCGGTCTCGGCGGTCGGTCTCCCGAGCCGTGGCGTTGCGGGAATCTGATAAAATCTCTTGGAGGCTTGGAGTAGCCTTGGCCTTGTAGTGAGGCATTATATTGCCACCAATTGCATTTCTTCCCGTTGCATGTCCCTTCTCTTTCTGTTTCTCTCTTCTGTTCCAGGGTTGCAACGCCGAGCTTTTTCCTTACCCTCGGAGAGGATACTCCCGCACTTTGCATAATTCGTACCATGTACGGAAGGTTTCTAGAAGGGTTCGGCAGCGGCGGACTTCTCTCGTCTCTCTCTCAGTCTTTTGCATCACTCTATGTTGCCATTTCCAGAAATTCCGTGGATCTTTCATTTCACTTTTGTTCCGAGTCATGTTTTGGGTAAGACGGCATTTTATCCCGGGTCCATAACGGAGGACACTTGTATCCGCCGAATTACATAAAAAATATTCTAGGGTCCAGGGTATCAGAATGGGGCTGTTGAGGTTTTAATACCAGCATCTTCCTTTATGACTGTGAAGCGATTCATGCGTAATTCAATTGTTGGGTATTTTCACTCAGAATATTGTTACAGCTCATACTGTATGCATAACTTTGACTTTGTCATGTCAATGGGAAACTGCCAATATGCATGAGTAGAGTGTTCAACATTGGGTTTGACAGCGGCATTAATGACGCCTTGTTCTGTGGCGTATTTAGTCGTAGCGGTTAGGCTAACACAATGCAAGTCGGCAGGCAGGTGATACCAATACTACCGTATTGAATGGTACTCAGCATAGAAAACGTTACGGATATCACCGCGCGTTGCCTTGCCTCTGTAACTGTACAGTAGCTCGCGGAGCCCCAAGCGTAAGCGGGTCGCTGTGACTCAATAGACTTTAGCAGATCACACTATGACGTACAACTGCTGCGGCTCTTACTCTTGTTCTTAGCGTGTCTTCCGGGTATACCGAACGCTTCATGATATCGCCGTCAGAATATTCTATCTCTGACAGAGTCTCGAACAACATGATCTGTGCTTTTATAGATAGGAGCCTCATCGGACGCATATCCTGAGACATGATGAAGACAAGATGATAGGCATCAAGCCGGTGCAATCCACCTTCGCACGGACAAGACTCGTCTGCCCTAGATTTCATCGTATCATATCGTACCCACCGTGTCTGCGCCGTTGGCAAGTCTAGCCGCAGGCAATGCGTAACAGCCAGGGTACAATACCAACCCCAGAAACTCGGGCAGATATCGGGCCGAGGTTGGTCTGGATTCGTGCGCATTTCCCCAGATATAACGTCTGCAAGCGAGACGATTTGTTATCTCGCAGTGGTGATCTGCGGCTACATCCCTGCTCTTACAGTTACGAGATGGAGATGCGTTGACCCTGGCTAATTTCTTGGTCGGATTATCAGTGCATGGACGGATTGCAGGGTGCACAATCGGGGAAGTTGTCGTGCCGTAATAGTTGGTAGTAATTCGGCATGGCACAGAGTAAACTACGTCATCGTTGCCCTTGACTTTGAATCGTCTGTTTGCTGAAGGTCGGGAATACTCTCATCTCCAACAAAGTCAACGTCCAACTTCAGCCCATGCGCTACATTGCATCCTAACACCATTTCGGGCCATGACAACCATTCCGATTGAGTGAAAAGGAACCAGTCAACTGATGTTCATATGAAATCAAAAAGGTACCAACCCCGATTGAAGGCGTTGAGAGGGGCGAATTCGCACCCGCGTCCTTGCTTTCGCAACTTCTGGAGTAAGCAAAGTGGTTTCTACAAAGACATGACCCAAAGTCAAGAGGCCAGGACTTTTCATGCCTTTAAGAAACGTTCTTGCACCGGCAATATGACAGCAATCAATGTCTGAGCACAAGCCAGCAGTTTCGCTCTCCAAGGTCTTTTACTTTCCTATCGCGATTGCATTGTTGAAGCCTGTTGGAGACGCCAAACCTCTGTATTGGAGATGCGCGAGATTGAAATGGTCACCGGGGATATATTAACAGAAAGTTATAAAATGACTTAAAAACGAATATGATGCCGTCGACGTTACTCAGCAAGGACCGGCCGCCACCCCAGGTTCGCTAAATCGTTGCAGAAATTGGCCATTGTGAAGCTCCTCAACTACTGTAACAATATTGGCCCTCCCACTGATCGCATCCGTAAGATCATTGTACGCGCCAAGAGTGAGCCGGGGACACGTGCCATTCTAGTCGATGGCTCCAAGACTTGCCTTGACGTTGTATTTATATCCTCCATGTGCAGAGATCCCAAGTCTTGTCTTGCTTATTGCAACACCGAAACTCTCGAAGCCGCCACCGAAAAGGCTAAAAGCTTTTCGTTGAGTGCAATGGCCATATCTGTGCTACCGTAATCTTCAGCATCCAGTACAATAACATCCCAAAGGAACATTTTTACCGTCTAGGAGGCAGAGCAAGGGATCCCAGGTAGCTACAAAGCGAACCGCGTCCAGCTTGCGAGTGCGAGTACAAGTGTTTACGTATCCATCTAGTCAATCCTGTGACTTGCGAACTGCCATCTATAACCTCTCTAGATATCAAGGGCAGGCCCCTTCAGGAGCCACATCAGGCACCCCGGCCCTCCGCATCCCACACCACCAAACCCTCGCCCGAAACTCAACACCCTCCATACCAAATAGCCTCTCATCCGAATACCCGTAGTTCACCCCATCATCCGCCTGCAAATTCTTCAAAAACCTACCCACAAAGCTCCCCAAAAACGGCCTGGCAAAGATCTTTGTGAGAAGCAACCTTTCCTTACTCATAACCCTCTGACCACCAAATGTCTCCGCCATGATAAGATATCGAATCGCGTTTCCGAGGGGGAAGAAGACTGCTACGGCGGTGTAGTCGCCTGCGGGCGGTTGGAAAAGGAGATGCATTGCGTGAGCTATGCGGTAGGCGTATGATCTTGCGAGGATCTGGGATGGGCAGGACATTAGGGTGAGCGTTGGGGAGATTTCGAGTTCGGTGAAACCTTTTGTTGAGAGGACTAGAAGCCATGTCATCCAATAGTAGCAGCTTAGGTAGATCACTGCGAGGTCGTCGTCATTGCGGGGAGTAGGTAGGGTTTCGCCTATAATTATGTAGTCGTATGTTTGGATGATGGGGCCTACTGCCGTCTCCCAAGACGAAAGGGCCATCTCGCATGTGCGGCACTTCTCCATGAGATTGTTATATAAGTTTCTGATCTCGGTCGGGTTCGAGGCTTGTCGAAGAACATCCAGATCTTCTAGAAGGCCTGGGACTTCTACCAAGATGTCAACAAGTCTATTTAGCGGCGAGCCTGTCACTGACCGCCATAACGGTGATTCTTTCCATTGTTTCCGACTAAATGGTGACCTTTTTCTCCGGGAGGTATAGGCATTGATCTACAAATGTCAGCACACATACATACCTGTCATTAGTAAGGGCTTACTAAAGCGAGACGTCCATCTGCCAGCAGCTGCCGTCCCATAGAGGACCATGTATCGTCAGGCCCACGGCTTAAAATGAGTGCCGTTTCACCATCGATGTGTTGCTTGAAACCCTGAGCCGTCCATTGCGCATCTGGACTTGTACCAAACAATTGCTACTCTCCAATCAGCACTCTAGCACCACGAGAATGGTACAAGGTAACGTTACCTCATAGACGCGCATAAGTTGAATAGCAGCCAGCATCCCATCCTTGTCCTGTCTTGACTCCAACGAAATAGCCATCTGCTGCAGCGCCAAGACATACGCCTGTTGACTCTTCCGCGTAAGCTGCATATCGTTGTTATTCGCCCCAAGCGTAGCTGTGCTCAATGCCATAGCGACATATTGCAAAGCAGGTTCCACCTCACTCAAGTCCTCATAAAGTCTCATACGCTGAAAACTCGTTGTACCAGAAGCTTTTAGTGAGAAACCATTTCCACCCGAAAGATAGTCCATCCAGAAGAGCCCCGTGAACTTCTGAGCTCTAGCTGTTCTCGTAAGCGACTCATGCTGCACCACCACCAATGTCTCGGACCGATTGACATCCTGTTGTGTTTTGCTGTAGAAGGTCTGCTTTGAGCCCTCGCTGTTTAACCAAATAGGCTGTTTCTCATAACCCCCGCACGAGATATTGAGAGCGATACATTGACCGCAAAAGGGTTTCTTCTTATCGCACTAGGAAACATTCTTAACTGCATGTCTGGAGGATTCGAAATATGTGAGGTGGCTCACTCCTTTTTTGCGTTTGCGACATGTAATGCAACCCTTGGACCGACCTGGAACGCCTACCATGGCGACGAGTTCAATTAAAAGAGAGGAAACCCGTAGGATATATAGAGCGCCCCGACGGAGAACTATCTACGGAGTCCGTTCGATCACGATAAGGGAGAAGTGCAGCCAATTGAAGGGTCTTGGATAAAAGAAGACCAACTGCCGAACAGATCAGTCACGAATTTGAATGACGGCATTGACTTTTTTTCCGTGGGCGCAGATTGACTCTCGATAAGGTTTAGCCTTGAATCCTTCGCGTATGTCCAATCGCATTCGCCACTCTAGACGAGCTTATTTCGCTACCGCTTCTGAGGGTGTCAGAAGAAATGACCGCTAAAAGCATAAGAAACGAAATAGTTTAGTCGTTTTATGCTCGCTTAGACTAGCCCTTAGGCTACTTTATTTTGGCAGCTCTAGTCTTGGAAGACAACTCTTCTGTTACCCATCTGACGTTCTCGCATTTATTGTATCCACTTGCTGTCGTAACCAATAGAAGGGATCAGAACACGGACTTGGCATCCTCCAGACACGGGCACTGATTTACAGGGACATTTCCAATCCTGGATTCAATCTGCGCCATGGACTGCACCGTAGGCTTTGAGATCTTGTCTTGCGTGGTGTTTGCTGTCATTGTTGAGAGATGGGAAATGTATATATATCCTCGTGGACGACGCTATAGTAGCATCCACATTCTCCATCCGAATCTCAATACCGATCAATTAACTTCATCCACATCTTATTCCCATCAATTGACTTGAATCCTACCTTCATTTCACACACATTGCATTCTCAAACACAAACAAAATGGCGGCACCAACTCGGCCCCCGGCTAACGGCTTTGTTGCCGTAGCCCGCAAAGTCTACAACCCAATTGGCTTCTCTAAAGGCTACAACTTCGTCCTCTGGTTCATCTTCGCCGGCGCCTTGTTCGGCTTTTCCCTGGCCCGCATGATGTACCTCGACTTCTACGGCGTCTACTGCGCTCCCAACAGCAACGGGGTCGGCGCTGGTCCTGGCGAATGCTTCTCCTACAAGAGCAAAGATGTCTACAAGATTGGTATCAAGATTCATCTCTACACTATCATCCCCGCTGCTTTTCTTGTATGCTTCCAGTTTGTGCCATTTATTCGGTACAGGGCTCTTCTTTTCCATCGCATGAATGGATACATCTGTGTTGTTCTTGCGCTTATCGGAACTGCGGGTGCTATAATGATTGCGCCTGTTTCCTTTGGTGGTTCGCTTAATATCAGAGCATGGATTGGCACGGCTGCGATTATGTTTGTTGGGTCTTTGTTTCTGGCAATTTGGAATATCAAAAAGTTGCAGCTTGAGCAACATCGCGCTTGGATGCTTCGCGCATGGTTCTACGTGAGTAGATGACATCTCTGCTGGGTCGCAACGACTAACATTGTTAGGCTGGTTCCATCATTACCGTTCGACTCATCATGATCATTTCTGCCATGATCATGTCCAAGAACTCATCCTTCCGCGAGCCTATGCAGTGCGACAAGATTGCTACATTCTACGACGATACAGACGCTTTGGTTGCTGTGTACCCAACATGTCAAAGTCTGGATGCTTGGGTAGCAGTCCAGGGCGATATGGGAGGTGACAGTGCCGAGAACATCGCTGCTGCGCTCCATCTTGGCTTCTCTATGGGTGTCTGGGTAGCTCTCGCCATCCATGCTATTGGCATTGAAGTATATGTAAGTTCAACCTGTTTATCGGGAAGTTGACCCTTGCTACCAACACCATAGCTTCAATTAACACCTGCTGAGTTTGAGCGTCTTCGCAAGATTTCTTACCAGCGACAATTGGAAAGAGGATTTAAGAACCCAGGTAGTGCTGGTCTTACTGTTGACCGTCTTGGAGACTCTGAGAAGTGGTCTCCCGGGAACGAGACTGCTGCTGCTACGCCTACCCCTCCTACGAAGCGACATGACAGCGATTCTTCATTCGTGCCTACTCCTTAGCCTGTGCGTTACAATGGCTTGGGATATGTACAGTTTGTTCAAGCGTTTTAAATTCTAGATACCTATAGTTGGCGATGTATATGTTTTATGTTTATGAAGTACCAGCCACAAAAGTGACTATCTTCTTGGCAGTGAATAATAACCAATTCCATCACATGCGTCAACAATGGGAGCAGGATTGACATGGAAGTACTCAATTGACTAAAAGTAATAAAAAAAGAAAAGCTATACTAATCGAACACCATCTATAGGGAATACTTTTGGTACAGACATAAGAAAAACGCCAAGAAACTCATAACCCATCCCATAAATCATCACATCATCACATCATCACGTCACATCACCACTTAGAATTGCTCCTTCCTGTCAAGCTTTCCAATCAACTTTCCTCCATCAAGAATACTTCCAAACATGGCAGCTTCAAACAGATAATTGACCTGCCAAGCATGGTGGTTTGCGTGCGCAATCAACCAGACCATCTCCAGGACTTTACCCTTGGAGAAAAGCTTAGCCATCCTCAATCTTGAACCCTCCGCAAGGTCAAGCTCAGTCTTCTCGGACACTTGGCCGCCGCGGACGTACTCCAAGGGGCCTGTGACGAGGTACCACCAGAGTTCCTTGAGAAGAGGCTCTTCCGAGTGACGGTTGAGATGGTCGTGTACGTGGTCGCAGGTATCCTCGCTGTTGCAAGTGTATTTGGCGTCAAGAGGACGACTGAAACCAGTAAGGTGGAACGTCTTGTCGAAGACCTCGTCAAAATCGCCCTCACTCTGAGGCTGAGCAGGTGTTTTCCTGGCCTTCTGCCAACCAAGCAGCGCCCGTCGGAAAAACATGTGTCGGTCATTTTGGATATGCCAAGTGTACAGCGCAGCACACATTCTAGCAACAGGCTCATGCCATCGCTGCGTAAGCATCCTAGCGCCCATAACAGCGTAGGCATCGTAAACCTTTCTCAAAACATCTTCGCTGACGATACCAGTATCGGTAATGTCGCTGACGTTGAGGAATGAGTTCATGACCTCGGAGTTGACAAGATCGCAGCCAACATCCACGACATCGGTTCCTGGCGAGCTGAAAACAAGATCCGCCATGACAGCCCCAGCATCAAAGCCTCGCGCTGTCGCTTCGGCTGCCATGCCAAGAAGACTACTCTCGGACAACGACACGATCTGCGCGGTCCGTCTGTCTAGCCGAGCAGATCGGTTCAGGAGATGGTCCTTGTGCTTTTTCTCCAGGGCGATCTTGCCCTGAATATATCGCTTACCGATAGCGACAGCATCACGACGCTGTTGGCCACCAGGGGTCTTGAGCGCATGGGGATCGTTCAGGCCTTTCTCCAACAAAGGCTCAAGATTGGGGAAGACGTAGTTGTATCCGTGCTCGTAGTAGAATGCCATGTCGGTAACATAATTGGAGAACATGGTGTTAGAGTCAGCCGCACCCATGAGGAGACTAGCGATGCCGCAGCCGAACAGTGCATTGGTAGTCTTCAGCGCCTCAGGCCAGTGCTCTGCGCCAAGGATGTGCAGGATCTCATCCGACACGGGACTCAGACCAGCGCCCTTGGGCGGAAGAACGTTGCCGATCGCATGTTGGGAAGTTTTCCACTCTTCTAGCTCAGGTGAGAGTTTCAGCTGAGTAACCCTTGAGCTAGACACTGAATCCTGGGATGAAGAAGCCCCGGAGGATTCATCAATGTCCTCAAAGACTTCAATCACAAAGGTACTGGCAAGGTGGGATAGGCGCTGGAGATCATCCACGGTTCCACGACCGATGAGACCTCTCGCTTCAGCGTATCCGATGTGCACAGGGTGTTTATTCTTGGAGGAGAGTAATCTCCCGATTCCACGGGCCCGGAAACCCTTTCCCCAGAAGTAAGGCTCGGGGGAAGTGGAGTTTGAGGGACCGTCAGTGAGAGCGGTGTTTGTCTTTTCGAGGGAAGAAGAGGATGCTTTGACTTTGATCTTGAGCCCATTGAGGTTAAACTCGCTCCAGTAGCTCTGCTGAGGCCAGGGTAGACACCAGGGGAAGGACATTTTGATCGACAATGGGGAAATTAAAGTGCTGGGTATAGTAGATAGTTTACGATGGTGAGGAGTCTGAGCGTAATGATCCTTACTAGGCTGGTTCGCCAGACTCTTCTCTTTTATACAAAAACTTCATCTTTACGTCCCAGGGATGAAATGCCTCAGTTTGCAATGGTTGAAACAATTATAAACTCGCCATCGCATATAGAATTGCTGGAATTACCGGACAGTCAATTCTTTCAACCTCATGAACATGTGTGTTGGTTGACACTTGAACTAGGGTCTAGATCCAGAAAACAGGGATGAGCCAACGGGAGCTCCATACCTTGATCCCCCCTCTACAAGTTGCAGGGACCTTGTCTTGGTTCGAAGCAAACCTGCAGTGAAGATCATTGTTAGCAGGGACAAGAAGATGGTGGTGGGTGGTGAGACAACGTAGCCCTCGGGAACCTCCAGAACTTGGTCATTGAGGTGGTGCATTGTTAATTATGTCTCAGAATACCCTCTACGGCGATTCCCGAAAAATTGGTTCTCACGATCTGAAGGATTTCATGAGTGGATTCAGATCTGAGAGTTCGAGTGCTTTGACAAAGGGGGGATTACGATTAC
The DNA here is from genome assembly GCA_004367055.1 of Fusarium sp. NRRL 66335. Lineage (NCBI taxonomy): Eukaryota > Fungi > Ascomycota > Sordariomycetes > Hypocreales > Nectriaceae > Fusarium > Fusarium sp. NRRL 66335. Next base: position 261,474 of record QHHG01000070.1, on the reverse strand, counting down.
CAGGGTATCGGAATTCGAGCGAAATTATATGGGGAAATTGCAATCACAGTCACAATCACCAACATGCAGATTTTAAGTGCATTGGCCAAGAGGGTCTTTAATTGGTTGGGATAAACCGTTTACCCGGTAGTGATATCGGGTCGCGACGCCATTCGGCACTTGGGCTCCACGTTAAATGGGATTCAAGCCGTTGTCGTTTCTACACGTGAACATTGTTCCTGCACGCTAATCGTTTAGATAAAGAGGGAAAACGCCGCATGTACTGCAGGTTCATTGATGGGTCTGCCGAGGCAACGTGCATAACTATGTTAGACTGTAGCGAAGTGCATGTTTACGTAGCTAGCGGTGAGCGAGACATGACTGAGAGCTGAGCTGAACTTGTTCCACAAACACCGCGTTCCAATCTTGGAACCCGCAAGACAGAGGTATCTGAAAACATCTAGAAGTCTTCTTATGTCTCTCCTTAATAGAAACTGACATATCATATGTTTGTAAGAGAGTCAAGGGTCTCTGATACCGTCACGCTCTTTATTTGTCTGTCACTACACCATCATGACGAATCTTCTGCATTCATCTTTCCCGACGCCCCCAATCTGGATCCATCCACCTTAGCTTCCCACTAATTTAGCTTTGACAAGCACGAGCCACTCAACACACGATCAACGGAGCCTGACATCGTATCGTCCGGGCCGGGCCTCACTTTTTGTCGCCATGAGCGTTTAAATCATGGCTTTACAGTAAAGTTTGACAAGCATCTTTCCCTCACGGATCAGGTAAGATGCTGAACTCTATACAGCCCCGTGGACTAATCTCGATCCTGAATCTTAAGTACTCCGTACAGGACCATGATCGTCCAAAGCTGAGATAGCCTACCCTGCCAAACAGGGTCAATCATTACCAGATTGCTCATTCCTGTCATGTCCAAACCCGGCATCGTAGTGGAACAACCTGCGTTGGGCCACATTCCAAAGTCTTGGCACTACTGACTTTTTTCTTTTCTTCTTTTCTTTTTCTTTTTCTTTTTCTTTTTCTCTTCGCTTACTAGTTTTGTCTTTTCCTCGTTTGTTGAACCTTTTTTTCGGTGAACTTGCGAATAAAACAAGTACGGTGTTTCTCCCTCATCTCCATCTAGCTTCGGCCTTCTCCATTACTCATACTACTACTCCCCTCCTCCCTGCATAGAACTACTGCAGACTCACAACCAACAACCAACCCTAACGCCAAGACATTGCAACAGTCAGGCACTTTAGTCGCCCACTTGCTGCCTGCACTGCACTACTCTTTGACCAACCTGATCTGATATTCATCCCTCGATCTGACTAATAGTAATGGCTCCATCCGATGGCCTCTCCTCGATCCAATACCGCCCCATTGATCTGTCGGCGCGCGAGTTTAGGGTGTTGGAGCTGCAGCCATCCCCCACCAACGACATCAACGACCGTGTAGTCTGTCGCCTCGTTCACGACAAGCTTACTGCATCTCCGGACTACATTGGTCTCTCAGCCCTCTACGGTGACATCACAAACACAGAAACCATCATTCTAAATGGCAACAAAGTGTCCATACCCTCGGACCTTGCAGAGGCGTTACGCTATGTCCGCGATGTCTTTCTCGGTAGACGCATCTCCACAGCCCATTCAACTTCAGCCCTTGATCTCGAAACACAAAGAAACAATACTGCTACCTCAGACGACTCGCCACCGCCGTCACCTACAACAAAGCGACCTGGATGGTTGAGAACGTTCCTCAAGAAACTCCTCGATCCAGGCCCTGCTAAGACAGACAAGCAACCTCCCCTTCGCATCTGGGTCGATCTATTATGCATCAACAGGCGAGACAAACGCGAAGACGCCGAGCGTCGCGCCTCCATGGCCCGCGCCTTTAAGCAGGCGAGACTCGTAGTAGGGTGGTTGGGCCCCAAGGATTCAACTTCTGACCTCGCCATCGAGATCATCAGGGCGTGGGATAACTGCATGCCTGCCAACTTTGGAGAACCCGGTGACCGCGAAGCGCACCCTGAGAACTACGCTCCAATCCTACAATGGATGGGCCCTGTGGCTCATCTCAGCGACATTCCTGAGGGCATCACGGACCCCACCGAAGTACCCAGTTACAAGGCTATTTCCAGTTTTCTAAATCGGCCTTATTTCCGGAATACGTGGATCCTTGATGACATCGCCATGGCGTCTTTTCCTACGTTTATGGTGGGCGATGGTATTGTGTCTTGGATGCAGATATTACGTCTGAATCGCGTCAATGAGGATATCAAGGATCACGGTGCTGAGATGTTTCCCAGTGAGCTAAGACCTTTGCTTGAGTACATGCCTCTTGGGAGCGTGTACACTTTTTTGAAGGAGTTTGATCGGAGACAGAAGGTCGAGGAGGGTCGACCCCCGATGTGTTCTACGCCGGCAAGTTCTATAAGGAGTTCTGTTTCCATGACGCCCTTGAATGGGAGGCCGCGAACATAGATGGAGTTTGTATTACGATAGCTTGTGGGAGTTACCGCGTATAGAGACCGGTTTCGGATGGTCATGTCATCATGTTTTCCTTTGTAACTTGTCAAGTAGAGATCAATTTAGCGATGTTGTTGCCCAAGAACACCAGCCGTTGAACCAAATGACGTCTAATTGAACCACATTCCTTCTGGAAGCATCTCAGGATCATCTTAAAATGAGTGTCTCGCATGCAAGACCTCGAGCCATTAGCCTATTCATGTTACTTCCAGGAATGATTTTCATCAATGTCTAGAATGATCTATAACTGCAACGGCGTCCCCAGACTGACCCTGCATAGACCTTCGAGGCTTCGTCAGTTTATCTCGCAGGTCTCGCCTTGCGATTTACACACCTTGATTGCCGGCCCGGCAAATAAGCGCCATTTGCGTAATGGAATGCCAAGATGAATGGACGGACTCCAGGTTTCAGCCACCCTCCCGTTTTACGCTACCGCATGAGCTTTAGACGGTTGCGGTTCAGCCGCCAAACTCTAATTGGAAAACGTACGATTTCTTTCGTTCTTTCGTTCTGGAAGGCTGAAGACTGGAATGTAACTCATCATTTGTATGTCACTGTGTCTTGCATGTAAAGACATTCGAGGCTTGGCAGTGATCGGTAGGCGGATTGGACGGATGAGGCCCTGTGCTACGTAATTGGCTGAACAAGTTCCTGGTTTTTGTATATTCTCTTTGGGTTTGCGTAAATGATGATCTTGAACTTCGAATGGAACAAGAGTGCTACGTCCGTGGCGATCTAGAATGAATAATCCTGATTTTCTTCAAGTTCTTTCTAATTATGAATCTGCTATCCAAAAGCAGTATTATGGAATGAACATCTCCGGTATTCCAAGGATAAAGGATTGCCGGTACATTCTCGCCAAGAATGGAGGCGTTGTACACATGCTTTTTCTGCGTGAAGGGTCTGAAGGTCTTGCATGTAAATTGATTATCGGTTTCTGAAGTCCCCGACCAACATTCGGCACTCGCGCTTACTTCCACTTGCGGCCGTTTTTCGCTGTTGGTGGACAGGTTCCTGCGTCGGACTGGAATGTAAACAAAGTAAAATTGGTCTATATGATATGCTATGCTATGCTAATAACTAAAATCAACGTTCGCTATAGGTGTCGCAGAATTCGGTGGGTGATGTGAATGTATCGAGTGCTGATCCTCTGCCGAGCTTGTAGTATTGGAGTTTTGAAGTTCTGTTGGTTGTTCGGTGGTTGACCATCCGGTATTGCGCATGGCTTGGAAACTCCAGCTGGGGTTAAAACCTGGACTTTCCCAGGCGTGCTGCACGCGCTCGTACATTTCGTCGATTTGTTCAAGTGTCATTCTGCTTGTTTCGTATACCATGAACCACACGAAGATGATGGCGAGGATACAGAATGTTCCCCAGATGAAGAAGATCTTCAGACCGAATCCGTCGGCGCCTCGACCCATTATAAATGGGGGAGCATAGGCTACCGCGAAGTTCAGGAGCCAGTTCGCTGTGGTTGATACGGACATGGCCTTTGCGCGGACCTTGAGAGGGAAAATCTCGGATGTTACGACCCAAGTGACTGGACCCCAGGATGTGGCGTAAAAGAAAACGTTGATGGCGCAGCAGACGATGAGGGCCATGTTGGATGCACTTCTCAGGTCTTGAGATGATGTTTCGCTGGCTGTCGATACAGCGCCGATTATCAGCTGACATACCGCCTGACCCAGCGCACCAGCCATGAGAAGCTTTCGTCGTCCCAATTTTTCAATCACGATGAGACCGGGGATAGTACAAACACAGTTGACGATGATCATGACGAGATTGATAATGAATGGGTTGCTGACGCCGGATGTGTTGAAGAAAGTTGTTCCGTAATACATGACGAAGTTGATACCAGTCAATTGTTGCAACATCTGCAATCCACAGCCTGTCAAAGTTCGACGTCCAAGATTGGAATTGCTTGTAAACAGATCTCTGTATGAATCATGGCCCAGCGTGAGCTCATACTGATGGTTTGCAATGATTTCCTGCAACTCATTCTGGAGAGCAGGATGCGTGATATCAAGTCTTCGGAAGCGACTTAGTGAAATACCTGCATCATCGTTGCGTCCCTTTTTGACCAAGAAGCGGGGTGTCTCCGGAAGCATGGCGATGCCGGCAGCAAGGATAACACCAGGTACTAGCTGGAGGCCTAGAGGGATACGGTAGGCGGCTGAGCTATTGATGTTTTGTGTGATGACGTTGATGACAGTTGCGCTGAGGATTCCGACTGTGATGGAGAGCTGGTAAGCGCAGATGATACTTCCCCGGATCCATTTTGGTGCTGTCTCGGATTGGTAGAGAGGCACGAGGACTGATGTTGCTCCTACAGCGACACCTGCCAAAGCCCTTCATATGAACTGTCAGTACAAAGGATACCATGAATGTGAGAAGAATTGAGCTTACCTTCCAACCAGCAACATCGGTGTCGCTTGAGCACATACTTGAAAGATAGCCCCAATACAAAACGTTACAACAGCGGCCAGTAACGTTTTGCGGCGACCAATGCTATCGCCAAGGGGAGCGGCTAATATTGAGCCAACAACAGCTCCGAGACTGAGAATACCCACGATGAGGGATGAGTCTGAAGGACATAGATCGATGTGACCATCGTCATCTCTGCAGGACCGGTCTGTGGAGAAATGGTCCTGGAAGACGTCCATTACAAGGACGCCATTGATGACCCTTGTAAGCCATGGTTAGTTGATGGTCATGTAGGATGAAGCATGTGTATAGTGAGTGAAGTAGTGACGATGATGGAGATGAGGTACACGTCGATGACGCGACGCGTCAATGGAGTATAGAGGCACTGAGGTACAAGGCCGCGTCACACAAGCCTGTACCGGCAGCACATGTAACCGCGCCGCAAGACCCTTCCCCAAGAAGAAACAAGTTACGAGAGAATAATTGAAAAAGGTTCTCAAACTCACCCCACATCGTAGCCAAACAGCAATCCGCCCGAAGCAACAAACAAACCGACCAGAATAGCGCGTATCGACGACCCGGCAAAGTTCTCGGGCTTATGCCAACCCATGGCTCGTACCATGATGAAATATCATTGACTGCTGTACGTTGATAGAGTACAGTATTACAGTATAGAAGGGTATGGCAGTGAAGAAAAAATGCTTTTTTCAGGAGGTGAACCAATGATATGATGCGGAGAAAGCTAATGGCAAAAAAAGACTCAAGCAGCATCTCCAATTAATTGATCCACTAAAGACCCTTGACGGACAGGAATCTCCGTTCAGCTGAAGTGGAGAAACGCGTCATTTGGAGATAAAAGTGATGCGACACAGATTGATTGGGTGAGAGAGTTGGAGACACACAAAAAAGTAAGACGGGGCAAAAGGAAGAGGTCCTACCCGGGTTCGAACCGGGGACTTCGGAAGTAAATTTCGATTGGTAATCAAAATCCAACGTCCTAACCACTAGACTATAGGACCTTAGTCTTTTTACTGGCAGAAGGTCTGCAACCAGATCTTATATTATCCTTTCTTCAAGACAGCCACGACATAGGGTAGTTTATGCTTATTATCTTAATACCAAAATGCACTGTTATACCCTGTTGTCACCTTTCGCTCCTTTAATATGTTAAACATTTTAATTTCGTCAGTTTAATCAATTACATTGTCTGAAATAGTTCGGGGGCCGGGCTTTTAGTCGATTTTTACTGACTTCTTAAACAAATTTATAACGTAGGATCTTAACAGTAGGGAATGTTTGAACCGATCGGATAACAAAAACATAAGAGACGAAATAATTTAGCTGCCTCGTCAGAACTTTGGCTGGTGCTTTATTTTAGTACTTCAAGACTTAAACGAAGACTATGAACATAACGTCTCAAACTCATGGCGTTGCCTTTTAAAAGGTATAATTTCTAAGGCTAACCTTCAATCCTTACACTAAGAGCTTTACTCCGCCTAGGAAGCGACCGCCAAACTAATTTAAGATAAAGAATATTCCACGCCCACGACTTATATTAATCTGATAAGTGTCTGTTTTGTTTCCAGAACACACTCGTTCAACTCATCGCAATATCCCACTCTCTCAAAGTACCGCATCCGATCATCAGAATGTACCTCTCGTAGAACAAGTCCTGACCACGCTTCATCGCCGTCCGAATGCATCACGATGCTTAACACAAAGATAATCCCTGCATTGACATGATCATCGAAGTTCGGCTCGTCAACATCAAGACGAGCGACCGCGCCATCGTAACTGACAGGAGTGCCTCGTGTTTTCACATAAAGAACATCTGAGTTATTGCAGGACACAATCCGCGTCAACGGGCCCATTATCTCAATCCATGCCTTCTCCTTGACTTGTAAGAGAGAGCCTGGCGGTTCGTACTCGCAAAACCATGCCTCTATCGATGCACAAGTCTTGGAGAAATTGTCAACCGGCATGCTGAAATTTGTCTCGACAGAAGCCCAAGACCAAGACGGTATGTGACCTTGTGTATATCCTGAACTGTGCTTGCTATCACCACCTTTTCTATACCATGTAAGTGACTCGGGCATCTCTTCTAGCCATAAGCCAGCAAGGTAAGTGTACTCTGTTCCTTCCTGGTACAGCTGAGCGATGCCGCCCAGTGCGGGTAATCTGTCAATGTCTTTGGTAAGACTCCTCAGGCTATAGTGCCCGATGATGTCCCCCCACTCTTTATCTTCGCCATTGGCCACAAGGTCTCTCAATAGATAGGCAGGCCTCATTGATCTCTGCGTAATTTCGTTTGCGTACCCTTCGAAACAATCCCACAGAGTCATCTCCTCGATGTGCAAGACTTTCGGAGAGAGCATCCACTCCTGGTACGTCCAAGCGCGTTTTAACCAAGTGCTCTTCAGACCGTAGGTTACCAAGGAATCTGACTCGAGGTCCCATACGGAACTTTCTCGCCTATCCATTGACTCGTAAAACCATATGCGCTTTCCTGGACTCAAGGGTTTCCCGTTGACCTTTGCCAGAATCCTTGGCCCTGAGAAGTAAACCCTGTCCTCCCTTCGATGTATGAAACTCTGAACAGAGGCATCGCAGACTTCGGTCGCTATTGTCAACGATGCCCCTCCGTAGATATTGCACATCTGAGCAGACTCAGTTTCCCAATCCTTAATATCTCCTTGAATGATACATAGCGAGTCAACCCAGAGATATCGGTAGCCCAGCGCATGGCACAGTCGAATTGCGTCGGCGATAGTCGCCGGTAGCTCAGTCAGGGTAAGCTGTCTGGGAAATACCGCAGTTGTTGTCATGCTCTTTTGTTTGGCAACGCCCCAGCAGTATGATAAGCACACATACTCGTGTTTGCCTTCCAAGTGATTTGTTTCAATCACGCGGACTTCTGTGATCTCTTCGCATGTAAGTTCGATGTCGATGACGCGACTTGGGAGTCTGGCTTTAGTAGTGTTTCTGGCGCATGCCTCGTGGTTTGCAAGACATTCTTTCATCCATCCACGTATTAAGTTCAAGTGCGATTCCGACAGGAGTTCTCTTGATGGCCGATGCGTAATGTCAGGGTCGTACTCGTCTTCTTTGAGAACAGTCCCCTCTAATGTGTACCACAGTCCCGCAGTTTGGTCAAACTCCGTGCGACTTGAGCATGGAACTAGTACTTGAACTTTGAAGATCGGGAACAACCTTCCTGATTCGACGTCTCCCGTGATAGATGCGCTGGCATACCTCTCACGATCTTCGGAGTCGATAGTGTAGCGGCACTTTCCCCAAGAATCTTCAGTCAGTAACATCAAAGGTCCCTCCAGTTGTCCATTGTGCACTGCTCCATCAAAGCGCAGCCCAAAACATTCACCTTCGTCAGGGTTGATATCTGTTTCATGCTCATACTCAATCTGCTTGACCATCGCCTCTACAAGGCTTTCAGCCTGGGAGTCACCCGGGCCGAGGGACGAAAATGACGCACGGAGTCTCTGCTTGCGTTGCTCATCAAAGAGGACATCCATCATGTCAGATACCCCGAGGGTATCGAGCAACAACTGGCACATTTGGCAACCATCCTTTGCCGAGTCGCTGAGAATAACAAGATTGGAGTGATGGTAGTATGCCCATGAGTATGCCTCATTTCCCCGTATGATTCGAATCTTACGTCTTCTCCAAGATGTACCATTCTGGGGGTTCCAGTTAACGAAATCGTCGCAAATCGCGCAAACACTGGGTTCGCCCTTTATAGACGCCATTTGCCTCGAACAAATCTGCAAAGGGCCTGTTGGTAGTAAGAAGATTTTGAGAACAGATTTGCTTAAAACGCTCTGATTGTAACGATAGAGCGAGAGGTTATTACATTAAGGTATGTCAAGCAAAATCATGGTTTTTATAGCGGGGTCTCTGAGCAACAGGGGAGTCAGCTTACATCCATCACCAACATCAAGTAGTATCCCAACCAATGAGGTACGGAGAGAAAGAGGTGGGTCTCTAGTCATTACCCATACGGTCCCAGTGTCTCCTGGGGAGGATCAAGAGGAGAAACAATGGTAGTGTTCTTCATCTGCCTTATCAATTGCTATTTACCAATGTTCTTTCTCATTATGCTAGATCTAGTCTAATAGAATTTGCGGTCATCAAACTGCTCAAACTTCTCACTGATGACCTTCCTCGTCAGCTCCATCAACTGGTCTCCAAGTTTCTCATTCTGGGACATTTCGTTACCTGACTCAGGTACAGCAGGAGGACAGATGTATTGCCCCGACTTATCAGTGATAGTCGCGGCGTAGACGGCGCTGGTAGCGCCCTGGAATTGGTCCTTTTTGAAGGGCTCCATACCAGTTGACATCATGTAGCCGGCAAGAGGGTATCTGCTATATGTTAGCTGGTTCTTGTGTAAGAATGAGGGGCTATGGGTGCTTACGCTTCGTGGATATGCTCAACACTCTGTCTAGTACTGACGAATCCAGGATGAGTGGCATTCACCACAATCCTAGGCGACCCGGCCTTTGTAACATTGCGGTCAAGGTAACGAGTGTACAGAATACTTGCCAACTTGGATCGTCCATATTGGGGGTTGGGTCCAAGATCGGTGTTGAGCTCGTCCAAACTCTCAAACTTAGTGTCTTTAGGAGCACCTTGATAAGCATTGGAAGCTTGGTTCACAATCCTCACAGTACCATGCTTCTCGGAAGTCTTCTTCAACAACTCAAGAAGATAGCTCGTCAAAATGACATGGCCGAAATGGTTCGTGGCCATGTGCTGATCAACCCCCATTGGCGAAAGCTGATAGGTCTGAATACCACGTCCAGCATTGTTCACAAGAATATCCAATCGATCAGTTGAATTCTTGATCTTGTCGGCAGCCTTCTTAACTTCAGCCCAGTTGCTAAGATCGCATTGAATCCATTCCGTGCGATCAGCTTTCTCCTGACCGAGCTCTTCGGCAACGGACTTCTTGGCGCCATTGACGAATTCTTCGGAGAGGGAGAGGATAAAGAGCTTGCTGATGTCGTGGGAGAGGAGGGTGTGAGTTACACCGTAACCAATCCCTTCGCTACCGCCTGTTACGACGGCGACTTTGCCAGAGAGATTTGGGGTTTCCGAAAGGGCAAATTGGTGGGTGGCGAGTTGTTCGGCGGGACCACCAAAGTTCTCAGCGATGGTGTTCTAGAGAGGTCAGTAAAGGGTTTGGAGGTTGGATTCTGTAACAGCTTACTTTGACAGAGTCGATTACAGAAGCCATGGTGTTGATTTGGGTTCTTCTCCAAAAAAGACAATTGTTGTGAGATATGAAGGGAACTTTGGTCGACGCGGTAGTAGTTCGTGTAGCGCGGTATAATAACCCTGTAGAGATTCTTCTTCCAGTGGTAATATTTAGAGTTTTCATTGAATGATATGAGAAAGAAACAAGAATTCTGCACTATTAGTTCTCTTAAGATCTTACATATACTGTTTGCGGTGAGTCCTATGAATCACCACTCTCCACCGAGTCAATGACGTATGTACTGCAAGAATGCCGATTCCTATGAGCTGAGACAAACACTGTCGTAATTGGGTGAATTCCAATCAGGCTTGGCTTTTTCTTTTTACTGTTTTGCATTCCACGTGTTGGTTTGCTTTGCGAATGTTGTTTGGAGTGCATTTTAGTGCCGTGATGGCTTTACTACTACTGGACCACTTTGAGCCGTGCTATTTTATGTATAATCTGTATGTATGATGCTTCCTATAATAAAGTCTAACATAAAATTAAAAATCGTCTAAGATTTAGAGGTAGTTAGGAAACAGTCATCTAAATCCTTTGCAAACATCTTCTCAACCGCCTTCCTCATAACATTTCCCTTCGGCGTCCTCGGCAATGTTCCCTTCGCCACAACAAAAATAAGACGTGCATCAGAAATCCACACATGGGCGTATTTTTGTTTTTGAAACAGCGCCGTCCTGAAAATAATCTGATTCTTGAGCGCCAGCAGGTTGTCGTCGCCTGCCTCCAGAATCGCATTGTCCTTTGGTTCAACCACCATCGCAGGTGAAAGACGTCCAGAGCCGATAACGGAGACAGCACTGATCAGATCATTCTCGCAAATTTGCATCACGTCGGTTTCGAGAGAACCGGCATCCAAGGCTTGACCGAGTTGCATCTTGATTCTATCGTCGACGCGGCCTTTGTAAACGTATTCATCCTTGCCGACACGCTGGAAGACATCGCCGGTATGAAACTTACCATCTGACTTGTTTCGAAGAGAAGGGTGGGGACAATCGTCCGACTCTGCTGGGACGATAAGTTGAAATGGCTGATCTGATCCAGATGAGGTTTCACCAAAGGGGATAAACTCGCATCCTGATTCAGGCAAGGGGGAGACATATGGCGAAGTCGAAGTGGATATCATGGAAGCGCCAATCTCCGTAGAACCATAGAAATTGATCAGCTTGAGTCCATTATCACGGCCCCAAGCTTCCTCTTTGGGCTCGAGGGTATGTCCAGCGAAGTTGATCTTCTCAAGGCCGAGGAGCTTGTTGAAGAATGCGTCGTTGTGACGCGCTTCAGCGAACATTGGCACCAGTAGACCAGGAAATATACTTAATATGGTGAGACCTCCATTGGTGATCATATCGTCGAGTTGCAAAGCCGAGTATGGAATGTTAGTAGGTAACAACAAGCAACTTCCGGCGGCCAGGGCTACTGCGAGGATGATAGTATTGCCTAGATGGGCATGGGAGCCTCTGAAACAATTTAGCTCTAGAACACAGCCAACATCATGGAGGACTTACATGGCGGAAATAACTGAGTCCGGACTATCTCTTATCTGGTCATATTGGTGTTTCCGAATCAAGCATTCTAGCCATCGCACGGTCTGGGGGACTAGTTTGGGCATGGACATCGATCCCGAGGTATGAAAGATGACCAAGACCTGATCACCGCTTGCAGAGGTCGTGGTAGTGTTCAGGTAGATATCAGGAGGTGTCCTCCCCACGACTCCATTGATAGGGATTGTAGGCAGTGGGCATTTCTTAACTAGAGGTTCGCAGTCTGGATCATGTAGCAAAGCTGTGGCGCCACTCTTGGCCAGAAGTTTGAAGACGATGGAAGGGTCTTGCATACGAATGGGGAACAACTGTGGGATAAAACCTGCTCTCATTAGGGAGAGATAATGCAGCAAGTCCTCGTAAGACAGCCCTTTCATCCTGAATGGCATTAGACAGGACTGTCAATGTACATTGTGTTAACCTACCAAAGTCCAACTACAGAGCCTTTAGCAATGCCTGCCCGTGATAACTCCGCGGTCCAGTTCTTTGCTGCATCGTTGATATTTTGCCAATGCTCCGCATATGAGATTGTCTTATATCCAGACTCGTCCGCATATCTCACAGCAGGGGAATAACCCCTTGACTGCGCAAGCGATTGGATTACACAAAGTGGTGTATGGAACGTTCGCATCTTAAAAATGATCGATATGAAGACACAGCTTGGTGGAAGAGAATGATCAACCCCATGATTTTATAGGTATTGTGAAGGAACATGATCCTTGGTAAATCAGTCAGCGACACAATAAGCAGGATGAATAGGTGAGAAATTAGACTATGAAGAGTGAGGTGAAGAATGTGATCATCACGGCAATGCGGCACAGAGAACTGAATGCGGTTTAGAACAAGACTATACGAGGAGACTACCTTCCCTATCTAGCAACCTACCTATAGAATTGTAACTTATAGGATGAATGGTCTGCTGTAGGCTATAGCCAGTATGTGTTTGTTTACCCTTGTTTGAATGGTACAAAGATCACCTCAAATAATGAAATACCACGAGTTCGCATCCAACTAATTGAATCTGGTAAACTGATATGTCAGAGATTCAGTATAAATATCAGCCTTTGAAGGAGATTTGTATGTGCAATGTGTGGTATAACCTTTGGACAAGGTTGTTGTCTGCTTCTCCCTTGGTCAATTGAGGAGTAGATAATGACCTTTGTGAAATGGAGTGCCACAAGAACAAATAGCGCTTAGATATATACAGGACCGATTTCACTGCAATTTTAGCCCCTCCCGAAAGAACAGACTGGGAGGCATCCTACGGCGACCGAATGGGAAGGCTAACAGGGATAAGAGAGGGCGCAGCGGGCATACTACAGGGTTCTAGAATTTTTGCATCTCAATGCGTTTGAGACTTGAAAGGTTTAGGGTTGTAGAAAGTAAGGGTTTTCGTATTCTTCCATTGTGAAGGATTATACGATCTTGCTGAGGGGCGGGCGAAAAGAATTTGACAGATTGGGCTGAGAGAAGTGAGATGAGATGACGGATGTGATGACCTAGACGAATTGGCATTGTAAGATGGTTCTCAATCAGTATCAATGTGTTGAGAAGTGTGAAGCGCACTTTTGAGACCTGTATCTTGAAATTCAGACTTGTAATTAGACAGCTAATTTGCTTCAGAACAGAACTCATTTCTCTATCCTGTTTAAGTAGAAGCATCAGTCTTTGATGTATACATATAAAGGCGTGGAGTGGCCGCTTTGATTAGAAGGCGTCTCTGTGTTCATCTTGATTGTAGCTTGTGGTAATGACTTTTTGAATAAAATGACCTCAATGAAGGCATCACGTATAGTTAAAGGCAAATTTCCTTTCACTGCATTTTTAACCTCTCTTGAGGGGATTGACGGGGAGGCATCCCAGAGCGACCGAAATGGAAGGTCAACAGAGAATAAGAGCAGGGCGCAGTGGGTACAGCCACAACACAGGCTGACAAGGCATTTCTGGCTTGTCTTCACTCTCCCTTAACTGTTTTGTTTATCAAAGATAGCCGTTGCGCGCATTAGTGAAGACAGGCATGTAGTCCTCATGAAAATCAGCATCTTTTTCTTTTCTTTCCTTTTCTTTTTAAAGTCGGAGATTGATTGTGGGATCCTTTTCGCATGATGCTATTGAAGAAAGTCATAACGACTATTTTCCCTCGGCCTGAGGAGGGTCGGGTTGAGTCAATATTGAAACCTCTGTGACGGGGAACACATCGCGGAACAGAGATCAATACTCAGAAAGACAAGCAGGATGCTGATTTCTTTATATACTGTTGGAAGATCATCAGTTTCACTGCAAATTTAACCTCTCTCGAAGGAATAGACCTGGCGGCATCCTTTAGTGACCGAAAGGGCTGGCTAGCAGGGAATAAGAGCAGGGCGCAGCGGGTACAGCCACAACTGGCATCACTGCATTTTTAACTTCCCCTAACTGCTTTGTAGAATTGGTTGAACCGGCTACCAGTCAGTCAGTTTCAAGATAGTTGACAGTAGATTTTATCTCTATGCGACAAGAGTTAGAGGTATCCCATGTAAGACTAAGATGCAGTGTGCATAGCTGTAATTTATGGTGGGCGCCCGAGCCAACTGGTCTCACTGCAAGTTTGAACTTGGCGACGGGATGAGACTGGGACATATCTCGTTACAGAGATAAAAACTCAGATATAAAAAGGGTAAACAGGATACCGAGCTGGAGGAATACGGGGTTAAAACGGATACACGTCCTGCCCACAACGTTTTCACTGCAATTTTAACCCCTCCGCGGTCACACGTAATCGTAATCTCATTTGACGCACCTAGAGAAGAACGAAGCATACCTGCAAGTCGCTGCGTCAGACCACAAGTGTCACGACGAGACTGTACCTTGAAAGTCCAAGAGCTCAACGAGACAACAGTGTGAGATCTACAGTCCCTTACTGTCCATGTCATCGTGCATACGAAGCTGCACGCCGTGCATGAAAGGTGGTCAGCAATCTGCTGATTATTGCATATCGACAGCCTTGATTTAGAAAATACAGGGCATCGTCTTTCGCAAAAGCAATTTGTCTGCTAGCAAAAACCCAACTTGAAGATATATCTATGTCCAGAACGGTACCAGTGGTAGCAAAACCTCAATGGTTTTGAGTATTAAGCTGCAACAAACTTATCGCACTACTTCTCGACCCCAAGTACAGAGCCCCAAGGCCACTGCATAAAGTCACGTTCACAACCACAGCCACAATGCATACACTAATCCTGTTTTCTCATCCAACCGACCAGTTAAATCCCCCCAAGATGTCTCGTTGAAGTTGTGCAGCCAAACTGCAAACGCCCAATACAACAATGCGCAAGGCAGCTTTTATTGTACACGTAAGCAACTGGGCGAACTGCAGCAGAGCCTCATTGGGCTCGATTGAGGGGAGTTTGGGGGATGAGCTCATCCCGTTCTTGACCTAACAAAGCTAGCTCTAATTGACATTTCTTTTTCAACATCATCCCTGACGTTGTCACAAACATTTCCAAGTTACAAATATTTGTATCAGTGTTTCAAAGAGTCTATACAACTCAGTCTCGACTACAGATTAACGACCCTAGGCGTGTCGCGATGGCGTCATCAACCCCGCAGCAAGGCCAGGATGGCGCAGAACAAAGCCGCCGTCCTCGGGACGATCGCGCCCCATACAAAGAAGATCCATCGGATGATGAGAAAGGGAAGAAGAAGACCCGTCAACGAGGACCACCTAGAAGACAACACAAGAAACCACCTAGACAGCGCCGCGCATACTCTGCCGATGACTACTACTATGACTACCCAGCCGAGACACAGGGTACTGGCTTAGGCCTCTACAGTCCCGGTCCTCGCGGCTACGACACCTATTCCCCAAATGCCGGACCATTCCAGCAAGATGCAAGCCCATGGTATCCTCCACCGAGTCCCCAAACTCCTTCTTCATATCCTGCCAACTACCCTGGTTCATACCCTTTTCCCTCTGACCCTTACAGCTATTTCCCTGGTCCTTCTAGGACGATGCCTTACTCACAGCCAGGACCATACAGACCAGTTCCCAATAGTCAACCCCCGATGGAATACGATGATGTAGAGTTTCCAACGCCTGATGCCTACGACCCTCCGCCTCCACCGCCTCCTGCGTACCCCGACTATCCTTCCCGAACGCCGAGACGGCCACCTCCTCAACCTTTGGCTCCCAGACAACCGGCCTCTGACCCACCGTTTGTGATGAGAGGTGCGCTTCCAGAGCGACAGTCCAAGAAGAAGCCATCAAGTCGACGAAGAGACAGCGCCCCACCACCGAACGATAAAAAAACGTTACAGGTTATGGGCCAAGTCTTGGATAGTCTGGATAACGTCCGAAGACAACTCGAAGACAGGAGCTCAGAAGTTCAATCTGACCCAGGAAGATTCTGGCCTCGTTATACACCCGGAAGTGCAACAACAAGTCAGTATAGCCGAGATGAGACACGTGAGAGACAAGAACGAGATCATCTGGTAGGCATCATCGATAGACTACTCGAAGACAGGGAACGACAAGGCTATCGCAATCCCTTCTTGAGTTCACAAAGGAATGATATCGCCGCTATGATTGGGGGTAGTCTTGCTGGAGTGAGCGAGAGTGATATGAACAGAGCCCTGATCAGACACGGTGATGATAAGGAGATCAAGTCCAAACTTGACACCATCCTGGACCTTCTCGTTGAACGGAGGATATACCCTTCACATCCACTCCAGCGAGAGCACCAAGAACACAGAACAGGCCGCCAAGTTCCCAGAGGAGACCCGACTGTCATCTCCATCACCTCATCGCGTGAACCCGACATTAGAAGACAGGTCTTACAGCGCCGTGCATCCGTCGCTCATCCTCCAACTAGCGGACGTCCCATCGTGCAGCACCAACTAGCACATACATCAAACCAATCACGCGTTCGACAGAGAGTCACCAGACCTCCTGAGCCAGAGGACGAAGAACTCGATGATCGGTACGATGAACAATATGACTTGTTCGGAGGCTACGAAACACAAGCACAAGACAGTCCCGTCCAAGAAAATCTCCGCGCCAGACGTCTAAGCATGTCACGAGACTTAGAAGGCAGTGAAGCTGTATCCGAGCAACGCGGTAGAAGAATTTTAGTAGGTGGCGAACAAAGAATGAGACCTAGATACTACGCCACTGTTGAAGATGATGAGGAAGAAGAAGATGATGAAGTTCCGATTCCAACGCGGTCGAGTGTGGCACGACGAGTGAGAGTTGAAGGGGAGAGACAAGTGCCTGCCGTACCTGATGCACCCGTTTCTGTGGCGGGGCAGAGAAGACGAGTTGTGCCGAGGGTGGTGAGGTTTGATGGTGATTAGATTGTACGAGATATGACGGTTTATGAGTTATGATTCCACGAGTAGCGTTGTCAAGTAACATTCAGCTAATATGGGTTCTTTATGCATCCTTTGTTAACATACATGTCAAACTTCAAGCAGACCCCCAGGTCTTTCCTCAGCTCTCCTCTTCTCTTCAGCCTTCGCCCTGAGCTTCCTAGTACTATATGCCCTCTTCCAGAACTTCTTGTGCGTATTGTCCCGGATAGCTTCGTCATGGTACTGCAGGCCTGCCGGGAAGAAAGTTTGTACCATGGAGAGTCCGGCATTGGGTACCCATTTTTCCAATTCCATCAAAGCACCGTGGACACCGTTGGCGTATATGACCTTGCCCGTATTTGAAGCGCACGAACCGAATGGATTCCATCGCTTCTTGGAGGTGAATTGTGCTGCTTCGGTGTCAGGAGGCTCGGTGAAGGTAGGCTGTATCGCTCTCAACCAAGCTGGTGTGCCGTCCTTCTCGGACATGGAAGTTAACCACGAAGGGCTTGAGGCCGGCTTGTCAGAACAAGGCTCATCTGATGTGTCTCCTTGGCTCTTTGCCGGAGTCGAAATCCAGGCCTCCAGATCCGCAATTTCACGTCTGACTTGATCTGGATCGACATCTGCATCTGCATCATCATTTCCAGAATCATGATGGATCCCAATTATAGTCGGTGCCCGCTCGAACTTTGTCAATTGAAAGTTCGAAGCTGCAGGGTCTCTCGCTATTCCGGCTGCTAAGACATTGTGTAGCATCCCGAGTCCCCCAATACCGATCAGAAACCACGTATGTTCTTTGAGACCGGATATAGATACCAGTAGACAGACCCAGAGAATAGCCAGTAGAAGGGAAATCCAACGGGTCCCTGCTCGTGGGATGGATATGCGCGTGGCTAATCTTTCCAGATCCCATGAACCAGGACATCCGATAAATACCATTATATGCAGGTAGCCATTCCCACGCGTAAGGCAAGTCACCTTTTCGCGGGTTAACAGGCTTGGTGTAGCCCATTTCTCCTCAGCCCATTGCGGCAGCGCAACAGTGATGAAGGCGAGGCAGATGCCGGCTAACGCGATGAGTAGAATAGTCCAGTTTCCGTACAAGAATCCTGGAATTGTTACTATGGTAAGTTGGGTTACTAGCGTCGCCCATCCCAGCCACCATATCATATCGCACGCCGGCCACTTGACAGGGTTGAGATGAAACACATCAATTCGTATAGACTCAGCCCGGCCGCCTTCACTGATAGGTCTCGGATCAACCATATGATGGATCTCATGGTCACGCAGAATCCGACCTAGTACCCATGACCGATTATCGCGAGCGAATCCATTAGAACTATTGACTAAAATTGAAGGACAATCGGTCGTCGGCATCAGTCTCATGCTACCAACAGCAGCGACGAGGTTGGTGAAACCATATGTAGCCCAGCCAAATGAGAAAGCGACCGGTGCGATATGAAGATGAGTTTTGGTACCAGGTATACGGAGTTTATGACCGATCAGTTGGGTGATTGCCTTTTGGACGATGTCGCTTCCGATGAGGAGGAGGATGCTAAGGATGTCGCCTGGGTTGGCCCATTGTTTTGCCAAGTCTTGTGTTGAAGTACTCATTTTGGCTGGCTGAGCACTAAAGTTACCCGGAAGATAAAAGGGTTGGGAACACAACTGATCTGGAAGATTATTATAAAATAAGTTAAGATTTATTTTGAAACACTAGATTATCATTTAATACGAATGCTATGGGATAGATGGCGATGTAGACTTGCCGTGGCCGACGGGTCGAAAATGTAATCGCATTGCCATGGACTTGTCTACAGTGGCTATGTGCTGAATGTAGGATGCTCTTGCAGGTTGAAAATGAGGGGACAGTGACAGTTGTCCGGGGCTTTGGCGCACAGAGGTATACATACACCAGACCCTTGCATTTCTGTTAGTGTAGTACGGTTATAGCCACACTAAATACGCTGTCATCAAAGTATAACACTAACCGTTTGTTCGGAATCTACCGTTCCCTCTTTATGGAGACTTTGCTCCGCCTACGGCCCCCAGGTCAGTTGGAAGCCATTTTCAACAGCTGCCATCCAATTATAGGGATTACGCCCTGCAATTGCTACACCACGCACTGGTTGAAGGATCAGACCATGGACAATTCTCGTTTATTTAGCTCAAAGTGTTCATTTTCTGAGGCCAACAGGTCAAGGCTGCCTAACTCCGGTGCCCGATAAAGGATTACTGCAACTCGCCTCATAGATACAACACATTCCATTGGTTCTGTTGTTCTTTGCAGATGTCGGCTGACACATGGGGAAGCATCGGGCAGCGGGATTTACATTCAGCTTCGACGCAGCCTTGTCAAGTACTTGTGTGCCCATTTCCAGAATCACGGATTCTCCGGTTACAAAATAACAAAAGTCGCCCCGTTTTGCTTACTCTGTTCATGTCACTCTAACTCTTTCTGTCCATGTAATGATGGTTTCCACTAATCCCGTTGCTCAGACAGCATCTCATCTGGAAGAGGGTAATACTCCATAAAATTGCAATTTCCAAGTTTCACTCTAACTCGTTTTACCAGCGCTCGATACTCTCTTCAATCGTATACTCAAGCAACTCGCTGAGACAGACGTGTTCAGCAAGGCTGAAGCACCAAGCCTCTTTGTGGTCTATGCGCACGAGAACAAAGCTTATGGAACGGCCAACGCGCCCTATGTTATAGGACTTATTGGATGGCTTCAAAGCATCCGATCTCGAACTGTTTCGGACCGGGCTCCACTTCCTCTACTTTACACCCGAACTGGAGGATCTGAGTCTGTTAGGAACATCCTCTCTAATCAATTCTGTCTGTTACCCGAAAAAGAGGCTTCTAAGGAAGATGGAATAATTCACCGTGTGGATAAAGTCATCGTTTGTGGATCTGAAGTATTGCGACGATATCACCGTGATCCCTTCACAACTCCGTATCTCGAAGCTGTCAAGAAGGCCTATGAAGACGCACAAACCCAATTCAGTTCTATGAAGGTGACGGAGCAGGCTATTAGAGATGTAGTGGAAGCGCACTGCAAGAATCCTCGGTTTCACCATGTCATCACGGAGCTTGCATTTCTCGAACTTCGAAGTACCCATAATAAGGAACGCAATAGTATTATTCCATTAGCCCTTGACCAGGATCTGATGGAATGGCTACCATTCCGAGAGAATTGCGATCTGGTAACTAAACTCAAGTCTACCGCCAAACTTCATCGACATCAGCTCTTCTTCAAACTTCTGGGCCAGATCTATAGCGAAGAGCATCGGTTGATCAATCACTACAAAGAGTGCTACGACAGAACATCCGATCAGCTGCAGAACACAACAGAAGATATGGTTTGTCAGGTACTCGACAGCCAGATCAGTAAAACACAACGATCTCTCGCTGAGATCGAGAATGCTGCTCTTCGAGGTCGACGACGAGATATGGATAAGATGGAGAGTACTCGAGCACACCATGAAACCATTCAGAGTGTTCAACAAAACCTGAAGTCCATCTCCGCTAATACCAAGGCGCGCTCAGATAACAAAATGTTCACTGAGGTAAGCGATTGGTTATCGACCTGTCCATACTGGCTTCACCACCAATCGGTATCAGACAGGGTAATGTCAGGCTCATGTTCATGGATCGCAGATCATCCGAAGTACATAGAGTGGCATGGCTCAAAGACTTCCTCGACTCTACTAGTCCAGGGCGTTAGGGGTTGCGGAAAGTCTTCCACATTCTCAGTGCTGGTTAATCAGTTACTGCACCAGCGGCAAGACAAGTCATCTGTCGCCTACTATTACTGTTCAAACACCGAATCAGAGCCTGATCGAGCAAATCCAGACACGATACTTCGAAGCATACTTTTCCAGGTGGCAGTCAACCGAGATGTTCGTGCAATCAACCCTATCATCATCTCTGAGTATGAAAAACTGGGTAATGCCGGCCCAAACTCGGTCAGGCTAGGAGCTGCTAGTTGCTTGCGACTCCTTCAGCAACTACAAACGAACAAGACAACCATCATAGCCCTGGATGCCGTCGATGAGCTGGCAAAGCCTGATCGCGCAGAGCTGGTTCAAACCTTGGAACGCCTGGTGGAAGATTCACAAGGAGTCATCAAGGTTATTATAACAAGCCGTAATGACGTCCAGATCAAGAAGCTACTGCCGACTGCACGGACCATTGAGGTCTCACCTCAACTCAACTACATGGATATCGGGAACTTTGTAGATATGAAGTTAGCTTCAGCTGTTCGCAGCCGGACTCTACTTCTGGGAAATGTATCGGAGATTCTGCTAGAAAGAATACGCGAATCCTTGCTGGCCGGTGCTCAAGAAATGTGAGCGTGCCCCTTGTTGTTTCCATATATCACATCGCTAATTTAGCTCAAGGTTCCTATGGATTGAGCTTCAACTCGAACTCTTGACCCGAAAAGAAGCAGAAATGGATATTATTAAGGCTCTCGATGCTGGACTGACTACTAACTTGGACCGCCTCTACGATGAGACCTTTAGATCCCTCCAGGCCCTGGACGATACCGCAAAGACTATTGTAAAGGGTCTTTTCTGTTGGGTTCTATATGCAAAGTGCCCACTTACGATCGACGCCTTTAGCAATCTTCTCAGGCTACATTGCGGCCACTCCCAGGAAGTCCGCCTACCTGATCTATCAGCAATCTGCCTAAATATGGTGGTCATCGATGCCGCGACGCAGGCACTTCGTTTCTGTCATCCTTCAGCTCGTGACTACATGCGTGACCAGGACATGTTTTCAGAGCTTGTTGGTAACCGTTTGATAGCAGAGGCTTGTCTCAGACAGTGCTCGCAAGGCCTTGGGCCAGTTCCTATTGATGTCTCAGCTCTGAACATCATCAATGATGCCGTAGCGTATAGTGGACTATACTGGCCCCAACACCTCGCGGCATCTAGAGCAGATGAGCCGCTACCGAATGACCTAACCAAGCCCCTAATGGACTTTGTTGTGGACGAGGACGGAGACGGGTTAGGCTATACTTTTATTTGGTGGCTCGACTGGATCAACGATGTCATGAAGGTCCTTCCTCCTTACCATCCACTCAAGATGACTCACGAATGCATTTTGCCCAATGAAAAGTCCTCTGCCGCTTTCACAGCTGCTGTCTTTGGGTTGGGAAGTCTAATGGACTTGCTGATCGATCAAGGCATGAATCTCGCTTTGAACGAGAAAAGCAATACTGGCCATACACCGCTTTACCTAGCTTCTCTCTTCGGACACAGCGCCATGGCCAAAAAGCTCCTCGATCGCGGCGCTGATGCAGGTGTTGTATGTGGAAGTTTCGGCAATGCGTTACAAGCCGCATGTTTCAGAGGACATGTTGATGTTGTCAAAGCCCTCTTGAATCACAGAGCTGCACCGAAACCTGGTGCTTCACCTTTCAAGAATGCCCTTGATGCTGCGTGCGAGGCTTCTCAGACAGAGGTAGCATTACTGCTGGTCACAAAGTCATCATTGATCGAGACAGCGACTGAGTACGACGAAGCACTCGAAATGACCACCGATGCTGCGCTTTTCGAAGCTGTTGAATATTTGACGAAGCCATCTGTGGCACGGTCCTTTGGCCGAAATACTGCCAACATTGAGCACGAAGGTCGACTTGTTCTTGCTATGATCAAGAAAGGCCGGGTTGATAGCTTACGCTCCCTTTTGGCTACTCAACCAGCCATGAGGAGCCGGGTACCCGATGATGCAATTGCAATTGCCGCACTGAGAGGACATATCGATATGCTTGATCTTCTTCGTGATCTTGGCTTAGATCCCGAAGCTGAGGGCAAGTATGGCTCGCCACTACGAAGTGCAAGCTTACAGGGTGACATTCATATTGTCAAACACCTTCTCGATCTAGGAGCAAGCCCAACGGCAAAGTGTTCAAAGGGCGATGCTCTGCAAGCGGCGTGTAGCAAAGGTCATATCGATATAGTGCAGCTTCTGATCTCCCACGGTGCCAACGTCAACCAACAAGGTCCTCCAAGAGGATCCCCAATCCAGGCAGCCGCTTGGTACGGCCATCGATCAGTGGTCGAATTACTTGTCGACGAGAACGCACAGATCTACCGCGAGACTTACAAGTTCAAAGATGCCCTGCATGCGGCTGCAGAAGGTGGCCATGACGAAATTGCTTCGTTCCTGTTGGATAACTATCCGCCCCCTCCCGGCACAGTCTTACCTGCTGTTGCACGAGGCGATCGCCGTGACAAGTTTTGGTTCTCTGAACCTGCTCCAACAGAGCGACGGCTTCGGGCTGAGAGCCCACACCCTGAGGATACTGATGAGGAAGATGAAGCTGAAAACACCACAGCACCTGAGAAGGACAAACAACCAGACCCAGCCTTTAGTCAGGCTAGTCAGAATCCCTTGGTTCTCGCATCAAGTATTGGCAATATCGCCACGATCCGACAAGAGCTACAAGCGCAAGAGGTCGACCAGGAGACCATTTCAGAAGCATTCGTCGTTGCTGCTGCAAACGGGAAACTTGAAGCTCTCAAGGTATTGATGGAGTATGGCCTAAGACACGTTGACGATATCAGAAGTCCGAAAGAAGATGGCCTTAACGCTAGCTTGCGATACAAGCAAAGTGAATCCTACGAGCTGTTATTAGAGTCACTGGGCGGAAGTGTTTCAGTCGTTGCCTGGTGTCGCGCACTTCAAGATGCATCAGGTGGTGGGACCGAAAGCATCAAGACGGTCATGAACCTTGATATCTTTCCTTGGACACGAGAGAGCGCCGAAGAACTCGCTATGCCTCTCCGCTATGGGAATCCAAATCATGTCTACACGAATCCCGTTCCTGCTTGTGAAAGCGTAATCGAGGATTTGTGTTCTTCAGGACGACAAGAGGTAGCGAGTATGATCTGGGACTGGCTTCTCCAACGGGGGCCTAAAGTACTGAATGTGGCTCACGAAGAATGGGTGCTGTTGCTTCACATTGCAGCACGTCACGCTGATGCGACAATCCTGGATGGTTGTTGTGCGTTGCAAGGAGAATGCTTCGACTCTCTATACCATTCAAGAGTATCCTCGGCAGAACTACTCAGCAGCGCTTGCAAGGGCAAGAACGATGCTACGTTTGGTCATTTGCTCCACCTGGCTCGTCAAGAGTCCTGCTCCGAGGAACAGATTATGCCAGCTTATTTAGAAGCTTGTCTCCAAGGGTATACCCACGCTGCTTTGGAGTTATCCAGGGACGACGGAGATCCATTCATTGATTTCGAGAACTTCAATCTAGGCATAGTTTCTGCATCGGGAGCTGGTCACGCGGAGTTGGTAGTCAAGATGATAAATCCCGGTGAAGACGAGAGCATCATGAACACAATCGAAACTGCCTTGCTTAGCGCAGCTGGAGCTGGGAAGATACAAGTCATCACTAAGGTTCTTGAGGACACAGCGATCAGGAGTGAAAATGATTTTGAGTATATCATGGATCGGGTTTTGGTTACTGCTTGTGAGATGGGGCACTTGGACATCGCCGAACTCTGTCTTGAAGAAGGTGCTGAAGTTGACTCGGCTGTCGCTAGGGCGCCGTCTAGTGTGGTGCCGGCCTTCGAGAATGAGCCGCAACTACGGCGTGGCAGCTTAGGGGCACGTCCTACGTGGCTAGCACATCCAGTTGCTCACCGATACCCTCGTCCGACGCAGGCAGACTTTCCAGGACCTAGTTTGGTGGAAGAAGATGACGACGATGATGCATGGGAAGACGATGAAGTGTCCATCGACGAGGACGAAGGCGTGGAACAGGAAGAAGCAGACTTAACTGATGCACTCCAGGCCAGCATCCGAGCCTTCAGACACATATTCCGTCATGAAGGTATGCCTGGATTTGACTTTGATCCGTCAAAATGGGCCCCCAGAGCAACGCAGCAGTTGGGTGTGGTAACGCTGATCCTGGAAAATGCTCCTAATCTTGATCTTGACACAGAACTTCCCAATCATCCTCTACGGCTTGCAGTCGAGTTTGCAACTGATGAAGCTGTGAAAAGCTTGCTGGACAACGGCGCGGCTGATGGATTCAGTTCTGATCAGTTGAGAGACATTATGCTGGTGGCTGCCGAACGAAGAATCCTCATCGGCGCCCGTATCATTCTGCAGATTCTTACCTGCGATCGGCAACTGAACTTGCCAACCAACCACGACAAGACGGTACATCCAGCGATTCTAGAACTAATGCGATCCATTGTCGGTTCACTATACAACCCATATGAAAGGAGAGACATCTTTTCCAAAAACGGCATGATACCTTCCGAAAAGGCAGCAAAGGCTTACATGAACGGTGGATTACAGCAATTAGTCAGTGCCATATTCCGAAAGTTGCCTGCCCAAACGGCCGAGGGTGATGTCTTTGGGGATGTTCTCCATGTAGCGGCTGCAGCTGGCGACTTGGCCACTATAAAGCTACTCATCAGACATCACGTCAACGTGAATCACCTTAGACACTACTTTCACACACCCCTCGGGGCGGCAGCCGAGTTTGGACATTGTCAAGTTCTCAAGGCACTTTTGAGAGCCAAGGCACATGTCCATCCTAAGTGTATGGCACATGGACTTTTCGGTAACCAGGAACCAGCGATGAAGGCTATTGTGGGAGGTCAGATTCAGGCTTTGAAGACACTGGCTGACGGTGGACTTGATCCCAATGTCGATGCCGGGGATACATCGCTGCTGGTCTTTGCGGTCGAGTCTAAGACCACGGCTATGGTGAAGATCTCGCTCCGAGCTGGAGCCAAACCGGACGATCATCCTCTCGCCCTGGTCACCGCCG
Source organism: Fusarium sp. NRRL 66335 (assembly GCA_004367055.1). NCBI lineage: Eukaryota > Fungi > Ascomycota > Sordariomycetes > Hypocreales > Nectriaceae > Fusarium > Fusarium sp. NRRL 66335. The sequence goes on along the minus strand of QHHG01000070.1, from coordinate 235,583 downwards.
CATGCGATGGTGATGTGGAGATGGTGACATGTCTTCTCGGCGCCGGAGCGAACCCGAATGGTCTGGATATCTATGGAAACAGTCTTCATGAAGCGCATCTTTGCAGCCCTCTCTATATAGCATGCGAAGGTGGCCGCGCTGGTGTTGTTGACCTGCTGTTGGAGCGAGGTGCAGACGCTACTGCTGACTCAGGAGATAGTGACGGTCTACCCCTCGTTGTTGCATCCCGTAAAGGTTATGTGGATATCGTCAGGACTCTGTTGGATAATGGTTGCTGCCCAACTGAAAGATCGAGGGGTCTAGATGGACTCTGCCAGAAAGACAAGGGCATGTTCGCGCGTCAACTGCGAATGAGAGATCGAGAACTCCAGCATGGCGGACCATCAAGTCGCGGGCCTCCAAATCAAGGTGGCGTTGCTAGTACAGAACCCAACGGCGATGCCTTCCTTAATGCTATTCAGGCTGCCTGTAATACCCAGCTGGGCATCCGAATAAGCTCACAAATCGTCCGCGTTCTTCTCGAATGCGTCAATGACCCAGAGAGGAAACACGAGGCATGTCTAGAAGCCTTGCAGCAAGTTTTGAAAACACAGAGTTCTCGTCTCTTTGAGGAGCTGGTGGACTTGGTTCCTCTTGACACTGCTATCCTGGAACTAGCATGTCGCTGTGGCTCAAAGTCAGTTGTGGAAGGAATAATTCGCCAAGAGAAGATTTCCAGGATTGATTTCAAGGCTCTACTTGAGCTGGCAGTTGCTTATGAGCACATGAACCTAATCTTGTTCTTGGCTGAGGAATGTATGCAGCAAGATTCCCTCGACTTGCTCAAACTGGTAGCTTCTATCTTAGAGGCTTACAGGTGGTCTACCACGGCCAAACACAAAAGCATTACCAGATGCGAGGAGACAGTCGAAAGCCTTTTAAGACTAACGGAAGGACTGCCTTCAAACCAAGAAAACCTGGACCGAGCTCTCACCCTGGCTTGTTACATTGGCAGCGTCAAGGTCGTCAACGCACTAATCCAACTTGGCGCAAGACTCAACGCACAAGCAGAAGTCACTCAACTTCCACCTGCTTATATCGCTTCACCTCTACTGGCCTCTGTTACGGGCAATCATCCAGGCGTCCTAAAGGTACTTCTAAGGTGGCTTTCTCAGCACTTGAATGAAAGGGAACTCCAATTGTTGGTAAGGCCGGTGTTTCAACAGTATTATGAATGTATGAAGCCAGCTCTGCTTCAAACCTTTTTTGACTTTGTTGCGGAATTTGCAGGGTTAGAGATGGAGAGTTAAAGTGTCTTTTTTTGCTTGGCTACGGCGATTCTCTCTTTTTCGCCTTTCGTCTAGTAGATGGCCTGCAGCTTACTTTACAATGAAGGCAGTTATTGGCCTCCGCCCTACGCCTACTCGTTTCACCTGGGACGCTATGCCCGGATTCACTTGGCGCTAATGCTTTGCTTACTGGTATCATGTAGCATCGTGGTATTATAAATAGGTACATAACGTTATCACATCATGCCAAGATCGAGCAACTATTATTCAGCCATCTCATGTACCGACCGGAATTTCCGTTCGTCTTCTTTCCACGTTATTGGCAATGTCGCTGCGAACTATAAATAATTTCAATTATCCAGCCTTATTGATTGCCAAACTAGACTAAAGAATCTATGCAAAACGCATTTACAGTAATTAACCTCCAAGCCCATGGATCGTCCCAACAAAGCAATCTACCTCTACCAAACCTCCAATAGAAACCATGAGATCCGCACTATCCAAGACCCCTATGTACCGAAGAACGCGCAGTCACTAGTTGACGTGCAGTACTCGGGCATCAACCCAGCTGACACACGCCACGTCTACATGGACATGTCAAACTACGTGGCTGGCTACGAGTTTGCCGGAACCGTCAAACAAGTCGGCCCAAAGTCCCCATTCAAGATTGGCCAGGAGGTCTTCGGTATCTCTATTCCATACAATAACCGGCCGAACTACCTGGGTGCGCACCAGAGCTTCCTTCTTGCTGAGAATTTCATGACATTTACGCGACCTGAGCATCTTGATCCGGTTACAGCGGCTACACTTCTCGCTGGTGGTGGAACAGCTATGGACGGGTTGTTCAATGTCCTAGGTTATGGGTTTCCACCTGCTGGTATTCCCGGCGATGATCCTACGAATGTACCAATTCTTATCTGGGGCGGTGCAGGTGCTGTTGGACAAGCTGCCGTTCAACTTGCCAAAGCAGCCGGCTTCTTTCCCATCATCACGACTGCGTCTCAGCAGAATCACGATGTGATGAAACAGCTTGGGGCAAGGCATGTCTTTGACTATAAAAGCCCATCAGTCGTTGAAGACATCCGCAACCTGCTCAAGTCTGAAGGCTGGAGTTTGAAAACCGTTTTTGATGCCGTCTCTACAGGCTTAGGTGTCTTCGACGGCCTAACCGAAGAGCAAGAGAAGGCCGTCCAACAGAAATACGACCAAAGTTCTTCAGCCATGGCTCGCCAATGTTGCGACTCGAACATTCCAGCCAGTGAGCTCCGGCTTACTTCTGTCCTACCTGTGAAGATGGATCCCAATTATGTCTTCTGTCTCAACTTTCGTCCTGTGAAGATCCTAGATATCGGAGGTGATGTGACCAAAGATGCCAAGGAGGAGGAGATGGCCAAATGGAAAGAATGGCAGCCCAGGATTGAGAAGTGCATCGAGTGGTTGATTGAGAATCATGAAACGCACTGGGATCCACCTAGAACGAGGGTGGTCAAAGGTGTTGAGGAGGGATTGCAGGGGATTCAAGATGTTTGGCAAGGAAAGATGAGTCGTGAAAAGCTCGTTATTGATCATCGTGTTTAAGTATGTTGTGTCGTTGTTATCTAGACCCTGTCTATCTCAGTTTTTATATCTGAACTGATTACAATATATATATCTTTACATGGTGCTTGGTCTAAGACGCGGGATGACGCAGTTTGGACCAATGTTGTTGTTCTTTATCATTGTGCGCAAAATGATAACAATTGAGCTTTCTCACAAGTTCATTCATTCAAAGTATGATAAGGCCGATTCTCCTAGACTAGTTTTGTTCCACCCTGAAATACGATTCGTCGCAAGGTGTAAAATGTCCTTCTTTGCTTACTCCCTTCCGGTGTCTTTCCCACCCTTGCACCAACGGCAACCAACCTGCACAAACCACACATCTTTCAAATATAGCAATGGTGATCAATGTGATTGATACCTCCGTTGCATTTTTTTTTGATGAGCATAAGAGATTGCCCTAGATTTGCTCTCCCATCATCCATCTCGTGACCTTGTCGGCTGTATCAAATACCCTTCCACGCCAATACCCCTCACGGACCTGCCCGCCTTCTCTTGCACAAGACCATAGCCAATCTTGACCTCGCTTTTATTGCCCCATGCATGGAGGTTTGATGCCCGTGACGCCTCGAAGAATGATGAAGGCTTAATATCACGCATTGTGCCCTCTTCCCGATAAGCATGCAGTCCCATCAAGACTGCAGCAACTGCCAGCGCGATACTTACTGCGTATACTACAAGTAGCTGAGTCATATTGTACTCGAAAAAGGTAGTGTAGCGCGTTTTGAGGCAAGGGTAGCCTTTTGATGATGGGTCGGATTTTGCGATCCCCGTGGACCGACCACTGGAGGCCCAGGATACCACACTGAACTGGGGATCTGAAAGCATTGAGATGATCATGTTCTCGTACATGCCTCTGATTGCATGACTGAAGTTCTTTGGGGGAAGGTAGTTAAGGTGGTCGACCAATGGGGTTGTTAATATCTTTGAATTGACGTTGAAATGTGGCATTGTCGTTGTCCCGTTCAAGATGTCGCGGAGAGTATAGCCGAGTGAGTGGTAAGCTGCAGTCAACCGGTACTCCTCTATGTCAATAGGTAGTACATAATTCTCTTTCGGAACAGCACTTGTCCGGTCTTTCAACCTCTTGTCCGGGTCCAACTTTGACGTGAAGGTTGTGTTGACTACTTTTCTCAAGTACTCCCTTCGCAAAACCCGGTGCGACTGTCTTTCCCCTACCCAGTCGAAGCGAATGGTGTAATTGACCTCATAATGCTCGCAACCAATGATCACTGGAGTATAAGCTTTAAACCAATCTCCTACGTATGGTTCAGGGGGATGAGGCTTTGAGTAGTCATCAACAGTACCATAGCCAATCCACATAATAGGTTCCGTTCTAAAGGCACCTAGGCTCCTTGGGTAGGGGGGCTTCTGCTTCGGCTGCCCGCCAGGGCTAGACAAAATCTGGGGATTCTGGTAGTCACCGATATCGTTTTTTGCATAGTAAGTCGAGTTCCCCAATGGCACAAGTACGCTTGCGTTGAAAGGTGGTGTTGCGTCTCCCAGATTTCGCACAATAGAATTGACCCCAGACGCTAGTTCCTCGCATTTATAACCTGGTGCGCGGAAATGTAGGACGTAGGAGCAGTTCCAGCCATTGGAGCAAATCTCGGGCCCTGACTCCTTTCTAACAAGAGGCTCGTTCGCCATAGCTACTCTATAGGCAACTCCGTCCGCCCATTGCTTACTGGGACCAGTCCAATAGTCAAACTGGTCCGCATCGTCTTTGTCTATGGAACCACCTCCTGGCACTGTGGAATTCCATACTGAGACCGAGTAAAGAAAATAACCATCGATTCTTACTGGATCGCGCCAATATACCGACTTCTCATTCTGAAAGTTCAAAGTCCGAATATTTAGGCACGTTCCATTTTCCGCCCTCATTCCGCCGACGACTGATAGAGTTTCAGAGGTCAACACGACGACTAACGGAGTGAGCCAGCAATAAAGAGCGATCAGAGTGCCTATCTTGGCCTTTTTGATCGATGACCATGACAACAAGGAGAAGAGGTCTGAATTGGCAGTAAAGATTGAGTCCACCGTTTGAAGACGTGCCATTTTATGGCGGAGAACTAACCATGCTCTTTGCTGGAAGGCTATGGCTGCTGCGGTACCAAAGCTGGCTTTAGCACAGAATGCAAGGATAGTGCCATAGCGGAGCATCAGGGATTGGTTGATCGCCTCTTTTTCGTCAAGCGAAAGATAGAATAGATGATGGCCGAGGGCGAAGGCAGTACCAATTACCACCAAAAGGCACATGTTCCATGGCTTTGATCTGTAGGAATCCCATAATTGAGATAGGCCGTGACACTTGTGTGTAGCTAATGCACGTAGTGATGACCAAGTCCCTCGCTTCTGTTCAATTGGAGCCACAAGGTCATCTGAAATCGTTGCTTGAGGTTTTTGGCGTGGCAATAGCAGGCTGCCATGTAGGCGCAAGCTGGTTTCATTATTCTCGCTGAGCGACATGACGAAACTGGATAGTTGTTCCTGACACGCGTGTCCCAAAATTCGAAGTCAAAAATTCAAAGAGGAAACAAGTCAGCAGAATTTCAGCTGAGGGGAGTAAGGCGTTTTTTAGCAGTTCTTTGTGGCGTCTCAAAACATTCATTTGCTGTCACGATGATGGTTTAGGGTGTGCAGAGCACTGTGGGATACACCTTATTATAGCGCTACTCATCTCAGTGAGGAGACAACAACACCTGTACGATCAATGTCCCAGGGCTTCAGAGGGCAGAAGAACAAGCCGGGTATAACCTCTACGACACAACAGGACAGGCTATACCAATCGCACAGTGTTTACTTGGCAGTCTACATGAAGTCTTGTTAGTTCTAATAGCTGATTGGTTGATCGGTCGGCTCGATCGTTGATTGATTCACATCGTCCGTTCGTCAGCGGAGATATAGGTTAGGTAGGATAACTCACGACTGGGATTCAGCCTCTGGTAGCGATAAAACCGCAGTGCTTTCTAGCCTTTGAAAAGCGCCTGACCGACCGTAGTCAACCCAGCCCGAAGGTTCTTTGGTACGCGTGGTGTCACATGAAATCACACAATTTCCCATCGAACGAATGTTTTATTTTAAACGACAATGACTCTATGAACAAATACGCACAGGCACAAGAGAAAAAAAGAAAGGCAGCCAACGAACCTTTTCACTACATACAGGTGAGAATAATTAAACAGATTAGAGAAATTCTTATGCTGTCTTTCAGCACTTGTAGTTCTTGAGTATTATTCTATATCGAACATGACCTCCTCGCTACTTCGGGTTAACAAGCAGCGACTGTAAAAACACCCCCAATCCCCCACTAACTGACCTCGGAAATGATTTATGCTTAATCCTACCTCTCGGTCAATGGTCCCGGTAATAAACGAATTGAACCCCCAGTCGGGGCCAATGCAACTCCCGTGAAATTCATCCCATCGGTAGATGATAGGTGGGGATATCGAATCTTACCCCAGATATGCATAATGCACGTTTCTTCCGGAGGTGAAACTTCCGATCGGCCCAAATTGGCATGTCGATATTGAGGATGCAACGAAAAGTAATCACATTGCCAAGATGTAGCATCCTTGATGGTACAAGTCTTGGTAGATTCCTGTTGGCGGATTTGCGGATCATCCTGGAGCAAGCGCGCGAATTAAGGGTGACTTGGCTCACTTGGCAGGAATCAAGTCAAAGTATTTAAATACAGCTTCAATGCAATCGAAAGGAGTCCAGCAACCCGAGATTCCTTCTTAGTCAAGCGTGTCAAGATGTTCCGCCTCTCATCCATCATCACAGCGGCTCTCGCCCTGGTCGGTTCCGTCAACGCCGCCTGTGGCGATGGCTCTCCCCAGGGTGTAGTCTCCGGCTCAGGCTCCTCCTTCACCGCCACCGTCAATGGCGCAAACGTCTACTCCGGCAGCGACTACCGCCTCGCCATCCAAACCGCCCTCGACCGCATTGGCGCCAACCAGCGCGTCACTGTCCGCGCCTCGGGCAGTATTGGAGCAAGCACCATTAGCATCACTAGTGGAAAGACGTTCGAGGTCTGCGGTACCATGAACGTCGTTTACAGAGCTGGTCGTGGCGCTATCGAGGCTATCAACCAGAATGATGTCAAGATTCCTTACCTCAAGATGACTGGTAACCCCTACTTTGGCATGCGCTTCTCTGGTACACGAAACCTTGCTCTTGGTGAGATTACCATGAACCTGAGCGGCGGTCTCGGAATTCGCTTTGATCGCGATGCCGAATTCAACTATGGCGTCAGCATGGGTAACATTGTCGTCACCGGAGCTGGCAGCCACGCCGTCGAGGTCTGGAAGGTCGACGGTCTTACCATCACTTCCGTCAAGGCCCGTGACGTCGGCGAATGCGGTCTCCTTGTCCAAGAATCACGAAACGCCCGCATTGGCTACGTCGAGGGTATCAACGTCGCCACAGGAACAGGTTACGCCACCCTTCGCTTCGCCAACGAGAACGGAAAGCTGAACAACGTGTACACAACCACAAACATCTTCGTCGACAGAGTCTACTCTCGTGGCGGTGGCCGTGGAATTTTCTGCGTTTCTCGATCGGGTGCTGCTGAGATTAAGACCATTGATCTAGCTGATAACGGTAACAACGCTATCCTGATCGAGAACTGCTACAACATGGCTATTCGGGATGGTGTCATTAACGGTGGTGGTGAAGTCCGTGTTTCTGCTCGCAGCGAGTTCCCTAACACTAGTGGTGTCTACGTCAAGGCTCAGGTCAACAACAACAGTGTTCGTGAGTCACCTTGTGCTGAGAACATCTACTGGGGTATCACTGGTAACGCCAAGAAGAACGTTTGCTAGATAACGATAGTCTGAATGAACCGAAGCTGTCGAGAGGAGGAAAACATATGTTGTCTCGGGCTTTATGGGGGCACTGTCTGAATCCAGGAGGGCGAATATTTCTTGTAAATAGTTTTCAGATCAATCATACATACACGCAACGAGAAGACAGTCCATGGCCGGTCGATATGTCTCTGCTGTGATGTTGTTGCTAGATCCAAGTTTACTGTTGACGCTTTCCCCGCGTCTGAGAAAGTCGTGTAGTATAACCAATCAACACCTCAGGAACGAAGATGAAACAATATTCCGGCGAACCCCGCTTTAATCTCACGCGTATCGAGACGCGCCCTTCTCCCTTCTCTCAAAGAAGAAAGGAAGTATAATCAATTGAAGATGTCTCGTCTTGAGAGATTACCACCAGAAGTTCTGAACGAGGTACTTATCGCCTGCTCATGAAATGGTTGCTCAAGTGCTGATAGTCTAGGTACTTCGGTACGTGCACGATGGCTTCGCGCGACATAAATGGGGCGGCTATGACCCGCCTCTAGGCCATCACGAACTACAAGGCGCGAACCTGCGATGGAATTTGTGCTCTGTACGTCTAATCAACCGGCAATTCCACGAACTGGTCAACCCGATCCTCTTCCAGCATGTCGTCGTCAGTTCGGCTACGGGAATAGCGCGCCTGGACCAAATATCCAAGAATCCCAACCTACGCCGTTATGTGCGTCGCTTGGAGCTCTGCGTCATCCATCAAAGGATAAATCACTTTGTGGACTACAGGCCTAACCAAGACACCAAGGACAAGGACCTGATTTATCTGGGCCGTCTAGCCATCATGATTCACACAGCACTGCCCAAGTTCCCAGGCCTTAAGGTCTTGAAGCTTGACTTTGAGGACATCCCGTATAGCTTCGAGCGAGAAGTGGACGTACTGGGAAGTCTAAGTTGCTGTTTCAAGCAAGATACCGAGACCTTGTTTGAGTCCCTCGCTACAGCTCTATGCAGATCACAACTTAGTAAGCTAGAGGAGCTGGATATCGCACTGCCTTTAGCACACGACTTTGGTCATTTTCTACACGATGAGTCTGACCCTGACTGGTGTTCGAAAAAGACATTCTTTGAGAAGCTCAAGCGTCTTCGACTCGTCTATGGGCAATGTACAGAAGATGGCGAAGGCCTCGAGTTTCGCTACGAACAGCCGAACTACGAGTATGACAAATACGTTCAACAACTACTTCCTCTTGCAAAGAATATCGAATCTCTAGACGTGAAGGGTTCCGATATCCTTAGAATAACTCCAGCATCGATTTCACAATATCATCTGAGAGAGCTACAGCTAGACAGTATCTCTATATCAGGAAAGACCTTGGCAACGCTATTCGCGCAGTCTCCAGATATCCGGAAAGTTATCCTCAGCGGGATTTATCTCGAGGCTGACACCTGGGAAGAACCCTTCAAAGTCATAAGCGAGTCACCTATCACATTTCTCTACATCGAAACATGTGGCTACTCAGGTGAAGGAGAGAGCGGAGAATATGCCCCCGAGATGATACGTTTCGTAACAGCCCCTGACGAAAGTTACATCGCGTCTCTACGTCCAGAAGATCACGCAGCCCTCGAGGCCGTATTCAAACGTATTCACGAGAACATGCGCAAGATAAAAGGAGATAGCTACGATGAGGTAGCAGCTGACTTGCTCAGAAAATGGCAGAAAGATAATATCTTGCGGAAGATGACGTCTGCGGGGGCTTTTGTCGCTGAAGTGCTTGCTAGGCAGAGGGAGGAGGAAGGTTTGAGCGACTTTGGGTCTTCGGGGGCTTCTATTGCGTCTTATCTCGATACACTGGACCGGCGGGCGCAGTGGGAAGCTGGGATCTATCCTTCTCTTTCGGACTCTTCCGAGGATGATTCTGTTCAGGACTATTCTTTAGATGACTCTTTGGACAGTTCTTTGGACAGTTCTTTGGACGACTCTCCGGACGATTCCCAGGAGGATTCTCTGGACGATGGCTCGTTGGATGATTCATCTGATTCATCTGATGATGGCCTTTGAGAATTGTTTTTCCTCCATTCAATTAGTACAGGCGTCCTGGCGAAAGGTTACGACAAGGTTGCCAAAAGAAACCAGGGTCACTATTAAGCAGATTACAGTGACTTGGGTCTATCAGGCTTTGTGACAACAATCGCAATTTAATTATGTGAATGCATAATCACAATGCATTTGGTTTGCTCGTTTTACGAGCATGCTTCATGTTTGCTGAAAGCACAACCAAGATGTGTGACTGGGTATTTCCGCCGTTGTTTGTCTCTCATTTTGCTGCCTGAATCTCGTCAACATAAATTTCCTAACTTGACGTGACAGGTCTCTCGATCAGTTTTCCATGCCACATTAATCTCAACTTTTCACCATCCAGATTAGCAACTGAGCCAACAAGAATGACGGAGCCATCTTCAACTATCACGAAGCGCCGACGTGCTCCTAGCCAGGACAGTACAACTAGTTTTCAGCATGATGACTATACAGTCGCGTGGATTTCCGCTCTGCCACTGGAGATGACAGCAGCCGTGGCCATGCTCGACACTATCCATAAGCCGCTACCGAAAGATCGCAAAGACAGTAACTGCTATACCCTGGGTAGCATAAATGGACACAATGTTGTCATTGCGTGCTTGCCTAAGGACCAGTATGGGACGAATAATGCCGCAACGGTCGCAAGTCACCTGACCAGAAGCTTCCTGAACATTCAACACCGTCTGATGGTAGGCATTGGAGGAGGCGCCCCTGGTAGCGTTGATGTACGACTCGGTGATGTTGTCGTTAGTACCGAGGTGCTACAGTATGATCTGGGCAAGGCGATGCCAGATGATCAGTTCCAGCGGATTGCGTATCCTATCCGTCCTCCTCAGTCATGGATGACTGCTGTCTCGAAGCTACAAGCCAGTCACAGCGGAGGCACAAACCACTTCCTCACGACCATCAGGGATAACAGTGCCGTATCACCACATTACGCCCACCCAGGATTACAAGACCGACTATTCCGTAGCGACTACATCCATTCCACAACTTCAAAGGACTGTGATGATTGCGACCAAATGAAGCTAGTTGCTCGCGATGTACGCCAGAACCTTGATCGGGTCATTCACTTTGGGCGAATTGCGTCTGGCAACCAAGTCATCAAGGATGCACATACACGTGACGATCTCTCGAAAGAATTACGCTGCATCTGCTTTGAGATGGAGGCAGCTGGGATGATGGACAGCTCGCCTTGCCTTGCAATCCGTGGTATCTGCGACTACTCCGACTCTCACAAGAACAAGGAGTGGCAAGCATATGCGGCCACAACTGCGGCGGCATATGCAAAAGACCTTTTGCTAGCGATGCCGCCCCAACTTCCTGTTCCAAGCAAACAACGGAAGACCCAAGAGCCACAGGTCGCCGAAACCGAAGTCCACAAGTGTCTCAAAGCACTCTTCGTTACAGATCCGGCCCAGGACCGCGAAGACATTCTTGACGCCAAAGGCCAGATCTGCCAAGGGACTTGTGAATGGGTCTTGTCCACAGAGGAATTCAAGACCTGGGAACAGAGTCCCCCTCATCTGTTATGGGTATCTGCACCCCCAGGTTTTGGAAAGACCTTCTTGACTATCTTTCTGTCCAAGCACTTTGAAGCTATTTCTGTAGAGGGATACGAAACAGCAGCTATATACTTCTTCTGCGACAACAAAATCGACGCCAGGAACACTGGCGTGAACATCTTGCGAGGACTCATACACCAAATGATCGCCCTTCAACGGAATCTGGTGAAAGTGATAATGCCAGTATGGGATCAGAGATCATACCAGTTATTTGAAAGCAAATCATTCGGAGTTTTATGGAAGGTCTTCGAAGAGATGATCAAGAATTCAAACTTTGGCACTGTATACTGCGTGATCGATGCTCTCGATGAGTGCGAGCATGACTCACTGAGGCAGCTCCTGACCAAATTTGAACAACTTAGCGATCCCGACAATACATCGCCCAAGAAGGTTAGATTAGTTTGCCTCAGCAGACGGTTTCCTGAGAGGATACCCGAATCCCTTGACCTATTCACCAAGATCGAATTGGACATGATGCCAGCTGGGAAAGCAGATGTGGAACGGTTCATTGCTGGAAGGGTCTCTACTCTCGCTCGGAAGAAAAGAATGAACGGAGGGTTAAAGGCTCGCGTCGAAGAAGTGTTCCGAAGCAAATCAGAAGGAACTTTCCTTTGGGTCAGTTTCATGGCATAAGACCTGGAAAACAAAAGATTACAGCAAATTGAAGAATCATTGGAGTCTCTACCTGCCGGGCTAGATGCAATTTATGACAGAATTCTATCTAACATTCACTTCAATGAGCCGAGTATTATCAACCGAATGTTGGAATGGATTCTTGTCGCCACCAGGCCACTTCGAGTACCAGAGTTATGCGAAGCGGTTGATGTAACGCCGACAAATTTCTTGCCTCGAGAGGAGGTGTGCCTTGAATTGATCAAATCATGTGGACATTTGTTACAGATCTCGAAAGGTCAATCATTGTTCTACTGTGACGAAGAATTTTGTCCTGGGAACAAGTTTTGGTCACTATCGGTCACCTTTCTGCACCAAAGTGCAAAAGATTATCTCACCAAGAAGATCAACGCTGCAAAAAACGAAGAGGGATCCGCGTCTTTGAGAAGGCTTCATGAGTCTGTGGCAGATCAGCTGACTCGATACTTTTCTATCATTGGCTGGCAACCTGAAATGCACCTTGGTGAAGTTTGTAATCTGACAGTGGACTTTCCACTGGCTGTCTACGCAAGCTCCAGCTGGCACCTTCATCTTCAGGAGGTAGAGGACATCAGAGAGATCTTTTTAAATAATCAACCGTTTTTGAGCGAGGTGTTAGAGTCGCGAGAAGTATATGGATCCCTCATGAAAGGGTTCGAAAATAAAAGCTTTGAGTATTGGGATGGGTTTCGCGACTCTATTATACCTCTGTTGCATCTAGCCTGCATCTTAGATCTGCGAAATGTGGTTGAATGGTGATTGGAGGACGAGCAACAAACAGATATCAATCTTCCATGGGGATGTGAGAGCCGGACACCTCTCCATTGCGCCATCGACGAGAGGAATGAAAAGATTGTCGAAATGCTTTTTGATGCCAACGCTGATATACTCACAATGGATTCCTCCGGTCGAAACGCGTTCGTTTACGCAATGGAGGGATCCAGCTTGCATATCCTTCGTCGAATGTCTCAACAAAACGAGTGTAAACAATGGATTACGCAGGAAGCACAGAACCCAAGAACCGACTTATGGCGACAGGCTATCGTGGGGAAAGATGAGCATGTTTGCCGCTTTCTAGCTGAGAAGCTTAAATTGGACGTGAACTTTACAGCTGACAATGCCCCCATCTACATAGCACTGCGAAGAGATCGGTTTGACCTCGCGCGCACATTTGCCTCCGAGTGGCAGGCTCGTTTTGACAGTTTCAAGGCGCTGGAAGCCGTCGTTGATTGCTTTGGCGATTTCAAGAATAAGCTGCGAGATCTACTTCGGGCATTTCCAGTTGTCACAATTGATATCAACGCGAGGCACGAAAAGGGCTACAACGCCTGCGTTCCATGCTTGAAGGCTTGTCATTCGCGAGAATCCAAGTTGCAGATGCTTCTCGAGTTAGGGTGTGACCCAAATCAGTCAGATCATGAAGGAAGAACACCTCTCCATCATTGTGCTATGGAAACACGTTCACTTCTGGAACCTCAATCATTTGACCGGCTTTTAGCATTATGGCTTTCGCAGAAGGGTGCACAGGTGAATCGGACTTGTGATAAGGGTTGGACCGTCTTACATTATCTCGCAAACACCTTTAAACATTGTATTGATACTTTTATGTACTCTAAGAGAGACGTTATTCGCCAATCGTTAGTACGCCTCTTGGATAGAGGAGTAGACCGACACATTGAATATGTGAATGGCCTGTCCGTCCTTCGAATTCTTGAGACCAGTCTTTTTCAAGATCATACACGAGTAGGAGAGTTTCGGTGGGATCGCCACGTGTGTACGGCCAAGAAAATGATAGTGGCACTTCAGGACTACTGTACAGTACCGGATCACCCTAGAGTGATGATCGAAGAATCCTTTAAAGAACGTATACACTCGTTGAGAAAGGGTTATCTTGAACAAGCCAAGGGTGTCGAGGGCATCTAGACACAATGTCGTTGAATCCATGATAGGTAAGAGTTTTTTGCTAATTACAACAGAGGAAAGCAAGTAATAGCCCGCCACCACATAGCGCTATCCTTTGGCCTGAAGTAGGGTCACTGAGAAGCTGCCAATGACCGCAAACCTCGTGCAACGGGATCTATCCATAACGCACTACAGGGTGGAACTCGGTGTGCCTGCTTACGATTGAGATTCCCGGGTGGTTTTGGTAGGCCTTGTAACTACCGTTTAGTATGCTGGAGATGATGGGTATGCCGTTACTGAGCCTGTGTTGCAATCAGCAAGGTAGACAGGTTTCTGGGGAGGAACTGGCTTCGGGCTTAGTAAGACTGAGTACTTGTGTTTGTTTGGTATCTCTGCTTTGGTAGACAGATAGAAACCACGGGGCAAGTGGTGCAACATATTACTATCATAGGACTTTTCAACAGCCGAGATCTTGTCCAAGGCGCCTCATCTGTATGCTTTATGTCCCAAAAGAACACCGTGATCAGACCACCACTACCAGCTAACGAGAGGTCCTAGATTCTTTCGTTACAATCAAACTTTGCTGTCATCAGACTTGACTGTCCATGACGTCCGTGCGTTGTTTTATCCTGCTGGTATCATATCATGAAACATTGTCCCTGGATACCCAGAAGTCGTGGTCTCCGTGAGGCTGAGCAATGCTTTGATGGACCGGGAGCAAGCGGTAAAGACCCGACTAAGTCGTTTACGGAAATAGCCGAGTGTCTTCCCGTCAACTTTAAGCTAAGCTTCTCGGCTGTGCAGGGATCTGAATCCATCACCCCCAGGATGAGTCGTCACCATCGTGTGAAAACATGTCATGTTAGTGGAGCACGACAGACGGTGCTATGGCAACGATTTGCTAAGAAGAAAGAAAATATTTGAAGTTGCTGATGATACTTTCTAGGCAGTAATGGAAACTTCGGACTATTTGAAGCGGTCAATATCCTCCTCAATCTTCACCATAGCATCTCTCTCAAAACTACCTTCCACATAATTCATCTTCTATAACTACCATCAAAATGGTCAAGACAACTTTCCTCGCTTCCTCCCTTCTCGCTCTCGCAGCCACAGCCCAATCTCTAAGATTCACAGGCCCCAGCACATCAGAAGCTCTCGACATAACCACAGAAATCACCATCACATGGGGCAAAGGCAACCCATCCGAAGAGCACGATCTCCCACCCAAATTCACCCTAGAGTGGTTCACCCACCCCGTCAAGAACCAAAGCATTGGGTCGGAAATTCAGACTGACCTTGATGTTTCCGACGGTCAATACAAATGGAAACCCAGCCAGAACACTATCAACACACTCAAACCGTTTTGGAATGAACTTTACGATAATAAGTTCGAATTCCAAGCCGTCTTTTACAATGAGACGGATCCTACTTTGACTTTGAAAACGGTCTCTAGTGGCAAATACGGCATTATTGGATTGAAAGACGCAAGAAGTGGAGCAAAGGCGGTTGGGCTTGAATGGGGAGTTTTGGCTGGTGGTCTTGCGACAGTCGGCATGATGCTTGTTTGATGGATTTTGGTTGGTAGATAGAAGACTTAATGAAGGACTAGAATGAATGAAAGTTAAATGCAAATCATGGCTTAAGAAAATGGCCCATCTGTAACCTTTCCATCACGAACAAATTCGGTGATCCAACCAATCGTCATCTTGCTCCGTTTCGTATCGGCAAACTTCTCGTGATCCCCAACTAAATGTTCCTTGTACCAAGGATCTTCCTTCATCTTCTTATAGTCATCAATGCTTCTGAACACTACCTGGCTGAAACAATCGTAATCTGCAATATTGGCCATTTGGGGATCCATCAACTGGGACATCAGCTCCCGAGTTTCTGAGGTGTTGTGAATCTGTATTATCTTGCTACTAGTGCCTTGGGTTTAACCAGTGTCTTTGAGACTCACCATGGTCCATCGTTCAATACCGTATTTGGCCATGAGACCGTTCGTCATGGGATGATATGTTGATTATATGATGCCTGTATTGTTCCTCGCTGGGATCTGATCGGCGGTAGCCGAGGATAGTCAAGCAGAGCAACTGGGTCTTGGTACTTTAGGGGGACGAGAGATCTGCGATAGGTGTTGCCATCGTTCATAGCTAAGGTAATGAATAAGGTGCTGCTGTACAGTGAAAGTTCTAGCTTAGCGTGAAATCAATATTCTTCGTGGGCGAATCCCAACAGTCGACACGTTTTCTCATTCTCGTATATGACGCGGCACTCGTTTGTCATAGAAAAATAACTTTCGGCCTTCGCTGTTCGGTGAGCATAACACATGGGTACGATATTGACAATGTTGGTTGTCAGGTGTCGGGTTTCGGACTTCACTTGCACGGTCATGGCCCGACTCCCAAGTGGATGAAGTGCAAGCAATAAGCGCCTGTCAGGAAGCTACAATTGGCGCCAATGTCGTATTAATCATCCGGCTTTGCGGTATGATGTAGTATTGATTGAAAATTGTGAATTAAAAGTCTAGGTGCTTCGAAATGAGGCTTCAGATTGGTAACCCAACAGCTATGCACTATTCAGTAATCGACGCACATAGCCAAACTCTTGTTCAGGACTCCGCGATCCTCAAAGATACATATACATTTCCTGCTTCTTCCCTCTTAGTGGTAATTCTTAATGTCCCATCACTGTGGGCAAAAAGGTATTTGTAGAGGCCACTTGAGCTCGTTACGCTACAATCGAGCTTACCAGCCGATGAAGCAGCACACTTCAAGATGCGGACATCAAAGCCATCATTTGTTTCTTCAGTGTCACTCTCGCAAACTCGAAGCTCGGCTGGGTCGTTCGTCTGTCCAAAGGATTCGATATAGGCACAAAAGACCTGACCCGCTGTGTTGAAAAGACGGCCTGTGGTTTCATCGATATAGAATGTTGACGGCCAGCTGGGCGGGGCGGAACCGGGGCGCATGAGCATTGCATAGCTCCCCATACTGCTAGATGAAGCAAGAATATATCCATCAACACCGGGTTCCTCGGGCGAGAGACTCTTAGCAACTAAACTGAATGTAGGGATGGGGACGGAGCCACTGGTAGTGGTGGTGGATTCGTAGATTGTTGAGGACTCGGCTGTACTTGTGGGTTCAGTCATAACAGATGTCTCAGTCGTGGACTCGGATGTCATGGCTTCGGTCTCAATAACCGTTGAAGTTTCGGTGGCAGAAGAGATCTCGGTAGCCGATGAAGTCTGGGTGAAAAATGATGTCTCCGTGACAATGGAGCTGTCGATAGTTCCGGTTGACGTCTGAACTATGATGTCCGAACTGTCGGTGGTTGTTGAAGGTCCAGTAGACTCAGTCTTAATGTCGGTTGTTGCGGTTGTAGGATCAGCACCAGCTGAAGAACCGGGAATTGTCGAGGACAGGGTATCACTAAGGGTAACAGAGGTCGCAGATGATGCAATAGAGGAACGAGGCTGGCATGGTCCAGCATAAGCAGTGACAGCAACTACCGCCACTGAGAGAAAGGCTTTGAGCAGCATTGTAGGGAATTGGCATTTTGAGAAATTGAAAGAATGGCAGTAAAGAACGGAGTGTGGTGAAATGATACGAGCCAGGACGATTTGGCAGCTATACATATGCAGTAGAGCCTCCTGTCATTACCGCTTCTTAGTTATGACAAGCCACAGTAATATCGTATTTCCACCATATGGAATTTAATCAGGCTAGTGATTGATAAAAAGCAATAATGTAGTCCAGAACACAGGCAATTCAGCTGGATTTGACTAGCTTGGAGGTAGTGGATAGACTGTTGCTCAGGAAAGCGTTAGCGCAGGGGTAACCGACCAAATTTGGCTAATAGAGGTCAGGATCATTCTGATCTAAAACCAATTGTAGGGCTGCTAACCACTTCGACTAGCATACTTCGTACGGTCAGCTCTCAGCAACAATCGTACGAGAATGGCCAGCCTTTGTGCTCGTCTTTCCATACAGACGATGTCCCAGAAAATTGATCAGGCTCTTCTCTCTGTTACAGTTGACCATTAACCAATACTCGGTACCACGCCGTACGCGAAAAGCCACCTTTCCATCCTGAGCGCTTTCTTGATCTGAGATGACTTCCATATGAACTGGATAGCCGACTTGGCAATACTGAGCCTCTATTATATTCGTATTACGCATGTATTCTCCTGTGAACAAGGCGTTTTCTTCATTGAGAATGAAGCAGACCCTGTCGTAAGAATGGCCCGGTCTGTGGACAGCACGGATGGTTGTGCCTTCGGCACTAAATATCTTTCCGTGTGCATTAGCTTTCTAGTTCTCAGCTGAATTGTGCTTATAAATGTGACCGGGAAGCGTTGGGGACCATTGAGAGGCGATCAAATAGTATTGGAAGATGGTTCTACCGATTTACATATCAGAACAGAGTATACCTGCACATCCACAGTGGAATCCAACTCATTGCCCTACTACTGGTAACTCAATCCAAAGGACCATAACGAAGATTCGGAACAAAGTCAGCATGGACCTTTTCTTTAACATGTCCAGGTATCTCGGCCATCGCTTCCACACCTTCAAGAAGCACAATCTGTTGTCCAGCCTGTAAACCAATTAGCATAGCACAATTGTAATCTCAGACGTCAACTTACCCCAAAATGATGAATCATGTGACAATGCAACATACTCGCAGCAGGAAACGTGATCTCATACCGGATAGCCGTCCAGTCCCCTGTAGCATTTCCAAGTCGACATCCATCGCGTATTGGGGGGTTCATGAAGTTGAAGTTCTCTCCCCTGCCTGCATCGATAGCTTCTTGGACACTTGCCCAAGGAAACCCACCGTGGCCTGTTCCGATGATCCACGCCTTGTGATTGTGTTTGTGAAAAGGATGTTGAGTCGTGACGTTGGCCCCATTTTCGAAAATGATGTCTACAACGGATCCGTTTAAGAGGGTGTTTTGAGGACCCAGCGTGGTGCTGCCTCTAGACTCTTCTTCCCATAGAAGAGGTGGGAGCTGTTGGCGGAATGCTTGGTGGGAACCCAGACCTAAAGACCAAGACGATGGACCTGTCATGTTGATGAATAGCTTCACTGTTTGGTCGGAAGCTGCTGGTGGTAGCCTGGATGGGTATGGGGCTAGTTTCATCTCGTCCATGGCTTTGTGTGTTGGTGATATGAGACTGCCGTTGAGATGCACCCAAGGTTTTGAGTCGGGGACTGACGAAGCCTTTTCATGACTGTGGTAGCGCAGAATGCCGAGACCTTGGATGACTTGTTCTGTTCGAAGGGATGTGAGGCGAATAGCGTAGTCTCCCGGTTTCTGATTCAGATGCACCAGTATACTATCAACTCATGTTAACCATTCATCACCGAAACGCGACTGGAACACATACCTTATACGCTCCCCAAGGTTACAATTGGCAGTATGTACCTTTTGAGGATGCACAAACTCCCCATCAGCCGCAACAACATAGAACTCATGTTCATCCACACTAATCTGAAGCTCATGATGCGCACCAGAGTGAATAAAGTTAATCCAAATCCATTCTTCTCCTTCCTTCGCCTCGACAACTTCAATCTCTCCATTCGTTGGTTCACAGATCTGCGGATTGGCGTAAAGTTCCTGCTTAGCTTGCATCTTGCAGCCGAGTGAGTTTCTTCCAGGTCCGCCAACTTGTTCAATCATCTCTTTCGAGTGACAGTACGTTCTACCCTTGCCGTTCAGAACAATCGAGTTACTGCACCACGGGACAATACCCGTGTCGCGGTACATGATGAGAAGTATATCCATTGGTTCAGCATTCCAGTCGCTTATGACGATATGCCGAGGGTTCGCCTCTGCGCGCTGCATTGCCTCTACATCCGCTTGTGACGGGGATATCGCCTTGTAGGGTCTTGGTCTCCAAGAAGCCGGCTCTATCCATATCGGACCGCGTTGTCCATCAGCAAAGGCGGGACCAAAATGTCCGTGATAGAAGTAACTTCCATATTGCTGTTGTACGGTGAATCGGTATGTGTAGTTGTCACGGGGTTGGATTGAAAACTGTGTTACGCCGGGGACGCCATCGTTCCAGGGTCTATCGACTTGATAGATACCGTGCCTTATGATATTGTTAGTCTTGTTCCCCACAAAGAAAGGTTGAGTGTACAGTCACCTACCAATGCATGGTAGTCTCAGTAGCCAATTGGTTATTGACAAATACTTCAACCTCTTCTCCCTCGGCAGCTGTTATCAAGGGCCCTGGTGTCTGGCCATTGATAGCAAAAACAGGTCGGCCATGGCCATCTGCCGCACTCCACTGGCTGGTGATGGTAAAGTTGTATTTGCGAAGACCACTTGCAACATTACTAAGCACCAAAAGAGAAAGTGCCAGGCTTTGAAGTATTTGAGGCATTTTGGCTTGTTGTCCAGAGAAGAGCTTTGTGCATCAGTCTCAGGCAATGGTCAAGCATTTTTACCGAGCACACGCATGACTGTTATATACAAAGTACATCCGAGGTCCCTTCCTAAGCCTATGTCTCCGCGAAACGAGACAAGGATACTGGCTTGATAATCAACTACCGAGCCCAAGGGTCTGCAATTTGTCCATGCACTTCGGTAGGCAAGCGAGGGGCCGACGATCCGGGGCTCTTTGATCGCCATTGCTCCTCCGGGGGGGCCATACCTGCGATTCGTTTCAACTAATCCACGAAACAACCTCTAACTAGTAATACTCATCCGATGATGAGTGAGAAAAGCAATTGTTAAGATCGAGAGTTTATCATTGGTGCGACTAATGAAGACTGAGAAAACACGAACAAGAGAAAAGATAAGAGACGAATCAACCGAGCGTCCTCCATGCCAGGACGCGACTCAACAAAGAGGTAATCATGCAGTCTCGTTTCCTTTCTTCTAGGATCAAACGGCATAGACCTCCCGGCTCCCGCAATTTGACCAATAACGTTTGGCGAAATACCTTGCAACTTTGCACGGGGCCACGTACACACCAGGGCAAAAAGCTTAATATGTGGTCCCGTCAACCAGATCTCTTCCTTATAAGGACTATCATTCCGCACACTTAACCTCTTTACATAAACCGGGCTGTTTAGCAATGCGGATCTGCTTGTTCTAAGACATATCACCGGACACTAGACGTTAAACGAAACATGCAGTCTTGCTTCAGCGCCCGCAGGTGAAACTGAGGCTGTAGTGAAAGCCTCGGCATGTGTATTTCGTGACATGCCTGTATCTGCCGTGCGGTGTTAAGTCAGCTGCGCTGCTTCGGGAGTTGAAAGGATAGGCTTGGATGTTAGGATTTATAAACTTGTGCTGTTCTGGCTTCGTAGCAAGGACCTTAGTCTGACAAATGCAAAGATGGAATCAAAGCAGACTTTCTTACCAAAAGTGACACAGCTTCACACTACTTCTCGCAGAACATGGTTGTTCACAGCTATACTGATAACATCCTCATTAATCTTGGCGTTCTGGCACCAAGACATACACCACACTTTCCCAAGCTGGGCAGATCGAACCGATGAGACCGCCCGTTTGGTCAGGAAATACCATCTCCAAACAGGCGTACGCTGGATGAACCCAGGTACGTTGACATTATGTTTGTCACGTCACGAGACTAATTCAATCAGACGGTGGTCGATGGAGGGTTATGTTCACTTGCAACGGACAATCTCCCTGTCCCGTTCTTTATGCTGAAGAAGGCGATATCGTGGAGTTGACCTTGAAAAGCGATATTTACGCGCAGTCTTCTATTCACTTGTAAGTCCATACAAGATATATTGGATTTAATGCTAACGATCCCTGCAAGGTCTGGTATCGGACACAAACAGTAATGCACCCTCAAAGCCAGCGCTGGTATCTCCACTAACGGAATGATGGCAGGTCATGGAACGATGGAACGGCAGGTCTATCTCAAGTAGGTTACTCAAAGTAAGGTCTTTGGAAGACAGGACCTGATATTCTACAGTTCCCCACACTCCCGAGAAGCAACTGGACAAACGCATACGACACGTTGGGTTCATGGGGACTGAACTGGTTCATCGACCACACCACGACAGCATCGGCCGATGTAAGCTACTCATTCAGTCTCCATAGTGGCAATCACTGACCTCCCTCACAAGGGCATCGCTGGAGCTCTTTACGTAGCTCCCTCTCCAGACCGTCCTCGACCATACCATCTCATCACAAACAACAGCCTAGAGATTCGCCAGATTCGGGAAGCCGAACGCGATATTCGTCACGTCATCATTCAAAATCATCAGCATCGTGACTCGGTTTGGAAGTTGCTCCGTATGAGAGCTGAAGGGTCAGAGTATTACTGTTACGATTCTATTCTGGTAAATGGTATGTTCGCGTGCAAGACTGTTTGGTTGAGATTGCTGATGTAACTTTGGGATAGGCAAGGGTCGAGTGCATTGTCGTCAGCCAGGGTTTGACCATCTGAATGGCCATGCACTGGATCAGAAGGGGTGTATTCAACCACCTGGTCTACCAGACGAGAAGTGTACGCCTAGCTTGGCAAACTATGAGGTTCAGACCCCCGAAAAGCAGATTTACGAACATCGCGACTGACAGAAAGAATAGGTCATCAAAACCCAAGGCCGGAAGTATATTATGATGAATCTCATCAACCTGGGTTTCGAACACTCGGTCAAACTCACCATCGATCATCACAAGATTATCCTTATAGCCAACAATGGTGGCTTTGTCTATCCTGAAGAAGCAGACGTAATACCCTCCTTATGATAAACGTTTTCCGGACAACTTTACTGATTGTTTGCAGGTTGTGTACATTCCGGATCCAAGCCGTGTGACTGTCCTGATCAAGCTTGATGCTGAACCAGATGACTACGCCATTCGGATATCTTCAACCAGTGAACTGCAGAATCTCCATGGCTATGCGATCTTGAGTTACCAGGTATGCTTCCTCTAGACGCATTAGTTGAACTGATCTGACATGCTTATAGTCAAAACGTCCGCCTCAATACGGGGAGCCTATGACACTACCCTCAAACGCGCCAAAAGATATCTGCCTTCTCCCAGACGGCAAGACCCATTCCAGCTGCACCACCGTCGATGGACAATTCGCCCCTCCATACCCGGCCAATCCACCACCGTCACCCAGCAAAAGCCATCCAGCACGAGCAGACTTCACTTTCCAACTAGCAGCAGACTCCCAACCATCCAAAACAGAGCGCGTGCCAGAGTACTTCCTCAACGGTAAACCATGGCAACTATTCCACGGCTCCATGATGCCTCTGCTCTTCCACGCAGCGAACGAAACACTTGATGAACCTGTTATCAGCAACTTACCACTAGGTTCAGTGGTGGATCTCATCCTCGAGAATCGATTTAACGAGACTATATCATTTTACAAACACGGCGAACCTTCGTGGCTTCTCGGGTCGAACGCACATGAAAGATTCCCTGGAAGTACCGTAGAAGGTGCCAAGAAGTATCTGAACTTGCGCGATCCAGCACTCGTAATCGTTCATGATTTGCCAGCGCTTGGGTGGAGCGTTTTGAGGTTCAAGGTTACATCTCAGACGGCGACTATGCTGCATGCTGCAAAGCTGCGATATTTTGCTGTAAGTCTCGTACCCTGTCTCTTGTTTATGTTGTTTGTTAACAGAAAATATTAGTTGGGTATGACGGTTCCTATTTTGGAGGGAATTACCGAGGACACACCATTAAAGATTCCTGAGGACATGGTAGAGAGGCCTCATGTTGACTTCAAGCCTGCCCATGATGGAGTTTTTGGATGATCGTATGGAATTGAATGGTGGCGAACGGTAACCAATGGAGAGGTTGATCATAAATCTCAGTGCATTAAGGACCAAACATGATGGGCAAGGCATAGAGTCGCCAATGATGGAAGTGTAAATCGGTGTTGCAGGCAATGTGAGAATATGTCTTATACCCACGCCACTGACCCATTACTTTTGTCCATATGTCGTTTTTTGACTGTACGCCTTCAAAAATTTGCCTCTCAACCCCCCCAAACTGATTGTGAATGAGGTCTTATTCTTACCACTGTTGAAGTATCCTACTATTTTAATCGCGAAAATTGAAAAAGTTGCATAACTACCACACTCCAGGGTATGATCCCAACGCGATTAATGAAACTTGCTGTCCTTGCGCTGGAACTCTATTCACTTGCAGTGGAGTACAGTCACTTTTAGGCATGTTTTGCGAGCCCAGTCCACTAAAAGTTAGATGATGCGCATCCACTATGTCGCAGATCATAATTACTCTCCGATCGATAAGATTGCAGCCTCACCAGTTCCCCGAAAGCATACGAGTATTCTATCCTCTGGAAAGTTTGTCTCCTATCTTATGTCGCGAGGCTGCTGGGCTATGGAAGATTAACAATACGACGGGAAAAACTGTCTCGTCTGCTGATTGACGGTTGAATCAATTATAGTGGACTGCCGCTGTAGTTAGCCGCTAAAATTTGACAGCCCTTCGAACTGGGGAGGCCTGTCCCATTTCTTCAACGGCTTTGACGATGGAGCACGGTGAAGCTATTCAATTCTCCGATGGCATTATTGAAAAGACTCAGACAAGATATCGTATTGGAGTTCCAGTCAATGTTCTCCGCAACTGGCTACAGGCGATGATCAGTGCGATCACAGACGCAGGCGAAAGCTGAGTCTGGAGACCAGACCAGAAAGTGAGAACAGGCGTCGTATATTGTCCGCGTTTATAAATGAAACCAACTGCCCTGTTTTTACGAACGTTTCGTAGTGGAGGATAAGCATATTTCCTGGCGCCCACCTCCCGTAAGTCCATGCTTGACTCCCATGATCCACATGCTTCAGGTGCCCTGTTTGCAGCACTGACGCTATCTCCAAAGCGCTGGAAATCCTCATCACCGAGAACTTGATCAGTCTAGTCCAAGATCAATCATCGGCAAATTCCAAGAATAGGGCTGTCTCGTCAATCGCATTTCTAACCTCATTACCTCTAACGCCCCTTGGCATACCGGTAAATAAGCTTCCATGGCTACTCTATTCCAAGGACAATCCCTTTGAAACAAGCGCTCCACAAAACCTGGTCTCCTTTAATCCCAAAGCCAACCCTGAACGTTGCAGTTTCAGCATGACATTACTGCCGAGTAGCCACGGAACAAGCAACGATGCGAATATTCCGCCAGTAACAGCCCTTTGTCCCTCAAGGATGAATGTTTCAAGTTGACAGCTTCAATGATAGGACCATAATTCTCTGCTGTTTCTGGAAGAAATGATCATGGACAGAGTGGATTGACGATTGGAATAAATATACCAACGCGCCACCTCTTGTTTAACCTCGTTATTCCACTCTTTCCCTATCCATTCGTTCTTTCTTGTTTTTATCTTATCTATACACTCTTTTTTTCTTCCTTCCAAGATGAAGTCCCTTTCCATCCTCTCCGTGGCCATCGCCGCGCTGGTCTCCAACGTCTCCGCCGCTGGTGTCCAGGGCACCGCTGAGGGTTTCGCCGCCGAAGTCACCGGTGGAGGCAACGCCGAGGGCGCCTACCCCAAGTCCACCGACGAGCTGGTCTCCATGCTCGGTGACAGCACCACCCGCGTCATCTTCCTCGACCAGGAGTTCGACTTCACCGGTACCGAGGGAACCGCCTCCGAGCAGGGCTGCGCTCCTTGGGGTACTGGTGCTGGTTGCCAGCTTGCTATCAACAAGGATGACTGGTGCAACAACTACCAGGCTGAGAGCCCCAAGGCTGATGTTACCTACGATAAGGCTGGCTTGAACCCTATTACTGTCAACTCTGACAAGTCCATTGTTGGTATCGGTGCCAACGGTGTTATCAAGGGTAAGGGTCTGTACATCAAGGGTGCCAAGAACATCATCATTCAGAACATCCACATCACTGAGCTTAACCCTCAGTACGTTTGGGGTGGTGATGCCATTCAGATCGATGGCTCTGATCTCATCTGGATTGATCACGTTACTACCTCCAACATCGGCCGCCAGCACATTGTTCTCGGAACCAGCGCTACCAACCGTGTCTCCATCACCAACAACCACATCAACGGTGAGAGCCAGTGGTCTGCTACTTGTGACGGTCACCAGTACTGGTCTATGTACTTCACTGGCTCCAGCGACGTAAGTTGATACCCATAACTCCAATACGATATAAATACTAATGACAGCAGATGGTCACCCTCAAGAACAACTACATCTACAAGACCTCCGGCCGCGCCCCCAAGGTCTCCGGTAACACCGTCCTCCACGCCGTCAACAACTACTGGCAGGGCAACTCCGGCCACGCCTTCGAGACCAGCGACCAAGCCAAGATCCTCGCCGAGGGTAACCTCTTCCAGGACGTCAAGGCTGCCATCGAGGAGGGTTCCACCGGTGCTATCTTCGCTGCCCCCGACGCTTCCGCCAACGCCGCCTGCTCCAACGGTGTCGGTCACGTCTGCGAGGTTAACAAGTACGACAACTCTGGTTCTATTTCCGGATCCGACTCTAGCTTCTTCAGCACCTTCGGCGGTAAGGGCGCTGAGGCTAAACCTGCTTCTGACCTTACTGGTCTTGCTTCCAGCGCTGGTTTCGGTACTATCTAAGTACATGGGGACTTGGAGGATTTCGCTTTCGATGTATATAATCTCGAACTTTCGAGCTTTTACTTGGCGAAAGGTATATAAAACGAGATAATAGAGACTTCATCTTGAAGATGTTGCTACCAAAAAAGACTCACATGCGTACCCGTGACTTAGCCCCCAAAAGGATTATCCTCCATTTCACTAAGGGACTGCTTTGAAGGCACAGCCTACGTCGCACGGCAGTAGAACTTTTGCAATGTTGAAAATAGGACTTTTTCAGCTTCCGTTCTTGGCAGACATCTCAACCAACCAAACCAATGCGACACCACAGTTTTGCAACCCTAAGGCTGACATTACATGCTGATCTCATGCGCATGACGTCTGTTGGAAATCAGGCTCTGAGGAAGCCGAATTCAAATAACACCTTGCAAAATCCCTCTCAGAATTCTTCTTTGTCCTTCAACACGGTCGCTAAGATGGCAAATCTCAAATTTCGATTCCTCGAAAACTTCTCATTTCAGGATTATCGCTTCGAACGTTTCCTCATTCTGTCTGATTGGCAAGCATGGGAAACAGCCTGGCTTTTTCGCTTACCCGCCATCTTGACCAACCCCGACGTCCCAATCGTATTGCTAAAAAGCGGATGTAGAATCAGCAATGAGATCAATTGTGAAAGGGCTTGTAAATTCAGCCAACATATGTTCAATTCTTCCGAAACGTTGTGGAACTGTCTCACTATTGCAACGGTCGCTAAAATGACGGAGGGTAAAAATCCGGAATACAGACTCAACAACGCTGAAGAGGATAGTCTGATGGACACGTTCAAACCTGGTTCATTAGGAAACTTCTCCGACATGGCAGTGTTTGCACGGTACAGTCATTGCGCGCTGCAGTCCTGTTCTGATTCGAAGTACAAAGGATGTCCGACGGAGCTATGGGAGGGAAGGTTTCAGAATATCCCGTTCAATCTCACAAGTGTGAGAGATCTGGGAAGAATGATGGGGGAGGAGTATTGTGCCAAGGCTGATCCTGGTGTTGATTATGATATCGCGGGGCCAGGAGTAAGTACCATTTATCAATAACGACTGCAGGCTAATGCACTTTACAGATTATCGTGGCATATCTGATGCAATTTGCCTTCGTGCTCTTCTTTGTGCTCACATATAAAACCACCAAGACCTGGATTCGCAACGTCTCACTAGCATTCTTGATACCCTTCGAGGGACCGCCCAAGGCCATCGAAACTGCTTTGCGATGGCAGGATTGGGTGAAGACGAGCAGATTTGGGATGGCAGCAGGGTCCACACTTGTCGATCTCCAGGAAGCACAAGCAGTATTCCTGGCCCTCTATTCAGCAGCTACCATCGTCACCTTCTCTGGTTCACCGTCCACCGGCCTAGGTAATATTACCTCGCTATTGTCATGGATCACAAACAACCTCGTCTTGAGGGGCATGGTGACCGCTGGCATGTATCCACTGCTCTTCGTGCAGCTCATCCTACACAAGACGCGCGCTCGAGATTGGTATACTCTGTTTCTAGTAATTCTCAACTGGATCCTGATATTAGTGGTCACCCAGCCCCAGGTAGTTGACACTGCATCATTGGCAAACCATCTAAAGACGTCCAATAACTTCCTTCGCTGTGGAGGTAATGCTGGACCGAAGGCCTACTGTCAGACGTTCAACACTGGCAATGTAAATATCACTGGGCAATATTCAGATAACGATCTTTTCCCACAAGGTAATCAGGGTCTATCGCCTTTCGATTCCAATACCACCACCACGAATTCGCGTCCTGAAGGTGACAATCCTTGGTACCTGGATCGCGATGCCAAGAGCTTCTTTAGAATCAGTTCGAATACACAGGCGCCCATTCATACAATCATGACGTTTCTTATTCTGGACTGGATAATCTCTATGGTGAAGTCACAGTATTCCAAGCCAAACACATGGTTACACCGCAGACTCAAGACTTTACGACAACGCTTACCTTCCCCGCTCGAAAGGTTCTTTGGCGAACGGTATTTCTGGCTACTGAGCGAGGCGCTATGGATCTCTATGGAAGTCCTCGCTGTGGTGATGGGCATAATCGGTGTTAAAGAGTTCTGCACGTTCCTCGATGTCCTCCGCTCAGGAACAGAAGGCAAAGACAGTAGCGTGCACATCTCAAACTGGAGTTTTGGACAACTAGTTGCAGCATGTGTGTGGTTCCCGGTAATTCTCAAGTTCCTCAGCTTGGTCATTGGTAAGTCGTGGACAGTCAGGTGTTGATGATAAGGCTGACCTTTCATAGGTGGTGTTTTACCGGGCTTGCGAAAGCGAGTAGGAGAACTAATTGAGGTTACATACCATAAAGACGATGACAAGCGTGATAGAGATGTCGCGTTGGAATCGCTTATACCTGGACGGTCTGTTGAGAGGAGTCGGACTGATGGGATGGAGGGGAATACTCTGACAGAGAGGCGGTCTTGGGGGAGACAGGATAGCTAGGACGAACTTTGCGAGGAATATCGCTAGCAGCGTGAATGGCACGTTAATTGGACAAAACGTATTCGTCGCATGTGATGTTCTACAAGGGCTTCAATTGTGCGATACATCAACCCAATACAGATGGTGCGACGTCCCGCTTGTACCCGACCGACCCGGCATCCGAGGCAAGTCCCCAGTTCAATCAACCCATTATTACTCAACAACAGCAGATCGCAAAACCACCAATGATGCTATCTTCAGAATTTATTGGGCCGACATAATATACATAATTCGCCGAGAAGGCTACGACTTGGCGTGACAATTTGGGAAAGTGAAGAGACTAGATGACAAAATGGCTCATCACTTTTCCACGGAGATAATGATGAGTTATTCTGGTGCCTTGTTCCGAGGACAAGGATGTCGGGAATTTCCCCATACGCCGAGCCTTCCTTCCCCATGGGAATTGTCGCTTGGACCTGGGGATTGTCCGCTAGAAGACCGAGCTAAGATAGTGCCTCCGAGAGGGAACCGAAGCTGGTCGAGTGATTTCTGAAGAGGGTAGGTGGTGATGTCAGATTGTAAGTATTGGAGAGTAAAGCTGATGGCGCACTAACATCAATCTCCCATCATTTCAAGCCACAAAGCCCTGCGATTGGAAACTGACCCTGTTAGAGTAGGATCACTAGCAAAAAAAGAGTACATCACACCATCATCACTTCCCCAGGTGCCCAGGTCATCAACCAATTCCAACGATCATTACCCAAAGCATTCCGTCCCCGCACCGCATTCATTAGTCAATGGCTTTTCTTTCTCATGACCTTCCCATCAAATCATGCATAACGTTCGGTCCGACATTGGACCAATCCTGCAACAAGAAGCCGAATAATTTTACCAGCAGAGTTTTCCTCACCTTTCCCTAGACTGATACTTAATCCGGGGGGGACAACAAGCTTACTTCCCCGCAATTGGAGGAGTCTCCGATGCATCATTGACACAACCCTTGTACAGCATCACTTAAAACTTGCTTTCTCCCGGCTCTTTTCTCGGCCTTAAATATGCATCCCTCTGTGTAGAATTGTTCTCGTTTAAAATATTTGCTCAGACCGTTGAGCGACGAACCGTTGTAGCGGGCTCACCTTCCCTGTCCGTTGATCATCAGAGGCGGAGTCTCCGCACCGGGGTAGCTGCACAGTGACGAGCTTACCTTAGCTCACTTTCAAGCTAGTTGAGAGCTCACGATCGCCAAGACCCTTCGTGATATATAACAAACTTCGTCCGTCCAGCAATTGAAGTTCTCCAGACAGCAACAACTTCATCATGTTTCTCAAGAAGCTGCTCCCGGTCTTCGCCCTCACAGGCACAGCTCTTTCCCAGAGCAAAGAAGGCGTTGAAGCCCTCGACCCACCCGGCAGAGACATCTTCGAAAAGGACCTCTCCAGTTGTCCCGGCTACAAAGCCACTTCCCACCGCTCCACCAAGTCAGGCTTCTACGCCGACCTTTCCCTCGCTGGTCAGGCATGTGATGTCTTTGGTATTGATCTTCCTGAGCTGAAGCTCGAGGTTGAATATCAGACCAATGATCGTCTGCATGTCAAGATTCTGGATACGAACAATACCGTTTATCAAGTTCCCGACGATGTTTTTCCACGTCCTGGTCTTGGTCAGTGGGCTTCGCCAGAGAATTCAAAGTTGAAGTTTGATTTTGTGGCGGATCCCTTCTCGTTTACTGTTTCGAGACGGGATAGTGGAGAGGTGCTGTTTGATACCTCTGGCAGTGATCTGGTTTTTGAGAGTCAATATGTCTACCTCAAGACGAAACTCCCCAAGAATCCTCACCTTTACGGTCTGGGTGAACACAGCGATCCTTTCATGCTGAACTCGACAAACTACACTCGCACCATCTACACCCGCGATTCATACGGTACACCCAAGGGTCAGAACCTGTACGGTGCTCACCCCATTTACTTCGACCATCGCGAGAACGGCACCCATGGAGTGTTTTTGCTCAACTCCAACGGCATGGATGTGTTCATCGACAAGAAAGATGACCAGCAGTTTCTGGAGTATAACATCATTGGCGGTGTTCTCGACTTTTACTTCGTCGCTGGTCCTGGACCCAGAGAGGTGGCTAAGCAGTATGCTGAGATCACTAAGCTGCCTCTCATGGCGCCGTACTGGGGTCTTGGTTTCCACCAGTGCAGATATGGATACCGTGATGTTTACGAGGTTGCTGCTGTGGTAGCAAACTACTCTGCTGCTGGAATTCCGCTGGAGGTTATGTGGACAGATATCGACTACATGGACCGCCGACGAATTTTCACCATCGACCCTGATCGTTTCCCTGCGGACAAGTACAAGGATCTTGTTGACACGATTCACTCGCGTGGTCAGAAGTACATCGTCATGGTTGATCCCGCTGTCTATGATATGGAGTCCAACCCCGCTCTTGACTCAGGTCGCGAGTACGACACTTTCATCAAGGAGCCCAACGGTACAGACTACCGTGGTGTTGTCTGGGCTGGCCCTAGTGTCTTCCCAGATTGGTTCAACCCCAAATCTCAGCAATACTGGAACGAGCTCTTCATCAACTTCTTCGACGGTGAGCACGGTCCTGATATCGACGGTCTGTGGATCGACATGAACGAACCCGCCAACTTCTTCAACCGTCCTTATCCCGGAAACAACACCACTCCCGAGAACTTTGCAGAGGTCGACGGTGATCCACCCAAGCCTCCTCCCGTCCGCGACGGTCCTCCTGCCCGTATCCCTGGCTTCCCCGACAGTCTTCAGCCTCCTTCTTCCAGTTCTGAGAATGATGAGGATACTTCTCCCGCGCAAAT
Source organism: Fusarium sp. NRRL 66335 (assembly GCA_004367055.1). Lineage (NCBI taxonomy): Eukaryota > Fungi > Ascomycota > Sordariomycetes > Hypocreales > Nectriaceae > Fusarium > Fusarium sp. NRRL 66335. The sequence goes on along the minus strand of QHHG01000070.1, from coordinate 203,869 downwards.
CCCCGTCACCAAGCGCTCTGCCTCTCGTCGCAACCGTGGTGTAGGAAACTGGGCCATCAAGAAGACCTGGGGCCAGAACAAGTACGGTCGTCCAGGATCCAGCTGGCAGAATGGCAAGACCACTGGCTCTGGCTGTGGTCCTAAAGAGTGCAAGGGTCTTCCTAACCGAAAACTCATTCAGCCTCCTTACATGATCCAGAACGGCGCCGGTCCTACTCTTGCTGATGGAACTACTGATACCGATCTTGTGCAGAGCGGTGATTACATTCAGTATGATACGCATAATCTTTACGGCGCTATGATGTCCACGCACTCTCACAACGCCATGCGCGCTCGTCGTCCTGACAAGCGTGCGCTTGTCATCACCCGCAGCACCTTCGCTGGATCTGGTAAGGACGTATCTCACTGGCTCGGCGACAACCTCTCTATTTGGGATCAGTACCGCTTCAGTATCGGCCAAGTTCTCCAATTCGCTTCAATCTACCAGGTCCCCGTCGTCGGACCTGACGTCTGCGGCTTTGGAGGTAACGTCACTGAGACCCTCTGTGCCCGATGGGCTACTCTGGGAAGTTTCTACACTTTCTTCCGCAACCACAACGAGATCACCGCCGCGTCGCAAGAATTCTACCGCTGGCCCAAGGTCGCTGAGGCTGCTCGCAACGGTATCAACATCCGCTACCAGCTCCTTGACTATATCTACACCGCCATCTACAAGCAGAACCAGACTGGTACTCCTACTCTGAACCCTCTGTTCTTCAACTATCCCAATGACAAGAACACGTATTCCATCGATCATCAGTTCTTCTACGGTGATGGAATTCTTGTTAGCCCTGTCACCAAGGAGAATAGCACCGAGCTAGAGTACTATCTGCCCGATGATATTTTCTACGAGTGGTCCACCGGCAAGCCCGTTCGCGGCGAAGGTGCCTACGAGTCTGCTGAGGTCGAGCTCACCGACATTATGGTTCATTACAAGGGTGGCATCATCTACCCTCAACGCGTCGAAAGCGCCAACACAACCACCGCTCTCCGCAAGAAGGGTTTCAACCTCGTCATCGCGCCAGGCCTAGACGGCGAAGCTTCTGGTTCTTTGTACCTTGACGACGGCGAGTCTGTTGTCCAAGATGCTGTCTCCGAAATCGACTTCACTTACACGACAGGCAAGTTGAGCATGACTGGCAGCTTTGAGTATGATGCTGGTGTCAATATCGAAACGATTACTGTTCTTGGTGTTGAGAAGAAGCCTGAGGGCACGGATCATGCTGAGTACGATGAGGAGAACAAGAAGTTGACTTTTGCGGCGGATGTGCCTTTGAAGAAGAAGTGTCACGTGGACCTTTTCTGAGGACTAGGATAAGATCATGACTGGGTTTGATGATGGTTTATTGTATCTACACTTCTAGTATATAATTTAAAGCTGCTTAGAAGCATTACACTGTCGTTTGAAGATTCGATCTCAATGCCTTCAGTCTGAGGGGATCATAGTAGAGTTGATTAATCTGAGCTATGATAAAAAGTAGCTGGCCATCCTATCTAAGGGAGGTATTGAGACCTATCAAAAGGGCTTGTCGTGTTGATCATGATAGACCGCTGGGAGTGGGCTCCCATAATCAAGCCACCGGCTCCCTTATCAGTATGACTTAAAAAGCTTCTCATACTTCTTCTTAGTCTTCTTATCCCCAACCCAAACAGTCTTCTCATTATCCACAACCTCAATATGCTCCCCAATGTAAGTGGCAACCTGCCCATTGCCATGTGCAGACTTGTCAACAAAGACATGCTCATCCGGCTCAACGACCTCGATGTAGTAAGGGTGTGCCAGCATCGCGAGTAGATCATCGGCTGATTCGTATAGAAACAGGGCTACACCGTCAAAATCGACGAGTTGGTTGGAAACTGGCGCTTCGGCACCTGCGTCAGTGGGGACAATCTTCCCGGCCACACGGACCTGCGGGAGTGAGCACCACTGTCAAAGCGTAATGGGGGTACAGGAGACCTACCTGTTGGTATCGGGTAATGCCGAAGGCTGTCGCAAGGGGAGCAACCTTGGGAGCATGCTGGGTATCCCAGTACTCGTAAAACTCATCACGGGTCATGTTGGGATGACGCTTGACGTAAGTGAGCATCTGCAACAAGCCTGTCTTCGACGAAGAAGCCAGAGCCGTGCCGACAAGTCCGACGGTAAGGAGGAGTGACGTGATCTGAACCATGTTGTTTGTAAAGCTTGTTGTTTGGACAATGAAGATTGGGAGATTGGTGGCTTCAAACTTCCCGAGGATGGTGTCGGGTATTTGAACAAAGGGAAGGGAGGGTAGACTGCCAGAAGAGACCTTGTAGGTCTGGGCTGAATTCCTGCAACCAACAGTCATGCCTCAAATTGATGTCAGGCAAGAACGCCATTTGAAGAGAACAATAGGTTCGCTAGAATGTGCAACTGAGACATGCTGGTAGATGAAGTCGAGTCCAGCTGACCGACCTGCTCGAGACCCTGTTCCGAATTCCAAGGGTCCTTGTCCGGGACGTACGTTGGATCTGGTTAGCTTAGCGCTATCTGTAGTAAGCAACCTCTTATTTTTACCACTCTTATCCGGGGTCGGCAGTTTGGAAAAGGTCTGGACATGACCGCTCTAAGTCAGTAAGACGGCGCAGCAGTTCCGCCCCTGGAGATCGGGACCAATCCGAGGATCAATCGATATCGACTATACTCCGTACTCATAATCCGCATAGAATAATCCTCTTTAGTTTAAGAGCTTGGGCACTGATCGCTCATCAACGGGTACCATCTCCGCCCGTCGGCCCGCTGTACTTTGTTTCCTACAGACTCACCCAGCTGCTTGGCATCAAGCCACCACCAACCAACAGACCAATCTCAGGCCAAGTCCAGAGCCCCATAAAAAAGAACAATGGGAAGAAGATTCCACTAGTTCGTGATGAACATACATTGTTTCACACAAAAGACTTATCACCAACACAACAATGCTTTTACCCAAGACATCCCTAGTATGACTCTTCAAATCTTGGAAGCAAGGGATTATGAGCGAAAGCAGCCGAGTAATGGCAAAGATTTCTTGTTTGGCAGCCAACTGCGATGAACCATCCGGGATGATCGCGCTGAAGAAAGAGCACCAACTGGGTTTCCTCATCCATTGTTTCGTTGGGTTTGTTCATTATCATGGCTTGAGATCGTAGCACTTTCAATTTACACAAAGACAAACTTCTGGATTCATCTCATCTCGTGCAAAATGATTCATTGATGTATCGAGATGTTGAAGTTATAATTGAGGTCGTTTCCTCATCTTGGCATTAGCATCAATCGAGCATTTTTCGGTCAAGACAGCTACATCTCAAAATGTCTTACCCAGTGACAAACGGCACAACGACCTTTCTCCCTCCGCCCGACGGATATGAGGTTGACTTTGATAACCCGCAGAAACAGGATGCTATCGAACATTATCTGGTTTTCGGCATTCTCGGGCCTTTTGCTTTCCTGTGTCTTCTGCAGAGATTGTATACCAAGTACTTCATATTGGGAAGTCTGAAGATTGACGATGGTACGTTCCCAGCTTATTCCTGGTCCTGGGTTGTTGGCTGACTTGCTTAAGCTCTGATCATCATTGCATGGGTAAGGCACCTTTCATGCAAGGGGATGGGTCGAGATTGATAGCTGACGGCTTGTGAAGATCTGCTCACTCATCATGCAGTCGGTCCAAATTTGTGAGTACTCAACACCCTCGTCAGGGTGTCAGAGGAATTGGCCGTCGAGAGCATAAGAGACGAAATAATTTGGTCATCTTATGCCAGCGTAGGCCAGCGTTTAGGCCACTTTATTTCTGTACCTTAAGCCTTGGAGGACAATTCTTCTGACATCCACCTGCCCCTCGATCTTGATCTTGCTAACCCCTGTAGGGTCAATCTCAATCGGCGGTCTGTGCCACCATGCATGGGAAATGCCAATTCAAGTCTTCGAAAAGCACATGCTCGTCCGTCTCGCTTCCCCGTAGCCTCGAATGTTTTCACTAACACTCTCTCAGAGCTCGTATATCGCCGCACCAGTTTTCATAATTTGCAACGGCTGCAGCAAAACCTCCCTCCTAGCATTCTATCTCCAGATCTCACCTCAACTCTGGTTCCGTCGTCTCGTTTTCGGAACAATTACTTTTGTCGCTCTCTACACCATCATCATCTCGACTCTTCTGTTATTTGGGTGTAACCCTATCGCGGCAGCATGGGATCCACTTCAGTTTGCCAGTAGGAAGTGTATTGATCATGCTGTTGTTTACATCATTATTGCGGTGGTGAACATTATTTCGGATGTTATTCTCTTTGTCTTGCCGATTCCTATGATTATGCAGTTGAGGATGCCGCTGGGGCAGAAGATTGGTGCTGGAATTATGTTTGGTATCGCTACCATGTAAGTGCCTTTTTTTTCATAACCAAGAAACAGCGTGAGCTAACATGGTACTTAGAACCGTCGCTACATCCATCATCAGAATGGTCTACCTCCCCGCCCTCCTCGGCGCCCTCGACATCCCTTGGGTCGCAGCTCCCGCCAATGTCTGGTCCATAACCGAAGCCAACCTCTTCATCGTCTGCGGCTCAATGCCCACGCTCCGCAAATTCCTCAAGCGTCACGCCCCGGAATGGATGGGTTTCTCCTACAGTCCCAGCGACTCACCAATCGTGAAGTCTTCGTCGGATTTGTCTTCGCGATTTGGGCTTGACAAAAAGAAGAAGAAGAAGCATACTGGTTACTCTCAATTTGATACACTTGAGTTGAGTAATTACCCCGATACTATTAGTCAGGAAACACAGGTTATTGCTGGGAAGGAGGGATTGGGGAATGAGAGTCAGGAGGAGATTTTGCAGCATAGTAAGATTGCTTACACCAAGTCTTTCGAGGTTTCGCGTACACCGTAGATAGATCTGGATATTTGATAGAATTGGTGTCTGTCTTTCGCGTTCTTTTGTCTCGCGTCTTTCGAGATCGTGATTAATGTATTACTTGTTCTACATGTCATGTCACACAATGACTCCCTAATTGGCCATTATAAACGAAGATCTTTGGAGATGCTGATCGCGTGACGTCAACCTGGACGTCAAACAAAGGGCGCGTTTGGGACTATATCAGTGTCTTTGCCCTTCAACCTCACCATTCTACAGAAAAGAGGGCAATGAATAAATTCATTCAAAGCTCCAATAATGCCTTCTTCAACACCAACGACCGACGTGACCGCTGTTCGTGAAAGTGCCAATCTTCCCACAAGCGATAGGGAAGGTCAGCAAGACGATCTTCAATCCTCGGAATCCAGTCTTCCACCGACAGACCATGGAAAGGACGCTTATCTTACTCTGATGTGCTGCACAATGGCCCAGGTACCTCTTCATCTCCTTTGCCTTTACTCATCAAACTAACATGATCACAGCTCCCGATCTGGGGTTACTCAGTCTCCTTCGGCATCTTCCAAGAATACTACTCCCGTCCCTCAAGTCCCATCTCCAGCGCATCATCGGGCACAATCGCAACCATCGGCGCGCTCCAACAGGGAGTAATGTATCTCATGATGCCCTTTGCCTTCCTCATTCTCACCAAATATCCCCGTCTTCGTCAATATTGCGGCCCCATCGGTCTGCTAATTACGACAGCAAGTCTTACTGCTTCTGCTTTCGTGGATACTATCGCTGGGTTGATTGCGACGCAGGGTGCGCTATACTCTATCGGTTGTGGGCTTTTGTTCTGTCCGATTTCGCACTATATGAATGAATGGTTTGTGGAGAGGAAGGGGATGGCTCTTGGGGTTATGTGGGCTGGTAAATCAGCGACAGGTACACATATTCTACTACAGATTTGTCGATCACGCTGACATCAATTCAGGTATCGCGATGCCGTTCGTGTTTGACGCGTTACTTCGTCGAATCAGTCTACGCGCGACCATTCTAGCCTGGGCCGGCGCATCAACAGCAATGAGTCTACCAACACTGTTCTTCATTAAACCCAGAATTCCTCATCATAACCAAGCTCAAGTTCAACCTCTTTCATTTAATTTCCTTCGCCATACCTCATTCTGGATGATGCAAGCTGGTGTGATCATACAATCACTGGGATATCTCATGCCGAGTACATACCTAGCCAGCTACGCGTCAACAATCGGATTACCCAGCATCACAGGCCCTATTCTTCTCGCGTTATTCTCGGTAGCTTCTGTCCCTGGTGGAATCGTTCATGGCATTGTTGGCGACAAAACATCAGCGACCAAAGCCGTCACGATCGCGTCTCTGGGCAGTGCATTGCCAATCTTCCTGCTGTGGGGTTTGAGTCTTAACCTCGCCAATCTTGTCGTGTTTGTCGTTCTCTATGGCTTTTTCGCAGGCGGTTTTAGTTCAACATGGTCCAACATGTCCTCTGATATCCAGAAGGATGATGCGTCCGCTGACTCGGCACTCATTTTTGGTATGCTCATGGGCGGTCGCGGGATAGGGTATGTTTCTGCTGGACCATTGAGCGGTGTTTTGTTGCAGGCCAAAGCGTCCTTGTCTGATGAAGCTTTGGGCTATGCGACAAAGTATGGACCTATGATTATTTGCACTGGAGTTACGGCAGTGTTTGGAGCTTGGGCGCCCATATGGAATGGGCTGAGAGTTGCTCTGGGTACAACCGATGGTCGCGGTCGCAACGATTGAGACGTTTTGTCGTGTATCACCAGGTGATCAAGATGTTTTGTTGCGTCGTGTTTAATAGTCGTCATCAATGGACTTTCTGGAAGAAACACTCCGAACGGAAATATTTATAACAACCCGTTCCAATCAGCCTATTGCTTGAAGTCAATCGCCATCGTTGATGAAAATGTCTAAAGCTACCGGGTAATTCGTGCGGCAATCATCAAGGTTCGACGTGTCCTGACCCGGACTTAAGATCGGCTTTAACAATCCCTGACCCTTGATGTCATAAGCAAAAAAAGAGTAACCTGGTACAGAGTAACACAGCATGCATTTCACTGTAAGCACTTTAAAAACGCAACTTCGGGCTTCTGTCTCATTATCGCCGCTTATGATCTAAACCGCAATCTGTATCTTGTGCAGGCATCTCTTCGTCGTAGGCGTCATTGAAGCCGTGTACGTACACTTTGAAGAGTGGAGCTATCTTGAATTAATAATGTTATCCCTCCAATGGTAGTGGATCGCACACCTTGAGGCTGGGGATAGTTGCAGAGGTTGGAGATTGTGATTGGCTTTGGAAAGAAGAACAACTACGCTAAACTGTCGTCAGTATTTGCCGTGGAGCCATTCTATCGACATTGAGACGCGCCATGAGACAATACCCCTCACTTGTCGCTTGGACCATCCTCAATGACATCAATTGCTGGTTTATAAAACAAAGAGCTCCCCTCATCTCCAGTGCCATTGAACCTTTTCATCATCTTTATACATATTAAAATTATTCAAAATGCCTGTTGAATCTGCCTACGACCCCAAGGACATGCTGTTCCGCCACCTGGGACCTACTGGTCTCAAGGTCAGTGTCTTCAGTCTTGGTGGCTGGTTGACATACGGTAAGATCCTAATGACAACTCGAGACTCGATGCACGACTAACGATTTCAGGCGGCACACAAAAGGGTGATATTGTCAAGCAGATCCTCCAAAAAGCTTGGGATCACGGTGTCAACACTTTCGACACCGCCGAGGTTTACGCCAATGGTGAATCCGAAATCGAGATGGGCCGAGCCCTCAAGGAGCTTAACTGGCCCCGAGACGAGTAAGCCCCCAAACACCATTTTCAATCAATTGATCTAACAAATTAGGTACGTCCTCACAACAAAGGTCTTCTTCGGTACAGGCCGCAAGGAGCCCAACACCCGAGGTCTCTCCCGCAAGCACGTCGTCGAGGGTCTCAAGAGCTCCCTCAAGCGCCTGGAACAGCCCTACGTGGATGTCGTCTTCGCCCACCGCCCCGACTACGCTACTCCCATGAAGGAGATCGTTGAGGGATTTACCCAGGTCATTCGTAACCTGAACCTTGCCTACTACTGGGGTACCTCAGAGTGGAGCGCTGCTCAGATTACCGAGGCTACTCAGATTGCTGAGCGCTACAACCTTATTGCTCCTGGTATGAATCCACCTTCTATTATTGACTAGTGTAAAGCTAACATTGGGACAGTCGTCGAGCAACCTCAGTACAACGCTCTTCACCGTGAGCGCTTCGAGGTCGAGTACGCTCCCCTCTTCGACCAATTCCAGTACGGAACCACCATCTGGTCTCCTCTCGCCAGCGGACTCCTCACCGGCAAGTACAACAACGGCATCCCCGAAGACTCCCGCTTCGCCACCAACAAGGCCTTCTTCGAGGGAACCGTCAATGAGCTTCAGACCGAAGCCGGTAAGGCCAAGATCGAGAAGGTCCGCAAGCTGTCCGAGGTCGCCGAGCGTCTTGGCGGCAACGTCGCCCAGCTTTCTCTCGCCTGGGCTCTCAAGAACCCCAATGTCAGCACTGTGATTCTTGGTGCTACAAAGGTTGAGCAGCTCGAGGATAACTTCAAGGCCCTTGAGATTTACAAGAAGATTGATGATAAGGTTTTGGAGGAGATTGAGAAGATTCTTGATAACAAGCCTAAGGGTCCTGCTACTTACAACCGTGAGAGGACTTTGGACTGGAAGCCTTAAATGGTCTAGATATGAAAAGTAGACTATCTAATGACGAAAAGCGTTAATGCTCTGAAATTATACTTATCACTTATTGACATGCGACTACGAACTCAACGCTACCTCTGCCGTCTGCTATGGTTCAGAGGAACAAAACACATTACTAAACCGTGTTTCTCTGGCGGTCGAGTCGGTGGATGTATCATATTTCCAATGTCAACACTAATCATGGTCCACTTTGAACTTCACTTGGTACTAGCCGATATCACAGTCATTGTAGTAAAACAAGATTACTATGTCCAAGAACTATATACACGTTCATATATACACCATCAATCTCAACTCATCAACATCCAAACATCCAAACATCGTATACAACATCATCATCCATCATATCTAACATCCAGAAGGCAGAGCGAAGCTCTCAGTTCGGCTAGAGGAGCTGTACTTGGCAGCCGTACCAAGACCTCTCTTGGCAAAACCCTTCCAGAGCTCACACTTGTTCTTACCACCAGTAAGAGCAGTATCAGCATCAATGATAGCATCACGAGCCTGAACCATGTTGGGGCCGCAAGGCTGCAGAGCCATTCCATCCATGACAAGCTTCATGGCAAGGAACTTTCCATCAGTGGGAACCTGGCCGTTGAACTTGGGGAAGATTTCATCGCTCTTGCCATGCTTATCAATCAGGTTCCACAAGACCTCGTAGAGGGCCGTCGCCCAGATCGTGCCGATGGCGTGAACGCTAGACAGGCCGTTGGCGCTCTTGTAAGTCAAGGGGTTGGTGGTCAAGCTGGTGGCGTAGGGGTAGGCGCGGATGCCCTTGGGTTCGTTGGCGATCCAGTCACCCATAGGCTTAACAGCGGCGCGAGTGTCCTTGGGTTGCAGGTGGACGGCAATGGCCATGAAGTCACTCCATCCTTCGCCCATACCTCCAGATTCACCACCCTGGGAACGTTAGTCTTTATTCAGTAGAAGAGTTGGGAAAACTTACAGCAAGGCAGCCAGAGTTGGAGGGACCACCAGTCAGACGGTTGCTAAGACCGTGAGTGTACTCATGGATGACAACACCAGTATCAAAAGAACTGTCTCTCTTAGGAGTGCTATAGTCCCAGATGTACATCATCATGCGACCAGGCTGACCGTCAGGAGGAGTCGAGAACGCCGCATTGTTCAGACGCGAACCATCCTGCGTCATAAGAATAACCGCATCGTTAGCGGCACCTCCATTGTTGTTGTTGTTAGCCTGGAAGTTACCAGCCTTCTCAGTGAAGCCAAGAGCGTGGAGAACATCGTGGTACTGGTTGGCAGTGTAGAAGAGCTGAGTGGTAGATGCGTCACGGTAGTTGGTGGGGTTTGTCTCAGTGAGGGAGTACTTGTACTCGAAGGTGTAGGACTTGGAGTCGGGGCGGTAGTTGTTCAGGTAGGCGCTGCCACCGGAAGGGTTGGTCTGGGCGATACCGTTGTTGCCGCGGGTGGTGGTGTAGTTGCTGGAGCCGTCGCTGTGCCATCCGAATGGAGAGAAGGCAAGGTTCTGGGGGTCCTTGACAACAGAGCGAGATCCAGAAGCGGGATCGTTAACACCCCAGGGACTGATACAAGGTTAGCCTTTATTCATGATACCCTCGAAGTCAAACTTACTAAACCTCGTAAGTAGCCTCAGCGTTGTAATCAACAACACCAACAACCTCATCAGTCTTGGCAGCATTGACATAGGTCAACAGCCAGTTGTCGAGGATGTCAGTCTCAACTCTCCAAGTAAGCTTCAGCTTTCCGTCGTCGACGAGATAAGTGAGCTTAGCCTGAGGCTTGCTGACGGTACCAGAAGTGCCGGTGAACTCGTAGTGCTTGTCGCTCTTCTTAACAGCCTTGGCGTTGTCGGCCTCGACAGGAAGAGAGAGGACCGAAACGGTGTCCTTGAGAGCTTCAACGGGGTCCTTTTCGTCACGCTTGGTGAGAGGACCGGGCATCTTGCCCTCGTAGAAGCTGTTTCCGTATGAGAAGACTTCTCCATCAGCACCAATCTATCACATATTAGTAAACATTTCGACTCAACAAGTATGGTGTCACTCACGTTGACGTTGAAGTCAGCATTGTCAACGTCAACACCGTTAACAGTCTGCTTAAAGTTGACATGCGCAATACCATTGCTTCCAACATAGTGGTCCTTGGCCATGCGAAACTCAGCCTTAGGGAAGGTAGCCTTGACAAGGTCCGTGGCGGTCTCAGTGTAATCAGCGCGCTTGGTAACGACCTTGGCGCTAGCATCCTCAGGAAGCTTCTCCTGAGAGACATACTCTGCCATGGGAGCCAGCTTGAAGGCCTCCAGGTCGATAGCACGCTTGCTTAGGGGAGAAGCATTGGGGCTTCTTTGCTGAGGGTGGGCTCCGGCTAGGCCGGTGAGGCCTATGAGGATGAGACTGTCTGAGAAGCGCATGTTGATAGCGAGTGAGGATGAAAGAGTGTTGATGATGTAGATCAGATAATCCTACTGGCGATCTTTCAGCTCATATATATAGTCTTTACAGATAGGAACAGACAGTGTGTTTCTATCCAGCTTCCCAATCCATCCGGGACTTTTGCATATCTTGGCCGCTTAGACGCCCAACACTAACCATTGCCCTATTTCGGGATCTATACGGGGTCTTTTGTCTGGGGTAACTGATTGTCCACGGCAGTTCGAGCACGCGATCATGAGTGATAGCGAATTTATGGAGCCCGATTATGTACTGTTGTCCTGACTAGTGTCTTGGCCAGCATACTGTAGTACTGTACTGCGGTTATGCTGGCTGCAGCAGGATAGGAAGGTCTGTCGGATAAACAAGAGCCGTGAATGAAACGGCTCGGGACGAACCATCATGGATTAGACGGTGGATATGGGGTCGGAGTTGACTCCAATTATGACATAGACTCTTTTACGAGTGGTTAGTTGACCCGCGAATTCTACGGTAGGAGTTAAGCTTATCAAGAATAAAGCTAGACGATCTTCATGCTGCTAGCTTTCCCAAAATTTCAGTGTCAGTAATTAGTGTCACGTTGCAGCGATACGAGTAACCTTCATATCATTCCCCTTAGCACCAGGACACCAAGAAACTACATCTCGTATAGATCACATCTTCACCGTAATAAGCGCTGATCATCAAGATAAAGACCCTAAATGCATGCAAGCGCCTTCTGCGGCCCCTGCGTCGGACGAGCTTCTTTTTTAGCGAGTCATGCGCCGTAGACAACCCCTGCATGATCTAGGGACCTTCCGAGTTGGGACATGTAGGCCGGTAATATAACCTCCGTTATATCCAATTGTTATCAACTTGACCAGTTAGGTTGGGTTGCAGACAAAGTTATATGCCGTTGCGAGATTTATTAAGAGGTCATTGACCCTTTGTGCTTTGACTTGCCTTTTCGAATGTCTTGGTTCCACTGGCCATGTGGTCTTGGTCAATGTTGAGGGTCTGATCGTCTAGGAAGGTAGCATTTTGCTTTGATTAGGTGCAGAACGAACGCATACGACCTTCTTGGCAAATCGAGGGCGTGTTATCATTGTGCAGTAACAGCGACTCCCATTTCCTACCCTGAACTTCAATGTTCAAATTGCAAGTAGACACCTCAAGTTCTACGCCTTGCGAAAGCTCCCAAAAAGAATGTGGTCCAAGATAGATTATTGAAAGTATAGGTTCGTAACGAGACTTGCGGTAGTATCCAGCAAGTAAAATGATGAAATTGTGTGTCGATGTTTCAAAGCTGCGATGATTGGAAAAGGGCTGGGATGAGGAGAACAACAAGACCTGACATGTGCAACAAATTCAACCGTAGAGAAAGCAGAGTCTTTAAAAGCCGCTTGGAGAGTGCTGAACCAATTTTAACAAAAGACTTTCACCTGGTTTCGGTGTGTTTCTTGTCGAATCATGTGTGTTCGGCCAGCTTGGTTTTCGCGGCCAAATTGGCCGGCAGTACGGGGATAAAGTGGAGACGACCGGCGAAGTTGGTCCGTTAGAGCCTCAACACCAAAGCAGATGTTGACGATAGCTCATGAGAAAATGGCCAAATTGGCCGTGAAACGACATGTATTGCGTTAATTCAGTATCTATCTCGCCATGCTCTCAGTTACGGAAGAAACTATATAAAGACACGAAGCTCTGCCTCTGTCACCGACTCATCAACAGCTCATCAACCCATCCACCAATCTAAACTACCAAACAATCAATAAACATGACTGTGAACACCTCTCTCGCCCTGGTTACCGGCTCAACCCAAGGCATCGGCCTCGCGGTAGCTCAAGCCCTTGCCACAAAGCACAACTACCACGTCCTCCTCGGCGTCCGCAACATCCAAGCCGGCGAGGAGATTGCCTCTGATCTTCGCAACAAGGGTCACAAAGCAGATGTTGTCGAACTCGACCTCACTTCCCCCGAGTCTATCACCAAAGCTGTGGAGCACATCGAGAAGAACTACGGCTACCTTGACGTTCTCATCAACAATGCTGCAGTTTTGCTTGACTTTCAGAAGGACCTGTCAACCTGGGAGCTCTACCAAAAGACTTTCACGACGAACGTCATTGGAACGGGTACTTTAACTCAGAGTCTCGTTCCTCTTCTGCGACTCGCAAAAGCTGGCCCGCCAAGAATCGTTTTTCTCACCAGCGAGATGGGCAGTCTCACCAAAGCTACCGACAAAACAACCATTTACTACAACATCGATTACAGGGTCTACGACGCTAGCAAAGCAGCTGTCAATATGCTCATGCTCAATTTCGCCCGTGAGCTGGATGATGTCGGTGGAAAGGTCAATTCTGTTTGTCCGGGTTTGGTCAAGACGGGTTTGAGTGGGTTTCATGAATGGGGGACGAGCACTGAGGTTGGGGCTAAGAGGGTTCTGGAGGTGGCTACTAATATGGATAAGAATGGGCCGACCAGGACTATTAGTAATCGAGATGGGGAGATTCCTGTATAAGCGTTGTTATTGGCTTTGATGGCTTGTACATCCCCTGCCGGCGCAGCTGAATCCTTCAAAATAGCGGCACAGGACTTTAGGCTTAAATCCGAACCCTTATTTGCTTACCAACTGCCATTTCCCGTCCCATCCTGTGATGACAACCATAGCATTCAATGGAAATCTCGACAGAGTTAGCCTTCTTCCAGACATGTCAGCTTTGCGACAAGGTCTTCACCCAGGGTATGCAGTTTGATCTATGAGGTAATTGTGGCTGCTGACGCGACGCGACAGAGCATCCATTCAAGCGCCACGTCAATTACTGTCGTCGCGCCCAGAGTCAACGAAAAGGTCGGCCAAAGTCTTGCGTTAGTTGTAGAACAGCTAAAGCGAAATGTACTTTTGGTCAACCATGTTCTCGATGTCAGAAAAAGAACGTGCGATGTGTATACCCGTGTTCTGGTTCGTCGTCAATTGACCAGGCGCATCAAATGGATTCGGATCTACAAGCGCTTGAATGCTTCATGACGCCAAAATCCATCGAAGTTCCCTTCGACTTCAACGACTTATTCGTGGATACCATGTCGCCAATATCTACAACAATGACAATGGACCCGACCAGCAATTCTGTGGACATATCATGGCTCAACATCTCCAGCGACATGCAAATCAACATGCCCATGCAATCCCTCAGCGCCAAAGGTGATTTGACTCGAGTATCAACTCGTCTTTCGAGCTTACAGTATGCATCTCGAGTCATAATGCAGATGCTCTACGCGTTTCCCCAGATGATGCTTCGTCGTCAAACGTTCCCACCTTTCATTCATCCTCATTGGCACCAGAAACACCTCCCAGAGACCCTCGGCAATTGTATGAGCATCGCACATTTATTTGGTGCGAGGACAGCTGAGACAGAGTCATTTTTGTGGAAAATGATCAGTGCGGAAGAGGAGCGTTTTCGCGACAAGGTATGTTCATGAGTGGAGATAAAAGGAAGAGGCTGATATGGATAGTTATATACTTCCTCACCTTACGAAGTTCATCTCTGTCTGCAAGCCATGATCATCTATATGATCATGGCAATGAGCGATAACAAAGACTATATAACCAGATTATTCGAGACAACAGAGGTATCTATTTCAATCCATCCCACAACAAAGTCAATCATTGACTCATCATCACAGCTCATCGGTTCTCGCTTCCTCGACCTAGAAGGAAGTTACTCAACAACAGAATCTTCCATAGTATGGGGAGACTGGATCTTCGCCGAATCTCGCCGCCGCATGTCCTGTCTCTGGCTGATAATCAGCTGTGTCATAACCATCGAAAACGGTCATACAGGCAGTGATTGCCATGCCCTACATGATCTCCCTCTCCCATCAAGTAAAATATTGTGGGAAGCAAAGACACTAGAAGAATGGCAGACTGAAAAAGCGTTCTTCGATGTGAGTTGTCCTGTAAAGACATTGGGTGAGCTTGTTAGTGCGAAGACGAATGTGGGGGATGTTGTGGAGAAGCAGAAGTTGTTAGCTTGGGAGATGGGGAGTGATAAGATGGCTGCTATGTTGGATATTGCTGTTGAGTTTGTATGGGGTCAGACTTTGTGATCATCTTCTTTAGTTATAAAGAGTTCCAATGATCACCAAACTCCGATTTCGGCACTTTCTGATAGCCATCTACGTCATAAAAAGCAAAACCACCATGATGACTACGAGACGCGTGTCAGCTTTCACGTGATGGTTTCATCCATCCGTCCCTAAGGCGCGTCGTAACCTACTTAACGCGTTCCTCTGTCAACGCGATTGAGATGCTCCATCGCAATTTCAGGGTCTTCAGTGGGTCTAACTACTCAATTCATCGCTTGCAGAGCTTTGACTCAGCTCATTCGATATCGCCATTATCATCCGCATTCAACTCTGCAGCCATGGCCTTCCCAGCTTATCGACCGGATCCGTCCTACCGGGCGGCTTTATCCTCTCTCAAGAGGAAGAACTTTAAACCCACCCCTCCTCCTTCACCTAAGCGCCAGGAACGCGAACACTCCTACATCAGCATCTCATCTGACGAAGATGAACCAGTCATTCAGCTCGGTTCAGGACCGAGGCTCTGCCCGGAGCAGCAAGACCTCGTCAATCTCATCCTGAGCGGTCGCAACGTCTTCTTCACCGGATCAGCAGGCTGCGGAAAATCAACAGCCCTCAAAACTGCCATCCGTCTACTTGAAAAACAAGAACGAACTGTGTTTGTCACCGCACCAACCGGTATTGCAGCTTTGAACGTCGGCGGCATTACACTGCATAGCTATATGGGCTGGAATACTAACGACGCGGCCCAGAGCCTGAGGGCTATCATTGTCAAGTCGACGCGAGGGGGGAGAACCTCCAGTGGTAACAAGGCACCGAACCCGACTGCCAAACGTCTCCGAGACACAGATGTTCTCATCATCGACGAGATCAGTATGATTGAAAATAACATCATCACACGAGTGGAAGCTTGTTTACGGGAGATCCGTGGTGGATCTTGGGGAGGCCTGCAAATCATCGTCACGGGAGACTTTTGTCAGCTGCCCCCCGTGAAACCATTTGAGCACTGCGTAGAGTGCGGAGCTCACCGTAGTAAGTGGCGCGAGAACAATGAAGGGAGAATGTGGTGTCCCAATGGTCACGGCCCCTGGACGGAAGAGGAGAAATGGGCCTTCAACAGTCCTGCCTGGAAAGCTGCAAACTTTGCCTGCGTCAATCTCCACGAAATTCACAGACAAAACGACGCAGTATTCATCAAGATTCTGCAGAAATGTCGCCTTGGTACCCCCTTTACGCCGGATGATTATGACATTCTATTCCACCACGATACGGAGCCAAATATGGAGGAGACTGCTACACAACTGTACTGTTTGAAAAGGGACGCTGCAGTCAAGAATGCGCAGAAGTTCAAGCAGATTGTCGATCACGAGCCGTATGAATACAAGGCCCTCGACCACATCATATTTCCTGAAGGCTGGCAGGGGGACAAGAGGTGGTACAACCAACGAAACGCCGATCAAACGTTAGAGAAACTCAACGACCACCGTTTCAATCCCAAAGTGGAGATGAAGGAGCCACAACTCGTCGTTCTCCAAGTCAATCTCAACCAGAAAAAGGGTCTCGTGAACGGCAGCCAAGGCTTTATCGTCGGCTGGGATCCCATCAAACTAGCCGAATTACCTGAAATCGAGGGTCCTGACGCGGAACTCAGAAACCATCAAGTCCGCAGATTCACACACGAATACATGAAAGCCAACCTCGATCAAGAAAAGCAATGCTGGCCTGTCGTGCAGTTCAAAAACGGGTTGCGAAGAACTATTTATCCAGTCTGCGTCGTCGGTCCACTAGGTGCCGCGGGTATCAGAGCCACGCGAACGCAAATCCCGCTCCTACCGGGCTGGGCTCTCACGATCCATAAGAGTCAAGGCATGACTCTTGACAGGGTGATTGTTAACTTGAAGAAATCGTTTGAGCCGGGACAAGCGTATGTTGCTTTGTCTAGAGCGACGAATTTGAGAGGACTGAAGATTGGGGGTGGTGACAGGAGTGATCTCTCGATTGGTGTGGGTGGCAATCAGGAGGTGCATGAGTTTTTGAGGGATACCTTTGGGGATGATTTGTATGCTGATCACCAGGGCGACACTGTTGGATCGCCGTAGGGGGATGTGTTATGTTGGAGCAGTGCTGGTGATACTGTCGGTAGGTCATGTTTTGTGTTGATAAGGATTGTATTTGGGTCTTGATTATGGAGTAGCAGGTCTCTTCGAATGGGCTGGCTGGGATTAGGAGTACCACATGTAACTGCGCACAGGAATTGTACAGAACTGAGCAGGAATTGTATTGATCTTATTCAATAATCCACAGGATCCCCACCATTAACTCTCAGGAACAGTATTTTCTGCTCTTTCTCCCCCAATCTCTTCGCCCTCACCTCGTCTAACGTAGCCCAGTCTTGGGTAAGGAGTTGGATATTTGTTATTCGCATCGCTTACCCAGATTGGGTAATTCGGATTCTGTGCAAATATGTTAGACAAGTCATTTCCACCAAGGCTATGACTTACATCGTCAAAGAACGGATGTTGAGCCTCAATGTCGTAACGTTCCTGTTCCCATTCGTCTTCATGCAAATGTCGTCTTTTACACCAGATGCATCGAAAAATGGTTCGATGCGAAGCAGCTTTACCGCATTTACACCAGTACTATCCACTGTCAGCGCATTATCATCTCGAGGGTGCAGATGTACCTACCGCTCGTATAAAAGCGTGGTCATTCAACGTCTTGGAAGGCTCAGAATCATCCCCATAGTCAACACCATATTGCATCCACTCCCACTCCATCTCGGTTCTTTCTTCAACATACTCTCTTGTCTCTTCTCTTTCTTCACCCTCACATTTTACACAAATCCATCGTGTGTACCTATCACAATCACACCTATCATTTAAAAACTTCCCCTTCACTTGATTCTCCATCTCTTCATCGCACGTATCGCACAAACACATAATGTTACTATACTGGAGGCTCCCCATTATATGCGGTCGGCGATTTGGCTTGGAGATCGCTGGTGCAGCGCGGGGATAACAGCGACATTCCTCGCAGATGTTTACACCGCATTTGAGGCAAGGGAGCGCATCTGCCTCGGCGCATTTGACGTTGTATAAGTGGATTTCGATTTCTTCGTCAGCTTGGCCATGAGGGCTGTAGGTCAGTGCACCGGGCAATTTGCAACCAGGTAATTTGGAGAGTGAACAGTATGGGCCTGCGTAAGCTTGTCGTTGTAAGAGACCATGCCCGTCACACAGGGATTGACGTGTCAGATAGCTGAAGATTTTGGGGGAGTGGATATAGGCGTATGCTGAGCGGGATGTCAAGCTGAGGTTGTGCAGGTCAATGGTAGAGAGCCACGGTGATAGGGAGGTGAGGATACTATAGGAGGAAATTAGGTCGATGAGATCAGGACGAATATCTTCTGAAGCCATTTTGAAGTGCCTTTGAAGGACAGAGATTGTAGTAGTGCTGATATTTCGTTGGGCTCCGGATGACTCTTGTAAGACCAGCCGTCAACATTGTGTCACGTGTGTAAGCGAATGAAGTCTGACTCACGACTGCGATTCGGTGCTTAGCTTTACTGCGAATGTGACGTTGGCTTGTTAATGGCTTCGCTTAGACGTCAGATAAGATCAGCCGAGTCCAAGCGCTTATTGGCAATAAGCAAACGATTACGACGTTCAGCGTGGCTAGACGAGCCTTTTTGTCTTGGCCAATATCGGTGATTTAAGGTTTGGTGTCGTCGACCTTAGCTTGGAGTCGAGACCCTGTTCTCAAAGACCCCTAAGAGTACTATTGACGCCAAGTGTCTCAAGAGCTACAGTCAAGTGATCAATGTATCTCCAAATTTGGGTTTGCTGTCGGGTATTCGGCATACATTAGGGTGGCTTGAACGACGAAATGCCGGGTACAGTTAAGGGTTCGAGCAAGTCTTGATAGAGTATTTATTAATAGTGGCTCTCTTTCTGTGTTGAACTGTATGTCTCTGCTCTTCTGTTCAAGATACTCGCTTAGCTTATCTCGACATAGCTGCTGATGCAAGATAAACATCAAAACACCTTCTCCCCCTCCGCGCTGATCAAATTGGAAATCCACTCCCTATGCTTCTCTACCAAATGCGGACTATGTCCAGACTCAATCTCCAAAATCTTCGCTCCCCATTGTTCAGCGACAAATGTCAGGATATCCTTGGTAAAGATGGTATCATTCTCGCAGAGCACCACTATCTTGGGAATGTTCAAGTCTGCTGGTGTACATGGAACAATGACCTCGAACGGCCCCTTACTCTGATGGGCAAGGGTTGGTATAACTTCGTTTGCGACACTCTCGTCAATGTCGCTGAAGAACGCGTGCATGAGCTTGTCATTCTTCAAAGGTAGGCGTGTTTCCTGGTGGGAGTCAGTTTAATGAACTTTAGGTGTGACCTGGGTAAACCCACAGATACATTGTGGAACCAAGCAGATGTGTACTGTCCTCCAACAGAATCATACATCGAAATACCCTTTTGCAAAACAGGCGTCGGCGCAATGAAAATGATCGAAGCAAAGCCACCTTGCAGACCCTTCTGCTCTCGCTCAGCTAGCGTGTGTCCATTGGCGGCGACTTGAAGAGGCACGGCACCGTAGCTGTGTCCTACAGCAATCACCTTCCTTCCGCTGTCAAGATAGGGTAAGATCTCGTTGTGGATGGCCTTGACGTCGTCTTCTAGCTCCTTGCCATCGACACAGTCATCATATCCGGCGGAAGCGAGAGTGGGGGCGACGACAGTGAGGCCCTTTGCTTCAATTGAGGTGAGTAACTGTGAGTAGTGCTTTGGTTGGTGCCAGGCACCGTGGACAAAGAGAACCACTGGCTTGAGTTGTTGCGACATTTTCTGCCATTATCAATAACTGGCGGATGGTAGTCGGCGATGCCAGGGTTAAATAAGAACAGACTCAATGATGACGGTGTCCGTGACGGACGAACCATCAGCAGGATTATCTTGGCATCCTCGTGAGCCTCTCATTTCATTGCATTTCCGAACCAATCCTGTATCGTTTCGCAGGGTTATCTTTGCTGACCATCGAGGAATATGACTCGAAGGATTCAGCGCTGGCTATCCCAGCCAATAGTGGGCGCAATGGGGGTTGGTGCGTAAGCACTAACGTTGCGTCCTACAGCAGATTATCACTCAGCCTTACACATGTTTGCCCTTGAATGCGAGTTCGGAGGAATTGATTGCAGTTGATACCATTCACGCGCTATTGAGCGTTTCGTTACCCCTTAGCGACTTTGTCTTCCCTATCCGTTCCTGTCCGTTAATCGGGGACTTTTCGTCCACCGGCTTGGCGCTTACAAAGAGCAGCGCTTCACGACGCATCGCAACGGCTATAGTCGGCAGTACTGCAGAGACAAAGCGCCTTGATATTGAGATGAAAGAGAGATTGTATCAACATCAACCCTGGTTAACATGAGGCTTACATCGCATGACCTGGCGATTTCTGAATCACTTCTCTATGTTGATTATATAAAGCCCTCTCTTTCCAGTCCCATTAAGCAATAGGAAGTATCAGAAAGCATAATCAATATCAAATATATCCTCGTTGAACATGTGCATCGTAACTTATACAAACGTCTGGTGCGCTTGCGGCAAGCTCTATTCCTTCACAAGAAGCGAAAGCTCGTGCCCTGCAAAAAGCACTTCAAGATATAGTGTCAACACAAGCAGCATATCGAGAACAACCACTGATAAGTGTGACAAGTGTAAGGAGGAAGAGGAGAAGAAGAAAAAGAAAGCGGCTCAAGGGTCTTGATCCAGGCATGATCATTTGCAGTACTAGCTGGAGCAGACTATTTTATTTTGAATGTTAACAATAACGTGGCTACCTGTGAATAGCCCTTCGCGCTAATCATTCACAGTCAAACACCTTGATTTTCGCAAATGAATCAGTTCGCACAACTCATTATAACTATGTTTCTTGTCTTGACCTCAGACTCACTCTTGGCTTGCACAACCACCGCGACAACCTACAGCTTAAGTCTGCCTAGAACCTCAATTACAAACCATCAACTTTATCACTATTTGCAAGGTCGAAATTTGCCATAACTGGTGTAAGTGCGGAGAGCTCCAATCCATCGACAGGAACGAATATGACTGTGACGAGTAGAACCAGCCAGATCACATGGTTAAGTAAGTCACATATGAAGTTCGTAACGTTCCTGAAGAGTGTGACGAGTGCATAAAGTTGCGAGAGGAGGAAGAGGAGAAGAAGAGGAAGGTTCAAGAGTCGTGATGAAGGTTTGATTTGCAAGGGGACTGTATTACCGTGTACGCCATCGGTGGACTACATAGCTATGCTGCCACAGCGGCTATTTAGCAGTTGGTAGCAAAATAAAGTATCCAGTTATTAAGTGACCAAAACTTTCTATATAAAAGGCCTCTTTCAAACTCGATCCCCTATTCTTCTCCCTCTGCTTTATCTAGTAGCCTCCCAACCCTCAATAAGCATAATTGGAAACAATATTCATCGAGATGTGTCCAGTCGACGTCTACCACAAGTGGTGCAAGTGCGGCGATTTCGAGAAGGTAGACTGGGTCGAGGAAAGCTGCGACAAAAAAGGAACAGATGGCCACACGTCCGAAGGAACCAAGATCAACGTTAAGAACATAGACGGAGAGTGTGCAAAATGCGCAAGCGTAAGACTTCAGAAAGAGGCGGAAGAGGCTGGTAAGAAGACCGGGCCAGATGTGGCATTCACAGGCGGGTGGCTCAACGACGACGATCTGGTGCCCCAGGCAGAGGAGCGTAGACGTTGGAGGGAGATACAGGAGGCTCAGCGGGTTAGGGAGGTGAGCACGGAGGACTAAAAGCACGGCGTATAGAATGAAGTGGCCATGATAGAACAAAATGTACCTTCTTGTGCTTGAATGTATCTGCTATACGTGACATGTCCAAGAGTATCAGCTATTATAACATCATGGGAGCGAACTACACGAACTGACTCGACAGTGATGATGTAAAGTTTTCAAGGTTGCATATACAAACATAACATAGAATAGGTCGTACCATTGTCGTAAGCCAGTGATTCAGAGGTACAATTCCCTATATAAAAGGGAGACCTCCTGTATGCTGGAATCCTCTCCTTCCACAACCCGGTCTATTATAGCACGCTCTTCTTTAAAAGACACCTAATTTGGCAAGGATTTCACCATGTGCCGCACAACCGAGCGCAAGTATTACTGCAAAGATTGCGGCGAATTTATTACCTCTACATCATTCGAAAAGCCATGTCCAGACGTTGGAACGGACAAGTGCAATCCAACGAAAAGAGTGTTTAATTCAACGAAGCCAGCTTCGGAGTGTAAGACATGTATTGCAAAGAAGAAGAAGAAGGACAAGGAGAAGCAGTGACGAGATGAGACCAAGCCTGGGAATGATATTCAGTGAAGCTGATGCAGCCTGAAGTTGCTTGCTTTGTGATACGTCGGTAATGAGGGTTGAAAAACCCATTTGCTTGTGATTCTAAGTCACAGAACGATCACGGAAGTTATCACGGGTGGAGATATATAAATACAAGGATTTCTCATCTTGGTTACTTCTTCCAAATTTTAAGGTATACATAAACTATCATAAAGTCTCCGCAATGTGCCTCCACAACTTATATTATTATTGGTGCGTAGATTGTCACTGGCTCATCGCCTGGTCCCCTAGGCCGGTAATCCTGAGATGTGCCGAAATAGGAACTTTACAATGTGTGCCGCTGCTTAAATGCAACGATGTTGATTTTCCATCGACGGAATGTGAAAAATGTATCGAGAAGAAAAGGAAGGAGGACGAAGAGAGGGAGATAAGACATGAGGTCATGTAGAGGTCTATAGGGGACTCCGACTCCAAATATCTGAACAATTCTAATCAGCTTTTTGATAAATATAAGAAGAAACGTTTGAACATCATTACCAGTTTCGTAATTAGCATAAACATTGCAAGCTGTTCTATAGTCTTTTCCGAGGTACTCGATCCGAGACCGCCACCCGTCTGGGCATTTCTTCCTTGTAGTCCAATCGTTGTCAATTGAACTTAAATAGCCACAATGGTAGTAAGCACTATGTTCTAACCGAGTGGCTACGCCCTCATGATCAGCGGCGCAGCCGACCCCCGTGTAAGATCGGAGCTGACTTCAGGATTCGGGGCTAACTTCTCACGTAATGTCATCGCGACTCTTTAAAGACATCAGATGTCCCGTTACTGACCTTTCTAACCGAGTTCAATATCCCAAAATGTCTTTGCAAAATCTGCCGACCGAAATCATAGAGCTGATTGCCGAGAGGCTGCATCAGCTCAGCACCCTCAATGTTCTATGCAGAACGAACAGACGATTACACATCCTTCTTAATTGGCACTTGTATCAAAGAGATGCTAAAAGGCCTTGCAAGGCTCTATTATGGGGTGCCTTCACTGGGAACCTGAAAGTTATGCAACGATCTTTGGACCTCGGTGCCAACATCCACGCCAAGAATATTGAAGACAAAACTCCACTACTCAGGGCTGTCGAGGGTCAAAGCCTGGAAGCTATCAACTTTCTGCTTGACAGAGGAGCAGACATCAATTACTCCAACACCTATGCTGACAGCATCATGTATGTTGCCGTTTTTACGCGCAACGTCGATGTCGTCAAACTTGTTCTTGAACGTGGGGCGAACCCTGATGCTCTTTCTTATGCAAACACGCGGCCATTGTCATTGGCTGTTGCGAGAAACGACATTGCGATCGCTGAAACTTTGGTCAAGAGCAAGGCTCGCATGGATGAACCAGGGCCGGGGTACTATACACCGCTGATCACGGCTGTACATGAGGCGCGCTACGATATTCTAAGGATGTTCA
The DNA here is from genome assembly GCA_004367055.1 of Fusarium sp. NRRL 66335. NCBI lineage: Eukaryota > Fungi > Ascomycota > Sordariomycetes > Hypocreales > Nectriaceae > Fusarium > Fusarium sp. NRRL 66335. Next base: position 179,876 of record QHHG01000070.1, on the reverse strand, counting down.
TCGAGAATGGTGTCTTTAGCACAGACAAGGATGGCTCCCTTGGAGCTGAGGGGCTGAGATGTGCAGTTCTGAACAAAGACTATGAAGCATTGGATATTCTCCTCAAAGCTGGTGCTGATCCTAGTAAGAACGGGTGGCACGGTCGCTGTACGATAATGGAAGCTACGTGTCTGGAGACAGAGGATCTTGCGATATCACTTTCTGAAAGTGTTACGAATTTGAAGGAGCTAAAGGACAAGGATGGCGAGGGACTGTTGTATTATGCTGTTGGCTCTCGCTGTAAGCGATTCACGAAATATCTCTTGGATCGTGGTCTCAGTATTGACGACACCAACGAGCCGGAACTGAGAGGTGTTTTCGAGGCCTTATTCTCCAATGACTCACATTCTTCGTGGTTATAAAGCATCACTTCGAGTATCAATCCCTTCTATAGTAAATTTGCCCCATAGGTCTATCAATCTAGCGTTGCTGTAACTCAGTCATACTACCACTCCGAATTCTTCTGAGCCTCCTCAGACTCCGCAGCCTTCTCGTCCTTCTCAGTCTTCTCAGCCTCCCTTACCACCTTCCCATACTCCAGAAGCTCTTTCATGAGCTTCTCCTCCTCATCTGCCCATCTTCGGCGCTCCTCTTTCTTCCATTTGATGTCGAAATCCATGTCTTTGATCGATTGCTGAATCTCAACCAGCTTCACCCTCTTCTTCTCCTGCTCAACCCGCATCTCCCAGAGACTGAGGGAGGCTTCCTTGACCAGCTCGAGTTTTTCTAGGGAGCAGGCTCTGCAAAGCATACGGAGGGGAGCTTGCTTTGATTGTTCCATGCTGTAAGATTTCTCGATGTAGGTGAATAATTCTAATGTGGATGTTGAGCATGAGATGGTTTGTTGATGTGATACTATGGAGAGTCCTTCTAGTTAGTCGGGATACTTGACTAGACTTATAGGTAATGGCTGCATAGTGGCAAGACCATGATTCATATCGTCAGGTATCTAGAGTCATCAATCACCTCTATCGAAAGAGCAGCTAAGCTGTGACTCAGTCCTACCTGTCTCAGTGATGGGATGCCTGAAGTATAGCCTTCTGTGAAACTAAGCGGATTTGGAAGGTCAGTGACAATTACCTATCACCCATTCACGCTTTCCTAATAGTCTTTTGAAGTCCCTGAATCCTCTCTTACACCCCAGCTTTCATTTTCTCAGCGTCACGATTTCCTGATTCGCCTTAGCGATATCAACTTTGTTTTGATCCCAATCAACCCGCATCATGGCCGTGTTCAAGATCTCCTGTTTCTCAGCATTATTCCTTTAAATTGAGTCCTTTACGTCCTGGAGGTTCGACTCTTGACTTTTAAGGACTCCGTGAAGACTCGGAGTTTTGCCTCTCTGTTAGGTTCAGTGATGTTCAACATGCTGAAGAATGGTCTATTAACGGTGTAACTAATAGGTATTTCTTGTATTATCATTCTCTGTTGGCTGCGTAATTCTTTCTACTTGGAGCCCTTTACGATTTACTGCTAGACTTATATACTTGCGTAGTTTCTACCGCAGTAAACAGCATCAAATCTTTGCTGTCGATCAATACTTGTGTTGTCTTCCTCACTGATATGAAGGTCCACTCGTTGACTGCAGTCGGAACTTTATAAAGGCATTGAACCAAAAGCTTTGAGCAATCCCAGTAACTAAAGCTTTACCCATGGTGTTTAAATTTCCACTTCCGTGAAACACAGCAGATCCGCAGCGTCTACCTACTACCAGCTTTCTAATCCTTCGATCTAACCCTTTAACTTCTCTTTCTTCTTCTTCAACTTCTCAATCTCTTTATCAAGCTTTTTCAACTTGCTCTCCCTCTTGCAGCATTCCTGCTTCTTAACCTCCTTCCTTTCGTCTTCTTTCTCCTTGATCTGGGTTCTAATCTTCTTAAGACTCCTTTCTCGGGACTCGATACTGTTATCCACTAGATATCGTCCCGCCGTCTCCAGGAAGTGAGGGTTTTCCTTCTCCTTGTGCTGACAGGGTTTGCTAGGCATGCCGGACTTGCTAGATCTGCTGGACCTTTCAGATTGGGAAGCACGATCAGGACTAGAAGGTTCGGGGCTCTTTCGGGGCCCCGGTACGTCGAGCACGGGATCCTTTCCATCGTCCGTCCCCTGCAGGATAGGCTCCATCTTTTGGTCGGTCATAGTCCTTGGTGAAATGAATGTACCAGATGTGGTGATGGTTATCAAATTCTTCGCTCCTAGTGACAGCGGAAAGTTCAACAGCTATAGCATCTTCTTCTCGGTCGGCGCTGCTCATCAGACTCCCTTGGTAGATCAGAACTGTCGAATCAGAGCTAGAGTTTGAACCAGAATAAGACCCATGATCCGAGTGCGAATCAGGACCAAAGTCTGAATTAGACTTTGAATCGGAGTCGGAAGACTCCTCGCTTTTGAAGTATTGCATTTAGTCGGTGCTGTCAGCTTCAGAGAGGTCACTAGACCAGCTCAGCTCTCTGTGTTTGCAATACTCCCGTCGTCGTTTGACCACCTCGCTGTATCAGTAACGGTCTCTCGACGGGAAGAGCCTGTCAGATTGAGGAAATGCTATGAGCTGGCTCGCTCGCTCTCGCCCATCCTGTCCGGCAGGCTCCATGATTGGACACTCTTGCCAATCTGGACTAAGTGGATGAGCTTCTTCAAGTCCCATGTTGCTGTATCGGCGATGGCTGTTAGTTTTGGGGTTCAAGAAACAGTGTCTCAGATTTGATTGTGGTCTGGATTCGCTTTTGAGATGTCCGGCAGGGAAGCTGAACATTTATAGCATTTGATAATTATTTTATCTCCAAGAACTCTTTGCTTCCACAGAACCTTTTCCTTTACCTTTCTGCTCTACCATAGCACAAAGTTTTAGCTAAGCATAAAATACCTTTCTTTCTCTTCTTTCCAGCAAAATCAATAACTTAACAACCACACTTCCTTAACAACCAAGACTCTCTCTCAATAGATGCCTTGCACTACTTGGATGTTATCACTTTACAGTTGATCGGCATTGGCATCTTCTCACAGGGCAGATATTCATGGAAACAATCGGGAAATAAAAGGAACTAAATTGCAGAAATATCAGATATCAAATATCCGAACAAGCCGTGAAGCCCCGCTAACCAAAAATCTATGCCAACCCAAAACACCCGAATTCCAAAAAGTCAGCCCATTTTTTGTGCGCCAATCGAATTAATTTCCCCGCCCTAACGAGCCTTCCACGCCAAAACAGCCAAAGGCCGAATCCGTTCAATCTTTTTCTTCATTTCCCATGAAGCATCCTCTTCACTATAACCTATCCATTGTATTTTATAATATCGTTTTTCTTCGCCTATTATTCTGAAAACGTGATATTTGTCGAAATTTGTTGTTTGGCAGCGGCCTCCGAGATTTTGCCAGTACGATAGAACGAGGTTCGGCATTATATGCTGGAGCTCTTCTTCGCCAACCCAGATGTAGTGCCATGAGCGACCGTGATTCAAAGAGTATTTGAGACGGAACGTGACTTCGCACTTTTCGCTGTGGGCGGTATGACTTTGAATAAACGCTTGGGTTGCGTCTTGGTAAAAGTCATCATCATCTGCCAGTTGGTAATCCGATGAGAAATCGGTTACTTGTTTTGCTGGGGGAAAGTTAGTGAGAAGTCTTGTTTCAATCTGTAAAACACTCACTGTTGATGAACATGATGACGGTCGATCGGCTTTGTGTGTAGAGTGAAGGGGAAGCGGTAGCGATGGGTTGTAACAGAAAGTGTTTGATCAGTATATAGAGATTTTACAGTTTGAAACTGTGAGTCATTTGAATGGCAGGCCGTTGATACGATGAAGAAAAGGCCACGGAGTTAATACTCCCCCGACTTGAAGGTTACTCGAGAAAAAATAAAGCAAAGAATCTACCGGAGAAGAGAAATGTGACTGCCGGTTTGACGCTGTAGCACCAACAACAATACCTTTGTCAGGAGGCGTTGACTTGGAGCATATTCTCACTTTCTAACCTCTTGTTTGATGAATAAAGGAAAGATGGCAAATTGCAAAAGGTGCAGTGGGAAGATGCATGCAGGCATGTGGTGGTAAGAGGCCGAGTAGAGCGGCTGATATTTCCGCCTACTCCGAAAAGTGGGACTGTGTGGATCCCCTTGCGCTTGTAATTTGCAGAGGCCAGAGAGCAAACGCCCGTCTTGTGCAACCACATGAGACTTGTAGACTTTCTAGTCCTTTCCTTCAAGTTACGGTAAGCGAGATTTAGCCTATCTCTGTGTCTTTATTTTGGAAAGCTGTTCTTTCAAGTAACTTTGTCTGGATAAAATCCGATGAATTGCCATGGTGAGTCAAAAGGATAGCTGAGAAATGTCAGAAAACGCCACTTCACTGCCACCTTATTTCTCGTATCAGTCAGTGTGGAATGATGGGCCGTCTTATGTATCCTTATTATTAACCTTTTGTAAGCCGGCATCATCCGAGCCTCAGTCTCAAAATAAACCATCAAAACAATATCAAGCTCCACTCGTGATCTCTCTATGTTTTTTTTTTGTAAATTTCTATTCATTTTCTTCTCATTCGACTTGAGACGCGTCCGTCAGCTCTTATGTAGCCTGTTCAGCTGTCTCACTCACTGGTGCCTTGAGATTTTGAGGCCAGTGAGATGACGTCATGACTGTTCATCTCAATTCACCGCTTATCACGGGCGAAGGACGGACGGGAACGTTGAGGCATTATTTGAAAAGTCCTTTTAGAAGTAAGTGGAAGAGCATAATAGCCCGTGTGTTTTAGACTGATGGCATTTTAAGAAATCTTTTGTAGGAAATGACGAAATAATGATATTGTTCAGCCGTGGTTGAGAGATTTGAAATTGACAATGATTACAAACTTGATTCACTTGGCTAGAGCTTTATGGTCTCGTTGCACACTCTCAAGAAATCTGTTACCGCGAAAATGCAAACATCAAGTCACATTTTTAACTGAAACTTGTAAAGAAGGGGGATATTCTAGATAAAAGGCCTGATTGTATCGACTTGTTGATCCGCCAGATACAATTTTAACCTGTAAAATGTCGAAGCTACAGGGTACATAGATCCAGACCTAAATCGGTTAGCCCCGTATCGCGTGCTTTTTATAGAGGACGCCACAGCGCAAGCTCCACCACTGACTCTCATTAGCCGAATCCCGATTACTAATTCCTCTCCTTGAACAAAACATCTCAAAACGCGACAATGTGGCTTACCACTGCATTTGCCCTCGCGACGATAATTGGTCATGTTTCATGCCAAGATCAAATACCACTGACCGACGAAGCAGCCACAAAGCCAGTGTTCACCCTACGCGAACAATCTTCTGATCTCTGCGATGCTGGGTCGAGGCAATGGACGGGGACTGTTAACGTGACGGCTGATAAGTCCATGTTCTTCTGTATGTACAAGAGGAGAATGATAGAGCTTGACTGATCCGATCAGGGTACTTTGAGAGTAGGAACAAGCCTGAGACGGATCCCTTGTTATTATGGATGAGCGGGTATGTTGATGCACCCTGGAAAATGAGCTGGACTAATGCAAGATGCCCAGTGGACCTGGTGCAGCTGGGGAGATGGGTCTTTTCATGGGCAGTGGACCTTGTGTTGTTAATCCAGACGGGAACTCAACGCGACGTCAGGATTATGCATGGACAGATCACGCCAATGTCGTCTACATCGAGTAAGTACCCGTGACGGATTCACGGAGATTTACTCACACTTCCAGTCAACCTGTCGGCGTCGGCTTTTCGGAAATCGCAGACCGAGACAACATCGCTGTGAGTCTCAAACAAGGCGCCAAAGATGTACACACCTTTCTCAAGACCTTCTCCCACTCCGTCTTTCCTGAACTTGCCGATCGACCATGGCATATCACCGGCGAATCAATGGGCGGGCATTATGTAACGGGTTACACAAAGCACATCGCCTCTCAAGAAGAACCAGGGATCAAAATCTCATCTGCAATCATCGTAGATGGCTACATTGATGCTACACGGCAGTTCATAGGCTACTATGACTTCTTCTGTGAAGATTGGGCTAGGGATGGTCGTAAGGCGCCGCTTATGGATGAGTCTGCTTGCAAGGACATGCGTGAGGCGATACCGGAGTGCGAGAAGATGGCCGAGCGATGTCGGGACGTCTATGATATTGCTACATGTAAGGCTGCGAATGAAGTTTGCGAGGAGGGTGTTGGGGAGTACTTTATGGATGGTGTTGTCAGAGGGGGCTGGGATCCTTACGATAGTGAGTCCTCTGCTCTGTCTCCATATCGTTTACTGACGCTGAAAAGGCCGACATCCTTGCGAAGAGCCTCCCATGTGCTCAAACCTCGACCACGGACCGACGTGGAAATTCCTGAACAAACGCTGGGTTCAAGAAAAACTCGGATTCAAGCATCATCCGTTTGATCTGATTGACTTGGATACCAATCAGCGATGGGATCTCGCGGAGAACATCCACGTACCTGTTACTCGTGAATTAACATGGATTCTGGATAACACGAATATTTCCGTGCTCTTTATTAACGGAAACAACGATATCATCATGTAAGTCGCCGTAATACTTTGGCAGTTGACATCTATAGCTAACGGTTGCAGCAATACACCGGGGCAAATGAGTATGCTTGACAATCAACCCTGGAAAGGACAAAACGAGTACCGAAGTCTCGAGTACGAAAATTGGCACTATAGAAATGGAGAAATTACTTCAGACTCTCATGGCTGGAATGTTCAAAAGGGAGGCTTTTGGAAAGGAAATGATCGTTTGGCATTATATGCCGTTGACGAAGCAGGTCATTTATCACCGCATCATCAACCCGAGGCTGTTGGTGCAGTAGTCAGGTCGTGGCTTCGCAACTACTAGCAAGATATATACAGTTAAAGTCTAGCCTGCCTCCATGCCTTCTCTCGCGCCATATCAACACTCCTCGCATCCTCAATAATCATATGAGCCGCCTTCTCCGCGATAGCATACACCGTCGCTTGGATATGCGCGCTAATCTGTAGAGGCATGATACTCGCGTCAACGACTCTAAGGCCCTTCACACCATACACTCGAAGTCTTGAGTCGACGACACCGCCTTCGATGCCGGCTCGACCGCCCATGGCACATGTTCCGACAGGATGCCAGTCTGTAATGGTGTTCTGTGTGATCCATTCACCAAGAAGGTTCTCATCGCTGTAAGCTGATGGTGGAGGGGAAGCAGGTGCGCGAATAATCTTTGCCAAAGGCTCAGTGTGTACAATCTTGTGCACAAATTGTAGACACTGCTTCATGACTTCCATATCAAGCTTTCCGTGTGTGCCTTCGTAGTACTTTGGATCAATATCAGGTGACTCGTCCGCCTCGCGAGAAGCGCGAACGTGAATTGACCCAACACTAAAAGGATATTGAAGAATCTGGAGCATGGTACCATACTTCTTACCATCTTCGCCATTGAAGTACGGGTTCCAGTTGCCGAGGTCAAAGATGTACTCTATCTGACCAAGTTTGGAATTGCCGTCTAGGCGATGGGTGAGGATATCGTGTTTGTCTGAGTCAAACTCTGAGATCTGATCCGCCTCGGTATGGAGCGTAGCAAGAGTCTCTTTCGGGACGAAGTGTGCTAGAGGCACGTAGCAAAGAGACACAGGTAAGATAGTCAATGGTCCATCAGCAGTCTGAGCATATTGTTCCTTTGCAGCTGCGGCAAGTTGTTCCTCCTTCTGAAGATCATCACGATTGGCAAGTGAAGGATCAACTTCAAAAATCGTAGCGAGCACTAAACCCACGTCAGTCAACACTCAACTATGGCAAGATGTCACATACTGATATGCTCCTGCAGATTCTCTCCGACCTGCAGACTCTCAACCTTGACAGGGATATTCGCGCGTTCCAAAATCTCGGGGTTTCCAATGCCCGACAGTTCCAAGATCTGTGGTGACTTGACACTTCCCGCTGAGAGAATAATTTCTCTTGTCGCTGAAACAGTATACTCTTCGTCATGATATGTGAAGTGAACACCTGTGGCAATCTTGTCTTCATTGATGATGATCTCGTTTACAGTTGCGTTGGTAAGAATGTGAAGGTTGTGAGGTTCATTGATTAGATAGTCCGTTGCATATGATCGTCGACCTGTGGAGGGATCGACGGCGTTTATGCATGTCCATACACCAGTGTTTGACCCACTAAGATGAGAAGGATTCGTTTGAACACCTAGAGTATTGAGGGTCTTATGCCAGAGGCCGTGAGAGGGTGAGTAATCTGTTGGATAAGATATTTGAATCGGACCAGAGTCGCCAAGAGTGTCTGCATCATGAGCAACCTCGTGCTCACTCAGGACCTTTCGGCTTGGTGGGTGAAACGTCTCTGAACGTTTAAAAAAGGGCCTTACCACGAACCAGTTAGTACAAAACCTAGATACCTCCAGCTCACTTACAGAAGTCCATCCCATCCCCAACCTTCATTTCCCAAAGCCTCCCACGCATCATAATCATCCCTACTAGCGCGATTCCACGCCATATAATTCAACGCGCTCGTCCCTCCAAGCACCTTTCCTCGAGGCCATGGCAGCGTCCGTCCACCAAGACCCTTCTGGGGTGTGGTTTCAAGTTTCCAGTCGTAGGAGCCTCCCAACGTTTTGCCATAGTGGCCTGGGATGTCTACGTCGGGATCATTTTGGACGATGGAACCAGCTTCAAGAACACCAATTGTGTATGAGGTGTTGGATTCAGCGAGGCGGGCTGCTAGAGCGAGACCAGCTGTTCCGCCGCCTATGACGATGAAGTCAAAGGGCAGATGGGTGAACTCATCGACTGTGCGAATTGATGGTGTCATTGCGGCTGATTGAGCGTGGTACAGATTAGTGTCTCAAGTCTATTTGAAGGGCGTCAATCGCGGGAGATTCCGTAAGAAAAATACGTATGGTCAGATCAGGCCATGCAGTTGGTTGGATGCCAGTCAAAATGTTACAGAATTATGGTTGTTGGTCGAAGAATCTCGAACGGCCCAAAAATCGGTGAGGCTTTTCCCTGCAGTTACGAGTACCCTCTGTTGGTTGCTCGCTAGCATCATTGATTGGTAGGACGTGTCAGGGGTTGTCCATTGGCCAAAACCTTAACATTATTGCTTATGAAAGAGTGTAACTGCCGAGTGAAAAACAACCCCAAGAACACAATTCATTTACAATTAGTGTCAAATAATGAATTCTAGAACGTGCAGAGACTAGCGTCTGGTCGTATGATGAAAAAACCTAAGCTTTCGCCCAGCCGGGACGGGATCAACCCCCACGAAAATTCCGAGTCTAGCAGGGATCGGAAGCGAACCGCGAAAGACGACAGACGACTCGAAAGTTGTGTCTTATCTCGTTTCCCTTGTCTTCTGTGCCGATCTAAGCGCAACGCCGCAAAAGCCCTGTTACTGTTGGTAAAAAGACAACGGTAGAATGCAGGGGACGAGAACTAATCATGCAGGCAACTTGTTAGTTGGGAAATGTCTCTCGAAGGAATCACCCTCGAATTTCGCATCTGTCAAATTTGGAAGAAGGTTTTTGTTGTAAAATTATTGTTCTAGGATGAACCTGGTTTTGCTTTGCATGGGACGACTTCATCGATCCAGCCTCGGTAGGCATCGTGTCAGTTGAGCTTAGATCCCGGATGGTTTCATGTTGGATTATGAATTGACAGCAGCCAACACAGGGGTAGACAGAATGTTAATCTAAGTCGTTGAAGATCTTTTCTTCACCCGCGCTGTCACAATTCGTATCACTGACGCTGACATCGTGTGTGAATTGTTCTTTCGCTATGGAGTTCTTGCAATCTTTGTTGATCGAGTCGTGGATTCTTTGGGTCCTCGGTCTTTTCATTGTAACATGTCGCCTGTGAGTCTCTCCTATCATAATTCGACACTCGCTGACAGTAAAAACCAGCGCATCGAGACGCCTGAAGCTTGGAAAATGGAGTCTTCTCGCCATTGAAGATTATCTCATGGTCTTCGCCCTCGTACGCAACCCTCAACATCCCCACCACAAACCGATACTTACAACAGCAGATCAACTTCACAGGCGTCGTAGTTTCAATTAACGAAGTCGCCAAGAATGGCTCGAATTACATGGCCCCCGATGTGGCAGCGAAACTCACACCCGAAGGCAAGAGCGCAGCTATCTTTGGTAGCAAAATGACGTTTGTTCTCGAGATATTCGCTCTCACAGCCGTGTGGACGATCAAAGCATGTCTGCTATTTTTATACGCAAGACTGACACAGGGAACGTCTATTAAGCAAAGATGGGCTGTGAGGTTTGTGTCTGCGTTTTGCGTGGTTACTTACGTTGTTGTTATCTTTTTGTTTGTCTTCTTTTGGTGTTCACCTACGCCAGAGTATTGGGCTGTGCCGGTCAATCCTGATAAGAGTATGTCATTGAAGATGTTTTGAAGGTTGAGCTAATGAGAGTTCCAGTGCAATGCGCGACATATTATTCACATATGATTACTGCGACGGCGTGCAATATCGCCAGCGATATCATGCTGATCTTGTTACCGATTCCGATTGTCATCAACATCAGCTTGTCCAAGAAGAGGTAAGTCAATTGACAATTCTCGAGATGACAATGTGATTAACCATCGCAGGCGGATTGGGCTCTGTTGTGTCTTTGGCCTCGGTCTCTTCAACATTCTTGCTGCTGTTCTCAATCGATATTATAACTTCAGCAACCCAAACAGCTACGTCTTCCTCTACTGGTAAGTCCTCTCACATCCAAGACCATCAATCTCATCACTAATATCACCAGGTACGTCGCGGAATCTGGCGTCGCGCTCTGGGTCGGCAATCTCCCGCTCTGCTGGCCCGTCCTACGACTCGCCCTCGGTTCAAAAGGCGACTCGTCCAATCCATCGTACCCGAATCCATCATACCCCGACAATTCGGCGCGCCGAAGAACACAAGGTCGAAGCAAGCCATCTGTTTGGGCAAAGCTGGAGGATGAGCGTGTGCCTGAGCAGGGGAGTCAGATTGAGCTTGTGGACCAGAATCCTTATTATGTGGAGGCGAAGGCAAGTGGTGATGCACATGAGGAGAGGGGCAATGGACGCATTATTGTTGTTACCAAGGTGGAGGTTAGTGAGGGAAGACTGTAGACTGTATTCTGTAGATCAGCTGTATAACCATACAGTTATTCCACCGAAGTTGGAACGCAACATGCCGACCCAACATCGCATTCATTTTCTGTAGAAGCTGAAGTCCTCGTCGCCAAGTCGCTAGCTAAAGTACCGACAACTCTCCACTTCCCGCAACGACTCCTCTACCCAAAGTCCCTCAAGGTGGTACCCTTGATTCCGTTACAGCCGGCCCTGATGAGCTCGCTAAAACCGCGTAGGTCTTAGCGCAGGCCATTGTGGTTTCATCGCCGAACAACCTGCATGAGACCCTGGTTGAAGGAACAAGCCACCAACATGGGGGTCTCAGCCGCTGGAGATTGCCTCTCCGGCGAGTACTTTCCGGTGGGAGCGGGATGACTTTGGAAGGACATGCATGTAGTTTGCTGTTAATTAACGCTTTACTAATTGCGGGTTCTTCTGTAACAATCTGGACCGTCTTCCAGGGTTTGACGAGTTCAACCAACAGATCATTACTTTGCGACTCTGTACAGGGATGGCAACCTGCAGTCCATTCAGCCAACAAAAGAGCCTGAAGCCCCTCAAAGTTTGTCTACAACCTTCCTTCAGTGGCTTATTTTTAATTTCATCTCCCTGTCGCTATCATGTCTCTCTCTCGCGACACAGAAACTGCGCATGAGAAATCTGCGACGGTGAGCTCATCTCCAACACCCCACGATGATGGATCCTCCAATGCATCCAGTCCTTCCTCTTCCCCCCTCTCAACATTCACCAAGATCAACAACCGTATCGAGAATCTCGCCGGTCTAGAAGCACGCGGCATCCAACGCGTCCTTCCTGAAGAACGCCAATCAGCGTCAAGCGCAGCAGACCTCCAAGTCGCAGTACTATGGTTCAGCGCAAACCTCTCCTTGAATAACCTCGCCACGGGCCTTTTTGGCCCGATGGTGTTTGGTCTGGGGTTTCTGGATAGTGCGCTTCTTGCTGTGTTTGGGACAATACTGGGAGCATGTTCGACAGGGTATATGGCGATTTGGGGACCGCAGAGTGGAAATCGCACGATGGTATGCTCGTTAATCCTCGTTTGGTGAATCTTCACTGACTGGATACAGGTTGTGTTGAGATACTTCTTTGGGTACTGGCCATCCAAGATCCCGACATTTCTTAACATTGTTCTCATGGTCGGATATGCTACCATTGATTGTATCATTGGTGGACAGGTCCTGTCGGCTGTCAGCGGCGGTACTATGACTATCTTGGTAGGCGTCATCGTCGTCGCTGTAGTGTCATGGATTGTCGCTGTTTTTGGCATGAAGATCTTCCATACCTATGAACGGTACGTCTCCATCCTCTCACCTCACTTCCTTCCCTATGCTAACAACCTCAGGTATGCTTGGATCGCGCAGGTCGTCGTCCTCGCAGTCCTCATCGGCGTAGCTGGGCCCTCCTTCAACGCCTCAGCTCAACCCACCGTGTCTGGTCCAGTGCTCGCTGCCAGCCGTCTTTCCTTCTTCACTCTCTGCTTCTACGTCCCTAACTCATGGGCTGCCGCTGCATCTGACTTTTACGTGTACTACCCAGAGCGTACATCTCGTCTCAAGGTGTTCCTCCTCACTGTTATTGGTCTGACCATGTCTTTTACCCTTGTCTACCTCGTCGCTATCGGTCTGGCTACTGGTCTTGTCAACAACAAAGACTGGGCTGATGCCAACGCTATCAGTACTGGTGCACTTATTGTGAAGGCTTATGATCCTCTACACGGCTTTGGACGTTTCTGTTCTGTGGTGATTGCGCTCGGCGTCATCGCCAACAGCACACCATCTCTCTACTCCGCATCCCTCGGCTGCCAAGTCCTCGGCCGTTACACCAAGGCTGTGCCACGTTGGGTTTGGTCCACCGTCCTCTCCCTGATCACTCTCGTCCTCGCCATGGCCGGTCGCGAAAGTCTATTAGTAATCTTTCAGAACTTCGTTGCTTTGATGGGATACTGGGTCATGTTGTTCATTTGCATTGTGCTTCAAGAACATTTGATCTTCCGTGGTCAAAAAGGCTTCGACTGGACTGCTTGGGAGAACAAGGACTACCTTCCTGTCGGTTTGGCTGCTTTTGCAAGTTTTGTATTGGGTTGGGTTGGTGCTATTCTTGGTATGTCGCAGGTTTGGTACGTTGGGCCTGTGTCGAAGGCTGCTCATAACGCGGACTTGGGGATGTGGTTGGGCTGTGGGTTTGCTATTGTTACGTTTCCGGTGTTTCGATACTTTGAACTAAAGGTGTACGGACGATAACCTCTAGTCAGGTTGAAACAGGTTGAGTTTGTAGGGTGCTTGCTTGTTCTGGTGTTCATCAACGCATGCATGGAACTTTCTGGGTACACTTCTAGAACAATAGAATCATCGGTAATGATAAGGACCGTCTATATTTGAACATAAAACATCTATTGACGCACTGTACCCTCTGTGTTGTCGAACCACCCACCGCTTCATACGTCGACTCAAGCGGACTCTACGCAGCCGAGCACTCAATATCCACTAACACCAACTCTGAACAAAGAAGGATCCGACTCAATCCTCTTCCTCAGTGGTCCCGATTTGAGCTCATCGACATCCCACTTAGCCCATACGAACCGACCATGAAGAAACTTGGCTTCTTCAGAAGCTGCCCAGACGGCAAAGTCGCCAGGCAATTGAACTATATCTGTCAGCTTTATGATAAGATGTAGGCGCAGAGTTACTTACTATCGTCCCATTGGAAGCTGTTCTCATCAGTGAATCTTTGGAAAGACTCAGTGTAGTGCAGCCCAGGTTCGAAGGTGATGACCTGCATCTCACTGGAGGGAACGGTCATGCCGATGTGGTTCATCATCATTGTGACGGCGCTCTTGGTGGTCGAGTACAGGGGGATGGGTACAGAGATGGGAGTGTCATGGATGGCGATCGTGGAGAGGTTGAGTAGAACCTGAGAACGTGAGCTTGGAGACGTATACCCGGATGTTATGAGACTTACCAGCTTTCGAGAAGGGGTTGACTCTCTCTGCTTGTAAAACAGACTAGTCCACAGATAAGGAGCCGCGACGTTGACATTCAGACCTTCCTTGAATGTCTCAAAGCCAAGACCAAGAAGTGTGTTCGGCAACCACATGCTAGCAGCGCTCAAAACAAGAACATCAACAAAGATGCCATCCTGCGCGAGCTTCTCCCAAAGCTTCTGAGTAGCGGCCTCGTCCGCAAAGTCATTAACAATAGGAACAACTTTCACTTTGGGATATTTGCCACTAATAGCAGCAGCCGCCATGTCCAGTGCATCTTGCCGACGACCGGTAATGATGATACGGTCTGCTGAAGCAGCAGCGAAGGACTTGGCGATACTGAGGCCAATGCCTGTGGAAGCACCCGCCACAAGAACAGTGTTCCCAGTTTGGGAAAGTTCAGGGCGAGAAGGTGAGATCGCTTCGTATGATTCGCGATGAATCTTGGATATGAGACTGCTACCGGCCTTGGGGGCTTCGGTGTTCCCCCATGGATTGTCTTGGGGTGAAGTAGTTTCGGCAGAAGGCATTTTGATGAAAAATAAAGCAGGTTTTAAGTCTGTAGTATAAAGTGTGGGTAGATCGATGAATGAAAAATAAAGAAAAGGCTTTTTGGGTGAATGTACTTATAGTTTTATAGACGAATTGGAGGCGTTCCCAACATGAAGGATTTCTAATCGTGCGGAAACTTTGCGGGTGAAACTACTGTTAAACTTCATCGCGGGCAGTACTCAGTGTACAGCTCGCCAAAAACCCGCTGCAAGGATCGATCCAGTACACAAGGCGCTGAGACACCCACCAAATTTCTCGCCAAATCCCCGCAGAACCCGCACCTTTCCGCAAGATAGGTAAGCTGACAGCCCACGTTGTCTTCAATCGCTGACAACTTTCTCATCTCCAAAAACCCGCAACCTTGCGCATCAACACAATTACAAACATGGCTCCAGTCGCCAAAGTCAAGGCTTGTTTCCCGTGTTCAAGTGGAAAGCGCAAATGCGACAAAGTACAACCCGCTTGCACCCGCTGTAACGACAGAGACGTGGAATGCCGCTACCCTCCGACCAAGCGAAAAAGACCGCACGCTTCCGCAGCAGATGTCAGCAACAGCTCAAACAATTCCAACAGCGATGAAGGGCCTGCAACTCTGACAAATATCTCCTTCTCACCGGCCACTGATCTAGTCGATCCTCAAGAGTGGATACGAAGTCTCGGAACGTTGGGCGCGCCTCAAGATGATACTTCAAGCCCTGGAGCGTCAACGAGTCAAAAGGATGCCACGTATTTCTTTCTCAAGCCTGATACTTGGGTTATCCGACATATTCCATTTACAACACCCACATTTCCCAATTCGATATGCATGAATTATGTGAGGGGCATACACGACTTCTTTGATGAATGGGTGGCAAACTCGCATAGTTCATTCATGCATAGACAGTTGTATGCGGACTCGGGGTATCCTGCTGCGATTCAAGAAGCGTATGCTTGTGTCGCTTTGCATAATGTTAAGAATACGACGAATGAGAATACTATTGATGAGATTCTGGCATCAAAGATGACAGCGCTACTGAAATCTTATCCCGAGGGCGATCCCGGCAGCGAGAACCTGGACATACGAGAACACCTTTCTCGCACTCAAGCACTCTATGTCCATCTTGTACTATCTCTCTTCTCATCGTCAATCGGGGCCCGTGCACACGGTGAGCAACAGATCCAAACTCTTATATCATGGACTCAACAGCTCTGGGAAGTGGCCCATCACGATCCGGATATCTGTCAATCTGAGAATAGCGACGCCTCAGCTACGTCTGCGAACGCCATTGTCCTAGATGCCATGTTTGACGGTGACTCTACGCCTCGTCTATGGCGATCTTGGGTTTTATCAGAGAGCATTCGACGGATTTGGTTAATGGCGACGTCAACTATCGGTGTTTATCTGACGTTGAGGCAGAATTGGGCTGAATGCCATGGTGGGATATACTTTACGGCGAGGAAGGATGTTTGGAACGCCAAGTCAGCGTCGGGGTGGTCTGCAACTTGCCGCAAAGGTGATCTGTTGTTTGTCTGTAGTCTGGAGTGTGAAAGTTTGTTCTTGACTGCAAAGGCATGTGATGTGGATGATATGCTTATCAACATGTTCACGATAATGTGGGGTGCAGAGAGAGTTGAGAATTGGGTCAAGAGAACTGCTCAGCCGGGGCAGACTGTCAGGGTATGGAGAGGTGATGAAGGCGAGAAGTAAAGCGTCGATACTGGTTGCTGCCTGAATCTTGATGCTGATTGATATACGGTTCACACAAAAGCATAAATACCAACTGATATCCAGCAACCAAGGAATAGAGCACCATTGAAACGGCAGCCGAGATCCAGCACGCTTCCTTCGTATGATTCAGACATAGTATCAAAGGCTTGGTTGGATCTTCATTGAATAAGCCTTTCAGTCCAACGCCTGGTAAATGAAAATTTATCTTTGACGAACTCAAACACAACGCTGCGCATCAACAATATGCTTTGCAGTGGGCGCATGGGCAGTGAGTCATTGCCTTCGCAAAAGTATAAATATTCGCCTTCCAACCTCCATCTCCTCGTCTTTCCTCTTTCTTCATCAATCTCTCATCTTCAACGAAATGTCTCAAACCTCCAATTCCGGCGCTGAGAGCGTCAAGACCGATGTGCTGCTCGCCATAAAACACGTGCATCTTACCAACATCATCAGCCGCGAGAAGAACCATGAGTATCGCAAGTATCGCCTTAAGGAAGGTGTGTGCCGACTTTGGCTGTATGAAAATGCAGATGGTGGTGGAAGCTCTTCCATAACGTAGGTCATTCCATTATTATTCTTCCTGTTGTTTGAACATCATTGCTAACCTTTTTCGCAGGCATATCGCCGTCATTCCTCCCGATATCCGCCACGAACCAGGCGAAGTCCCTACTGAACCATATGGGGAAGGCAATGAAGACTTCAACGCTGGAGTCAAGGTGTCCAAGTTCGGATATCCCATTCTCGAACTCTACGAACTCGAGAGCCCAGTGACTCTGAATGAGATGAAGGCGCGCTGGGGGTTTAACGGTGCACCCCAGGGGTACCAGTACATGAAGCCAGAGCTGTGGGAGGATAGATGGGGACAACAGGGGGACAGGAGTGAGAAGGTCAAGAAGCTTTTTTAAATGATACCCCGGGATTGGTACATAGGAAGCAAATTTGCTAGAGAGAAATGACTATTGCATTATTCTCTATCTAAGAATGTAGCTCAGTCGCTATTGAATCCATTTATGCTGTCTTAACCATGCCTCGCACATTGAAGGCCACTTCGACACTGGTAAATCCTTATCACTACTCAACGCAAATCCATGAGGTGCATCCGCAAAAACGTGCAACTCAACCGATGCGCCATTCTTTGTAAATCCTTCCGCCAGCCGATACGCGTTGACAACTGGTACAACAGGGTCGTTGTTAGAGTAGACGATGAATGCAGGCGGTGCAGGTGAGCGAAGCTGCACATCAGGCTGAACAACATTGTAAAAGTCCTGTTTTTCCTTCGGTGGTAGCGGTGGTTTGTTCTCGATGATCTGACGACCAACTGCATTCGTGGAGATGGGCCCGTACCCAATGATAGCGAACTCAATCTGCGGCATTTCAGGATCGGGTGATGTCCAGACTTGAGGATACTCTGCTAAAAGCGCAGCACCGAGGTGTCCGCCTGACGAAAGACCACAAATGCTAATACCATTCTCCGCGAGGCCACTTTCCGCCATAATCTTCAAAGCTCTTCTCCCATCATCCAACGGCGCCTGAGGACCAGTCTCACTATTCGGAAAGCGGTGTACAAGGATGAAGGCGTAGAAGCCGAGACTGTTGAGCCATTTTGCGACAGAGATGCCTTCCTTCATGAGCATGTACTCAACGTAGCCTCCGCCTCCGATGATAAGAATGCCACGGCCATTGGGATTTTCTGGCCGGTATCCTATGAGGTATGGAGTGTTGACTCTGTAGACTACGCCATCGTTGAGGGTGATTGCTTCTCCGAGAGGGAGGGGGTCGTTCAACAAGGGCCAGATTTGATCGAGGTCGTCCAATTCGGTTGCTCTGTCGAGTACGCTTCTGCGGTTACCCTCGATGGGTCTGTCATTGAATCCCGAATGTTCCATTTTGTTTGAAGTATTAGGTTGGAGTTGATGGATGAAGTGATGCCGGAAGCGTCGCGTTGTTTTGTGCGCGGGGATTGGGTGCGCTTTCGCCGGATCATCAGCCCGAAATGCCGAGGTTGGGGGCCGCCTATGGGACAACAGCGATTGGGGGCAAACAGAATACGAAGCAATTTGAACTTTGATTTCGATCAAAACACCAAGTGATGTTTCAAGTATCTATGTATCGTGCGCTTGAATCGCAGGGGGAACAATGGTGCTTTGGACAAAGACATAGTCAATCGGTTGGTTGCCATACCACTGCGATAGAACATCGGCAAAAGGAATAAAAGAGATGGCTGAATGTAATGGCGATCAACGCTTTATTATTTATGTATCGTTGGGAATTATGTACTGGCATTGAAAGACAGGAAGGTAGAAGCCTGACCAGCAACCTCTTGATCTTGAGCAATGTTGTTCTGCAACTTCTTGTTCTCCTCCTCTAGCTTCTCATCAACATCATCACCCTGCGCCTTCTGCGCCTCAAGCTTAAGAATGGTAGCAGTAAGCTTCAAGACCTTGTTCTTGATCTTGCCACGCTACAGAATGTTAGTCTATGTCCCCCAATCAAATACTGGTTGGCTTACCTGGAGAGCATCAGCCTCTTCACCAGAAGCTGCCTCAATAGCAGGGTTGAAAGCATCAGTCTCAGCATCGTTGGCGATCTGATTGACACTGTTCAAAAAGTCGAGATCGGATTTCTCGACTGTCGAGAGATCGTTGGGGAGACCGCCTAGTTTTTGGAGAGCCTCTTGTTGAGCGTTGCCAGCTGTGCCGCCGCTGATGGAGAGGTCATCGTAGGAGGATTGAGAGAATACGGCGCGTTTGGAGAGGGGTGCTGCAATGGCGGTGGCGGCGAGGCCGAGGAGGATTGAGGTGAACTTCATGATGTTTTGTTGGTTGGATGAGCCTGTGGTGTTTGAATGAGGATGTTGTGGTTGAATGATTGGAATTGAGATAGGATGACTTGACGGTGCATTATAAACATTTTCGAAGATCTCAAAACAGTGCTCATGCCCCGAAGTCTCTTGCAGGTCATCCCGTTTCTTTCTCAGAATGACCCTGTTGAAGCAGAAAGCGCCGCCATCAAACACTGAATCCTCGCGGTTGATCATACTTACAAGACCAAGATGAAGCAATTCAGAACGGATATCGAGTCTTCCGGATATTCAAGACAGCGTCAATTGCCCAGTTTGGGCTTCTCAACTGGTTTGATAGGCTGAGATACGTGCTGTCTCGAGTTGACTTGTTACAAGGAGGTATCCCTGTGTCGCATGCTGTTTCATCGCGTCTTGAGTTCCAGAGACAGGTTTGACATGGGTTATCCGAGCTGGCGGTACGACGATACCCGCTTTCATCGCATCGAATTTATGTGTCGTATCGCTTCAACCTTATTGGCATAAAGATATACGACTTGTTTCGTTAACTGATCAATTATCCAAAGCTCAAAGTATTTGCGACTGACAGCTACACAGCCCCTTCAGCTAGCCACATCGCTACGCTAGCAGTATTTGGCGCGCATTGCCCTGTAAATACCCCAAATTACGGGTCACTACGAAGAGTGTATTGCGCCAAAACAAGCACGATTGGTGGTATGGATTTAGCTATGTCTTAGAAATGGAGACTCAATAATGGTCTAGACCGTTGCTGAAAAATACAAAGCTGGCATTTCTCAACAAGCGGCTTCTCTTGAACTTCCATCTCATTACATATTCTTCCATGCGTATCGAAAATGACCTCGCAAGCCATATACGGCTGCTGGTCTCTCCGAGTCGACAGTTCCAAGCCCAACTTGGAGGCGCTTGCTGGCACTCCAGTAGGTGATGCTAAAGACAATGTCACCGCTCCCACTGTTGTCAACGAGGGCGATCATAACAGTAAGTTTCATATTCCCGCATGAGGCCACGTTTTAACCCAAAACTAGCCCTGGTCAATCTTCAAGTACAATTCGAGGACCGAGAGAAAGGCGCCAATCACTGGAGCAAAGCTACAGGATTGCTCGTTGGACCAGATCTTGTAGTTACAGCTGGCCATGCTACCTTCGACCACGATTATGGGCGTGGAAAGGCTGTGGAAATACTCGCTTACGTAGGCTACAATGGCAAGAAGTCGATCACTGACCCAAGTGTTCACGTTCGCAAGGGTGTTCAAGTTATTACATCTAAAGACTGGATTGATGGCGACACGCGTCGCCAACGAGATGTTGCTTTTATTAAACTCGATCAACCGTTCAAGGGCATCACGCCTTTCCTGTATGGGGCTACGCCAGGCGGTGATCTGGGTGTCATCGGCTACCCCGGCGATCGGGACAGCGATGAGACGACAGCACAGATGTATGAAAGCTGGAACGGAGAAACATATGGTCTTACCAAGGATTCTCGAGGGCAGCACTCTGTCAGTAGTCCACCCGAAATCTCTCTTGTGGCAGTTATGGAGGCCATGAATAGCTCTGGAACAACAGTGAAAACGGTCGGAGGTATCGACTACATTCATATACAGGATGCGGATAGCGCCTGAGTGAGAAGAGGGTATGATTTAGGTCTATCCAAACAGCGACCGTAGATTGTTCTCCTCCATAACATCAATCCAATGCACCGACGCCATCCCAGGCGTTTCCTTATCATACTCATCCCAGATCTTCTGCACAAGCGTCTTAGCCACCACAATAGGTCTGGGCGGTAACAGCGCCTCTAAAGCGTCAAGTCGCCCAATGATAAAACACCTTGCATCAACAATCTTTAAACGCGATTCAGAGACGGTGGACAGCCGGTCGATGTCTTCGTCTGCTTGGACAAGTTGGCTGATGTAATCTGATAAGCCGCAATGTTCTGTACTTCCGAGGTCGAAGGGTGATGCTGTTGCGAGGGGTACGGATTCTGGCGTGGAGGAGGGTTCGGAGGGTTCGAAGCGGAGACCGGTGCTGGCGGTTATGCAAAGGAGGGGTTGGGTCATTTTACTTCCTGAGTCGGCGGGGAGTTGTTCGATGAGCTTAGCCAAACGGAGGCTTAATGGTGTAATGCACTCTTCCCATGGGATGTGCACATCAGCTGGACCTGTCAGATGGTCTGGTAATCGCAACAGAACTAGCTCTGGGAATGTTTGGTAGATGTGAATTAGACCAGCGAGACGATACGCCTCGGCGACGTTGACGAGATGTCGACATGGTGTTTTTTGATCTCCAGTTTCGGTATTCGCGGGCGCAGACTCAAAGTCCAATCCCAAAAGCTTCTCCTCCAAGGACTTTGCTTCGTCGATCATTTTGAGTGCGGTCGCGTGGTCGCGTGTTGCGAAGGGGCCGGGATGTTTGACGTGATAACGATAGTTTCGACAGAGTCGCAATGTCTGGGTTAGCAATCGCGAGACAGTATTGGATACACCTGTCCACGGGTGCGGCATATCATCGACAATGGGATCTATCGGTGCGGCGGTCGGATACTCATCCACACTAATATCCTCCACCTCCTCAGCCTCATAGGAGATATAGGGATTGGTATCCGACACCACAGAAAGTAACATCTCGCAATACGTCCAGCTCTTGTTGAATATATTCAACAGCTTCCTCTCTTCATCGGTTAGTCTTCTCTTCTGCTTATTGATTCGATGCAGCAGCGCCTTGGCCTCTCTCAGGAACGGTATACCCAGCTGTGTAGCGTTCAGCCAGCAGATACTCGTGCCGATGCAGAATAAACCGTAGATCAGACCCATGGGGACGGTATCGAGATTTGGTGAGGCTTTGACCACGCGGAGTTCAGCCTCGATAACATCTGTAGCATTTTTCATCATTGAGATGGATGTTTTCTTCATATGTGGCATCCGGGAGGAGAGGTAGGCGGAAGACATGCTTTGGAGGCTTGTTGAGACGGCTTCGGATGTGGACCAGAGTGCTGTGGCCATCATGCGGTTGGAGTTGGTGGGAGAGTCGTATTGGGACCAGAGAGAGCAGACGTCACGGAACCAGTATTCGACGAGCTGTGATGAGAGGTCGGTAATGGGTGGAGGGAGGAATAGCGTGGAATAGTTTTGCTGTATGGGAAAGAGGGCGAGTTCGTTGTTCTCCGTAAAGTCCGGTGTCGACGTCAAATCCAAGGCATCAGGTGTCCAGCCAAACTCCATTCCCTCAACAGGAAGATCCATGGAAAACTGCGTCATAAAATCTTCGGCCGGATTCGGTTGCGTCTCCTGAAGCTGACCAAACTCCATAGACTGCGACGACGCGTCAAGCATAAACTCTCCAAAAGTGCCCTGCTCAGTCGGACTAAACGCCGAACTAGCTGTAGTGAAAGACGACATGGACGCTGTATCGACCTGTTTCTTAGGCGGTCTTCCCCTGCGCTTTTTGACGGAAGGGCATGGTAATGCTGAGGGTCGGAACTTGTGATCGGCTAGTTCGGCTGTTTTCTCGTGCTTGGTAGACCAGCGGAGACCGCGTTGGTAGCCGCCGCATTGAACGCCGCGGGAGATACAGACGTTGCAATCCGGTTTTGCTTCATCGCATTTGAGCTGAGGTCATAACTTAGTTTGGGAAGATGAGAGTGAGGATGGGTGAAGTACGTGTTTGTTGCGACATGTTAAACATCCTGATCTTGACCGGATAGCGACCTTTTTCTTGGCAGCGGACCTACCTGTCGAGGAGGCACCTAGACTAGGCTCCATTATTCGACAGTATAAAGCATTCGATGAGCAGGTTATTACGCATAGAGCTGTGCGAAACGTGCTCAGACTCGCATGGCCGAAGAGTCATGAATTGAATGGGATTGAATTGCCCCTTCCCCGCAGAAGTTGAAGTGTAACGTGATAAGAGTGGTTTAGCGTAAGGCGCTAATCATCAAGCTGCGGTTCTATTTGCTGCGCTTCGATGCGCCCTTCGTCCGGGATTTGACTTGGCCATCTGTCAAACGGAACAAGACAAATGTTCGAGAGGCTTGCCGACATTGATGATGCTTATACAAAACTGACCCATGTTCTTGTGCAGTGTAATGAGGCCTGTTCACAAATAAGCTTGTTTTGATTGATAACGGCTGTGACGCCAGTCGATGCGGAATCATGCCGAATATTCCGAGGTCGATCAATTGTTAGTGCACCAATCTGACCAAACTCAACATGCCTTGGCGAATCTTGTCTTCAATCAATCTCGGGTCACGATGGATCAAATACTGTTCATTTAATTGCATATATACACAAGCTATCAGATCATCTCCGTAATCCTTATTGCTTCGAAGATTCCAGCTTCTTCTCCTCCATGGCGAGTTCATCTGTCGCTTCGGAAAGCTCGGGTCTTTCGCCGAGAATGATATCGAGTTCCTGGACAAATTCGTTAGAATGTGGAGGGAGACGTGAGAAGATAAAACTTACGGGGCCTTGGAAGGTCTTCTTTCCATACAGCAGCCAGTATCCAATGAGGAAGATGGCGAAGATGCCAATGACTGCTGAGACGTAATCTAGATTTGTGTCAGTGTTGATTGTAGAAAAGAAAGGAAGGCACGTACTCATTAAGCTGGCAGTAACTGGTAACACGGGTGGGAAGCAGAAGAACTGTAACAACGTCAGCTTAAGCAACATCAAGGGCGAAAGAAGCTTACAAATGAGGTGATAAAGACATAAAGCACCGCAACAGAGTTAATAATAAGTCCTCTGATCCTTCCAAACTTCCACGGCGAATCATTTCCCTGACAATTCTGAAATTGCGTCAAAATTCCTCTTCCCCTCACAAGAAGCGTCAAAACAGGAATAGCATAGGACATGTTCAACAAGATCGTACACGAAGAAATAAACGCATTGAACGCAACAGTAGGTCCAAGATAAAGTAGTCCAAAAATCGCATTAAACACCCACGTCAGCACAATCGTTCGGATAGGGACTTCCCAATTGGGATGGATGTGGCTGAAGTATGAATGGTACGGAACGCCCTTATCGCGCGCCATGGCGTACAAGAGTCGACTTGCGCTCGTGATGGACCCGTTGGTGCCGTGGATGAAGCAGATTGCTAACATCAGGGTTAGGAATGTGGTGCCGGCGCGACTATTGGTTGATTGAAAGATCAGTTCGACGATGGGCATTCCTGTGGTTGTGGCGACGATACTGGGAAGGTCGGTAAGGCAGAAGAGCATGACTAGGACGAATATTGTTCCTGTCGTGCCTCCAACACCGACGGCGTATACCATCGCCAATGGAGCGTCCCGAGAAGGTGTTGGCATTTCTTCTGTCATGTGTAGGACGGCGTCGTATCCAATGAGGGACAACGCGGATTGGAGAAGACCCAGGATCCACGCGATGCCGTCGTTCCAGCCTGTTTCGTTTTGGAAGGTTGCGAAGACGAACTCGGGGGAGGTTTTGTCGGATGTGGAAAGAAGGACGACGCTGGCGACGAATACACTGAGGATGGACCAGTATACTACAAAGAAGTCAGTCGTGTTCGATTGATAGAGGGGATGGACAGTGACAGACATGCTAGGTTGTTCCATGCACCGAGTATTCTGTTTCCGAATGTCATGGACAGAGTACCGAAGGTCAGGACCGCCATGAAGATCAGGTATGTCTTCCATGCTGCGACAACGTAGTTTCCGTTTGAAGCTACAACGCAAGCTGCCGAGATGAATTGTGCTAAATCACGTTAGTCATGTCGTGGTCAATAATCTTACAAAACGCCTACCTGCGAAGAATCCCTCGGTCGTCACAAGCGTGAGCCAGCCACAAATGTTTATGTACCCTACGGCAAAGCTCTACCCATCATCAGTATTCGGAACATCATCATAAACTCAGGTCAGACTCACCATAACCTTCCTCCACCTCTCAGTAGTCAAAGCCCACTGGAAGTGATATTGTCCACCAGCAGTCGGCCAAATCGCCGCAAGTTCACCCAGACTAGCAGCAAGACAAAAGTTACACAACACACAAAAGATGAAACCGTATAAGAAAGCAACAGAACCACCGGACGGAAGGACAATGGACAGACTTCCTGCGAGACAAATCCAGGTACTTCACACATCAGAACACAGTTACGAAGTGGATGTGGGAGACGCACTTGAGAATGGCGAATGTCATTGCTACCATTGTGAGTTTTGATAGGCGAGGCCTGAGGTGGCCCTCAGAAGGAGATTGTGTATGGCCAGACATTGTTGCTCCTGGTATGCTAGTTACTTGGTAGAGGAGTTGAGGAAGAGGGTTGAGGAGCGAGGCGACGAGTTGTATATGTTCTCGGCTGCCAATTAGCTTCGGCTACGGTTGCGGAGAAACACCTCCTACAATTACTAGTCAACGGTCGAGGCAGTGCTTTAAGTGAATTAAGCATGACGCTGACTTCGGCGAACTAAGCTAATCAATCAGACTGCACCAAGCCAGCATCATGTCTCCGCTATCATCATCATACTTGTCCAACTTGCAAATAAGAGCATCACTTGACAGTCAATTCTAAACGTAATGGCCTTCTCCGTCCCGGTAATCTACCCCAGAATCTATTGTCTTAACGCCCGTCTGGCGGCGATCGGGTTCCAGATCTTGAAACCCTACTTCCCCGCGTTACACTAGCTTTATTGAAGCAGAAATATCAGTCTAAAATTGCCATTTTGAGAATAGTTTATGTCTTCCCCCGCATCATGTAGGTACAGACTATGATTCTTGCCGTCTTGCCACATGGCTGTTCCCGAGGGCCAAGGATCGATCACCTGTGTTTGAGATGAGAATTTTCTGAATGGGGTAATTTGAGCCTTGGAGATTGGCTCAGGTGATGGTAACCTGGATGTTTTGTTCCTTGATGGGGAAGATTTGATGACTACTAGAGGATTACAGCATGCTTAGAACCGTGACGTGTTTGTCTTGCATGGTTGTTGTCATGGGTTGACTAGGACGCGTTAACGTGATTCTTCCTTGAGATTATGTTGGAAGAGGTTGAACCAGCTGGCCGTTAAGAAACCTAGACGAAGGTCGCGAAACAACCTCAGATAGTGATTGAGTTTCAGATTTCAGCCTTGATGAAACGTTATGCTGGTCACGCTTCAGTGTTTTATGGGCTGTCAGTAAATTGAGCTCAGATAGCATGTGCAATCTATTAGTGAATCAGTCATAGGACAGCGATTAAGAACCAGACATTGTACAGCTATCCTAAAAATCAGAAACTTCCATAGTAAAATACTCTTTTTTCAATAGAAGTAACGGAAAGAAGACTGATGTCAATGACTGCATCATGACCACAGCGGGAGGGCATTTCATATTCTCGCATTGTAACTTACCCGGCAGCTGTTCCGAGATAATGCGTGTGCTATCTAATCTATGCTATCTTATCATGACAAGAGGAGATAAGATAAGAAAAGTTACAGTGCGAACGCAATGAGAACTGTGTCATACACTGTCCATCAGATAAGATACGGATAAGATAAGACATCAGCTTCTCGTTACAGCGCGTTGCACCTGTCCAGAACGCGTCAGGCGTTCCACGACTCTGAGCGATGGAGACAAGACGTGGAATGATCACGTCCTGGCCAGTGCGGAAATGATATCTAGCTCATCTGGTAAGAGTGTTCCATGCCACCAGTTAGCGCGAGAACAAATGAACGCGATGGTGTTGCAGCGGGTCTCGTCAATGCAATCAAAGACTGAAGTTCCGTTCAGGACCCGATGTTGCCTTTCCAGGCTGGCCAGGACCCGTATCGTCAGCGCTAATGCTAGCTGCCTGCTAGAAAGCGGCGCATTGAGGAGGTGAGAGAAGACTTGACTGGAAAGCTGCACAATTGAGACCATGCAAAGAAAAAAACAGGTCCTTGTGCATTTAAGGTGCATTGTTGGTGAGGAACTCTGGTCGATTGAAGCCCATGTTCACGAATGATCAAGCTGGAGCGCTGTGAGAGCTGCGCAGCCGCTAATCAGCTCAGGCGGGGCAGTGGGTTTACTGCCTAAACTGCCCGCAGGGTGTCGGAAGAATTGACCGCCGAAAGCTAAGAGACGAAATAATTTGATCATCTAATACCGGCTTAGACTAGCACTTAGGCTACTTTATTTCTGTGGCCTAAGCTTTAGAGATCTTTTCTTTCTACCTACCTAGACTGCCTGCTGGACACCCCACGAAGCTCAGGCAACAGAACACCAGTCAAGAATCTCAAAGAGGATGGGTCTTGTTATAAGAACAATCGACAGCTGCATCCAACACATCAACGCAACCTCGTCGCTATCCTGCGCTTTCTGTTGAATGCCTAGTCATGGCCTCTTCTGCTGCCGCCCTCGCTCCTGAGATCTGGGACAACATCTGCTCCCGCCTCACCCCACCAACCCTCGCAAATCTCCGCCTAACATGTAAGACACCCAGCAATTGTGTTGATCATAAGAGAGGAAAGAATTTGATCACCTTATGCTAGCTTAGGCTAGCATTTAGGATACTTTATTTCTGTAGCCTAAGTTTTGGAGGAAATCTCTTCTAATACCCACCTCAATTAGGTAAAACACTCGGCAGAATCGCTCTTCCGTGGAAGTTCAGGACCATTACTCTCGAAGCCTTCCTCGATCTATCAGTCGAGTGTTTCATCGATATCGCCAAGACCCCACTCTGCACCCTCGTCCGCGAAG
Organism: Fusarium sp. NRRL 66335; assembly: GCA_004367055.1. Lineage (NCBI taxonomy): Eukaryota > Fungi > Ascomycota > Sordariomycetes > Hypocreales > Nectriaceae > Fusarium > Fusarium sp. NRRL 66335. Next base: position 152,009 of record QHHG01000070.1, on the reverse strand, counting down.
TTGTCATCGATACCCGCGTGGACCTCGAATGGGATTATAATTGTAACAACGAATTACTTGTTTACGAATTGATGACTGACCTTCAAAACCTTCAATAGGTAACAACGAATATCCTATTCCCATGGCCTTTATGAACGCTCTGCCCTACCTGAGATACTTCACAAACGTCACGGCGCTGCACATCCGGTTTGAGGAACATTGCGGAAATCCTGAGAATGAAGCTGGGTGTGATATTGATGAGACGTATGAACTGAGGTACAAGGTCCTTGATACTATCTTCCACTGTGCCACAGGAATGTGGAATTTGGAGAAACAGCTGAAGATCGATGAGATTTTTGATGCACAGCGAAGATTCTATGACGAGGACTTCGAGAAGTTCGATTACAGTGCCCAGGAGGATCTTGGATTCACCGGCGCCTGCTTTCCGTTGAGGGAGTTGACGATTGCTAATCTAGCTGACTATCCCGATTATCGCATTGAAGAATCAGAGGCGTGGAAAACTCTCATGGCGCTACCAAGTCTTGTTGATCTCAAACTCTTCATCACGACTGAAGAAAACGAAGCTGCACCGGAGAACTCGATTTATCTCACTGAGAAATACGACTTCTTCGACTCTCTCCCCTCAACCTGGCTGTGCCCCGATATGACGCAGCGTCTGCGGGTGCTGTCACTGTACTTCAAAGACTACTGGGGGTGGTTTCCGATTATGGACTTTCGCACTTGTGGCGAGGAATTCCCCTTTCCTCAACTCAAGGTGCTTGCGCTTGGCAACTACGTCTTCACTCATGAGTGGCAGATTGAGTGGTTCTCCAAACTCGGAAGTGAGAATGGCAGTGGAGGCTTGGAGGAGTTGTACTTGGATGATTGTCCTATTCTACACCATGCGCGTCAAAACGATGTTTGCGAGGGCGGATATCCTGATCACGCTGTTGTCTCAAACGGGCGCGACTACAACCCTAGCGAGCATCACTTCTCCATTAGATGGTACAGTGTACTCTCGCACTGGAAAGATTCGATGAAGGGACTCAAGGTATTCCACATGGGCCATGGGTCATGGTGGGATCACCAGAGCGAGACATACACCACCATCACCGACGATCCCGACTACGCCGACTTGGACACTGATGTGTTGAGGCATCGGCTCTCTCATAACGTGCACAGGAGCTTCGCGTATCCATCCAATGATGAGTATGTGGATGTCACTGGTGGCTACGTCCGTGAACCAGAGAAATGGCGCCATGGAGAAGGTCTTGACGACAGGAGGGAAACGAGGTTGACATACATTGACTACGACATTGGAACGGGACCCTCGGCTTGGCTTGAGACGAGCGAGGAGCCAGAGGAGGGGACTGCGAAGAAGGATGACGTGGCATGGGGTGCGATGATGGCTGCCATTGAGGCCCGACGTTAGAGTTCAGTTGAAGAATTGGCTGCCGAGAGCATAAGGGACGAAATAATCTGATCACCTTATGCGAGTTTAGAGTATCACTTAGGCTACTTTATTTAAGCACCCTAAGCCTTAGAGGTCGATCCGATAAGGTTTTCGGTGATATTCACACTTTGCCCACACATGACCATTTTTTGCCCTGCCTATACATAGCCATAGAGGTCATTTCTTCTGTTACCCACCTGCCTAGGTAGGTAGAAAGCCTATCCTGAACGGTCGCGTGCAAGTGAGCCATGATGTTTCATGTGTAAGATCATCGAGAAAAACTCTATCGGCTGGTACGAAGTATAAGAGTGCGTTCTTGTCTCCCCTTTCCGGCCAGTCTCGTCCCCTTGCACTAACACAGCCACCTATCCATGCCCTCTGCAGTTTCACTCGAATCCATTTACATACATATTCTCAGTTACCCCACTTCTTGCAAGCTAGCTTTCGTCCCATCTTCTCTGATACGGGCGGGCATAACAACAGCTATCTACTCTTGCACATACACATACCATACACAGCACAGCACAGCATAGCACGTACCGTGAGTTATCCTAAGACTTCGCAATCCTCATCTGATCATTTACTGAATTTAGTAAAGTATCCTAAATTCAGCAAAGATGGCCCCTCCCAAGACTCGATCTCAGTCTGAGGCTGCTGTCAACAAGCGCCGCGCTGCCCGACGTACCCCTGATGCGACCACCACCAACTCCGCCGCTACCAGCCAACCCCTCAGCCGCTCAGACATGATTCTTCCCATGAACGATCCATACATGCAGCAGATCATCGACGGTGTCAAGAACTACGAGTTTCGCAAGTACAAGATGGACGGCGTCCAGCGCATCTGGTTCTATCGCACCGCTCCTCACTCAGCCATCACCCACATCTGCCCAGTGAACGAAATTGTCACCAGAGAGGACGGGCCCTTACCTGAGGATGGACTGGGAAACAAAGAATACAATGAGGGGCATCCGGACTACGAGGGCTGGGACTATGCATATCGCATTAATGAAGTCTACGAGATCAACACTGCCATCACTCTGGAGATGATGAAGAATGAACATGGGATGAAAGGTGCGCCGCAGGGAAGGCAGAGGGTGCCTGATTCAATTAAGGCGCAATTTCGTCTGGAAGATCAGACTAAAATTCTCTAAGATTGAGGGACACACATAATGACTACATAGTAACGAGATCACGAATGAGACATGAGTTATAATCATTATGAAAGTTTAAGAAATGTTTTGTGACATTATTGTGCTATATTCTATCTACGCAGTGCCTATAACAAGCAACTTCGAAGCCCTTGAATGGATGGTCGAAGTGGTGCATCAACGCCCTTTCTTTCTTGCTTGACAATGGAAAGATAAATCCCTATTGCATACGATCTCTCCTCTCACCATGCACTGGGGGGTGTTACGCTTTCAAAACCGGCTATCCTGCTTCTTTAAAGACCCTGCTCCCGGCTTCAAGTCACTAGACCGAAGTCAACGTTGTGATTTGACTAAACAGCTTACTCCATATCGTGACACTGTGCAGTCTGGGTGCCGCTTTTGTCGTTGCTCGGCGCCTGATGGATGATGTTTTGGGTGATTTTTCAAGTCGCAACTTGTGGGAGAATGTCATAGGCGAGAAAGTCACTATCAGTGGTATTACTCACAAGACAAAAGGAAGTTCCAGAAATATGTTCCTAGCTATCTCTAGACTATTTCCAAATTCACTAATTGCTACCATGTTCATCGTGAATTCAGTAAAAATCTGGGTGTCCTCCGCGGCGCTTTTGCGATCAGTGACGGTTTCAAAAGTCTTTGCTTTGTCGAGCTGTACGGCTTGTTCGAGGGTACAGAATCAATAAGTCACCTGTTCGAGAAGGGAATGGAGACAAGCTGAGCTAACAGCCGCTGTGCCAGGTGCACGTCCGTTCACTTCTGGCAGAACAAGTGGCCGAGAACTGTTCTCTCAGCACCTCGCGCCTGGCAGTGCCAAACAGATGCACAACTCGAGTGTTCCAAGTCTCATTCCTTGGTCCATCTCAGTGCCATTCCACTAGTCCTTCTTCCTTTCCACTTCCAATTCTTCTCAACTCTTCTCTTCTTCTTCACAACACCACACACCTTTGCTAGCTTGACATCGTCGGCCTCCTTACTCTATCACGACTTGGACTTCTTGGACTCCTTAGACCTCTTGCCTTTCTTGCACTTCTTGCTTTTTCTGATCACTATTTTGACCCAAATCTCAACATGAGTTTCCTTCCCAAGATCCCTACTTCTTCTATTAAGAAGTACGCCGGCAAGGCCGTCAAGGTCGCCAACATTGCCAAGGTCGTCAAGGTTGTCAAGGTTGCCAAGGTCGCCGACAAGACCGCGAAGAAGGGCAGTATCCCTGAAGATGCCACCGCCTACAATGGAGGACAGGACCTTGAAGACGAAGATATCTACTGGATAAACGAGCAGGAAGATTTCGAGACCATGCTTCATGCCCGAAAGAACAAGCCCGAACCTACCAAGACCGAAGTCAACGACCTCATGGGCGAACTCCGAATGATCGAAGAACTTCGCGACGCTGCCGAGGACTCCTTCAAGCACCCCGATGTTGTCAAGATGGAGAAGCATCTTACCGAGATCAACAACAAGACCGATCGCGCCCAGCGACCCGAGTACCCCTCGAACGACATCGAAGGACATGAGGGACCCTGCCACCCGGACTGTGTGCAGTGCCAGCTGGAAGCGCAGGCCTATGAGAAGGCTCATCGACACGTGGTGGGTTTGTTGAAGTTTGTCGAGCCAGGAATGATTCCTAACCCGGAGGGCTTGAAGGAGCTTATTGAGAAGCATCTGTGAGAGAATGCAGGATGGATGAACCGTTGCTTTGCTTGCGCCTATGAGAGAGGGCAGGATAGTTGGAGACTTATTTTGTCATGGACGCTGCCTCTGCAGGTTACCTTTTGCGAAGATGGATGATGGCATGGATGCATACGCCTGTGAGGCTTGAGAGAACACTACGGGATTGAGTCTTGAGATTGTTTGGACAGAGATTTGGAAGAAATCACGGATGTCCTTAGACTTAACATTCTGGATGAATTGAACTGCTTTCGCCTAGCTGTGTATAACTGTGATCCATGTTCTGACAACTAACCCTCGCACTTACAGAATGTTTCCAATGTGAAGTTTAATAGAGGGAGGGACAACCCTCAAAGTATTGTGTTCTATTCTATATCCTGATCGATAGAAGAGCTTTGATGCGAATCCCATCCTCCCAACTTTTCTCGATCCCGTCCTTTTTAACCCCTAGGTAACAACCCTGTGGCGATAAACCCCTCAATGAAATGTACGCCTGATGTACTCTGGCTGCTGCTCCTGATGAAGCCCAATCTATAGCCCGGTTTATGACTCCTGTATACAGACTGGAGATAGTGGCATTCTTGGTATGGGTCAACACAGAGGCCCTTACTTTACTGTCCACTTGGCTTCGACAACCCCCAACCCTGTACTTGACTTGGCATCAGAATTGGCAATACTACTGCTGTTCCTGCTTCCATCCAGGATGGAAGCGCGTAAAAGGAATGGTTCATTTCCGTAATGGAACATACCCGCCTTAGTAGAACATTCACCGCGAACATTGAACTGTACAGGAACTCACGTGGCTCGTTGCCTGGCTTTGGATATTCACCATGTACAGCAAGAATTAACTAGGTCTGGAAATCCAAGATCGTGGAAGTGCCAACGTAGCTTAAGTATCTCCCTTTCCAACTTGGAATCTCTTCTTCTTTCCTTCCTCCTCCAACCACCCTCACACTTACACCCAGCTCGCGGACAACCAACTCTCGCACACTCACCCCAACAACACAACACCTCGACCCTAACACCAACCGCAACAATGCCTGCCACCAACAAGAAGAAGCCTGCTACCAAGCAGCCCACCACCAAGAAGTCCCGCCAGGACTCTGACTGGAAGATGCTCTACAACCGCAAGGATCGACCTTTCTCCTTCGACCCCGACTTCGACTTCGAGGACGAACCCTGGGACCTGTGCGAGATCCCTCTCAGCAAGGAGGAGAAGGAGAACGCTACCGAGGATGCCATCGCTAAGCGAAAGAAGGCCGAAGCCAAGAACAACTTCATCAGAGAGGAGGATCGTATGGATTACCCTATCGAGGGCTACTTCCTGAAGATGAAGGATGGTGTTTACTACCCGGACATGAAGATTGAGCAGTAAGTGGCTACCGAGAACGACTTTGGGAACTTTTGACTTGGACTGCAGGATCTGGCGATGACAGTGGAGGAGAACACGAAGGAGGATAAGGGAGGACAATGATGAGCGCTGAACGACCCTTTGGAGTAGCCTCTTGAAGAGAATGCGAGCTAGACAATGATACCCGGGTAACTAGCGACCCAGATCATACTTAGGACTGGCCAGGAAGGATTAGATAGAGAAACTAGATAGGATAGTGGAATAGATTTATTCTACAAATTACTCAGCTCTCTGATTGTGAAACATTATCCAAGTTGCAGCAAGATACTCAGTGTGTCTACGACTGGAATTCATGTCTACTTCCAGCCACACCAAGGAAAATTTCAGTCATCAACACAAGACGATTTATCCAGAGAATAGCCTACTTAAAAGTAACTTGCAAGTCATGCTCGATGCTACATGCCAGGCGTCTTTCAAGTTATGGAAAACACCCGACGCGCTCAAGCAAGTTCGCGCCTCTACCCCTGAGACGCTGTCGAAGTGGCTGCCTGTGAGCGGAAGCTTTGGTCCGAAATGGGTTACTTACCGGAGTGAAAGTCTCAACTTCGAGGTGTATCGCGAACAGCGAGAGGCGCGCGAAGTTTTTCGAAGTAGGAGTTGCCAGTGCTCAGCCAGCTGCCCCTCTGTCCAAGGCTACGTCAAGGATTGAAGGCATTCCTGAATACCAACTCTCTCAAGTGTAGTCTTTTGAACATGCCCGAAGTTCATTGTCTTGTTCCATGCGGAAACAAGCGTTGAGTGTTGAACAGTCCTTCACACCTCCAGTGTTCCATACCAACCCAGCCATTCTCGCCGCAACTGTTCGACTGTTTGTTTACGCCCCGCAACTCGTAGCTCTATGATCGCAGAAGTGCCAGGCGGGTGCATTGCATTAGTCTCTCAGTCACCTTTTGCCCCGTCAACTCACCTGGCACTGCGAAGGACGAAGAGCCTCCTCTAGCGTATATCTGCCCCAAACTCCTGGTGTTTACAACCACAACCCAACCTCAACCTCAGCAAGAATTCGATCCTTTCAACCACACTCAGCGATACCACCAACCTCTCTTGAACCATCTTCCGCATTTTGCGATATCGTCTCTTTTCTTGTCAGAGCATCACCTTTCATCCCCTTCCCTACCTCTCGATACCCGAACCCCTACCGCGAGCGCGACCCTACTGTCACGAACCTTTACCAACCTCACGAGTCTTCACGATGTCGAACCCTCCTCCTAAGAAGACCACTCAGCCCCAGATCGCCCTCGGCGACGACATGCCTACCTTCAACCTCTTCCTCGATCCCTCCCGTCGCGTCAAGCACCCCGACCACGTCCACACCGCTGACCGAAGCAAGAAGCTCAAGATCGACCAGAAGGGAAGCAAGCCCGATGAGAAGCCCGTCGAACCACCGACCCCAGCTCAGACCAAAGCTCTCGACAAGTATCACGCTGATATGCGCAAGTTCGCTGATGATGCCTTGCCTGACTGCGGTAGTCTTCTCGTTGCTTGTGAGGATCGGTTCTGCACCGATCGTGGCCGTAAGAGCTATGATCTTTCTCTTGAACTTGCTGACGATGAGCAAGGTGAGAACAAGCAAGATTACATCAACAGCCGACGTTGATCCCCATTCGCTTTGATCTCGCTTCCTGGATTTCGTCTATCTGTTGATCTTGGGTAAGTACAGTCAAGGATCTGTCGTCGAGGCCACGAGCTAATATGTTGATACAAGATCTGGTTTTGATCACTCACTCGATTTGTTGTCTTTGCCTCTTGTGCTGAATGGTTAGTGCATTTCGGATCCTCATTCCTCACAGCTCGCGCGCTGACGCCTTGGTACCAACAGACTCCAAGACCTACCCGCCGTTTATCTTTGCCAGACCCTTCTTTCTTTTGTCTCAATTGCTCGAGTCCGCGGTTCATGTGAGCACCGGATCTGAACCGACAAACAGTTCCCCTGTCTCCATCTTTCACCCAGACCTTTTTCTCTATCTTTTTGACGCGCAGGTAAGTGTCCTTCCGGGTTCTCAACATTTCGCCCACTGACATCTTGGCAGAAACAGACGCTGAGACCTCTCCCCCTTTCCCCCTATGTTTTTGCCTTTTGCCTCAATTGCTGGTCGGTACGTGCTGCTCAAGTACATTGGACAGTTCGCGAGCTAATCCCTGGGACTAACAGTGGTAGAGTTGTGACCGAAACACTGCCGGTGTCGGAAAACCTTTGCTTTGTGCATGTCTCGGCTTTGAACGGTGTAGCAACTTTGACGAAATTATGTTGAACGAGGAAATGGAGGTGTTATCAGGATCTTGCTTGTTGATATGACACCCATGTTTTATTACTCCATCCCTGTTGAGTCAGTATATTAATAGTCTGTAACAAAGCTTTGATTAAGGCGATAGATAGTCTAGTCAATTGAACCGGTTGTCTCAAATAATCACTAATCACTATTCTCCCAGGCCATTCCCAGACGCGTAAGCACTATCTTGATCTTGCATTACAGAAACTAAAACTCCCAATCAGATGTTGGTGCCCTCATCTCGTCCGAGCGTCCGAGGAATATCGGGGTACATGACGCGACCGTTTAATGCAATGCGACCGTTTGAACTAACGCAACGCAGAATGGTACAGTAGCAATCTTTAAAATTACGTGTCTTGGTCGACTAGTCAAGAAGGAGCTAACATGGACCAGGTTCTCGCGACCAACAGAAACATGGTGGAGACACAGCACAGGCGCTGCCGCTGAAGAAAGGAAAGTTTGCAAGGAAAACCCGAGCTGTTGGCTCTAGTATCATGTTCCATGTTCAAGTGTAACGTTCGACGGTGGAAAGCATGGTTGAATGCATGGTCCTATGCAGAAAAGACCCATCTGTTGACATGGACCTGTTCAGTTGCGGGATTAAACATATCGGTAATTGTGATATCGTCACTGTGAAAACCCAGGCGAGTCAAGAGAGCAACTCCATCATCAGTTCAGAGTCAAGCTCTAGTCTACAATACTACTTCGCTACTGCAAGTGTTGTTGTGTTGTTTCAGGGGAGTCCATGATCTGCATTGTGTCATTGTCCTATCCGAATCCTATAAGATCCCTGGTCTGCCGTCGGTCTCCGTCCAAAGTGGGTAAGAGACCCGTGGAGTCGGCTGCTCGAGTGGACCAAAGTTGCAATCACACCACGAGGGCTTGCACATGTCTTTCACCCATCGCCATGCCGGTACTGGTCCTATCACACCTGCCATCACACCATCACGTGCTGAGCTAAACAACCGATATGTACTGTCGAAATGGATCCCCTAAAACGACCGTTGTTCAACTAAGTTTTGATAAACCCTTGCTTGGCTTCATTTACTCTCTTTGCCCCCTGACGGTTGTAGCCGTTATGGAGTCGTGCCGAACCGATACTTCCGCCGTCAGTTCATGGTCCGTTCACCGCCGCGGCAGAGATGAATTCCTTTAAAAGGTGGCGCAATCTTCAAACTATAGATCCAGTTTATAGTTCAAAGTCTCTTGTATTAAACCTAATCTCTATATATTGATCCTTCTCCATACCCGATCTAGTCATATTCTTCGAACACTATACCCCAAACTTCTTTATAGCCCATATTCTCATCATTTACAATGCCTCACAAGGAAGTTCCTCTCCGACCTGTTAAGCTGGCCTTTGACCCAGTCGGATCAGACACTCTCGGTGTTCCAGACCTTGACTTTGCCTCTCTGTTCCGCGAGGAAAAGGCCAAGGAGGATGATCCTCTCGTCCTCCATCCCCAGGATATGGGTGTCCCATGGAACACTTCCCTCCCTTGGACAAGACAGTCTAAGCACTGGGCGTACGCCGAGGCCGAAGGATATGATCTCTGCAACGCAATCAGTCTCGATAAGGCCTCGGAGCGAGGAACTCTTCCTATGGAGTTAATGGATGAGCGCCGCAAGTGGAAGATCGACGAGCTTGTCGAGGACGCCTTGTCCTGCTGCGTTTATCTCTATCCCACATCTTCCCCCAAGAGGCTGGCTCTCTTGACACAATCTGTGCTACTTCTCTTCCTTCACGATGATGTTATTGAGCGAGGAGATACCCAGAATGACACGACAGTTGTGGATGAGTTCCTAAGCATGGCCCCCAAGAACAGACATCTCAAGAAGTTCTGGAAAGAAGTGCTTGAGTGTGACCCCATTCTCGGACCCGATCTGCTCTATGCTATCCACGTCTTTGTCCGCGATGGACGTGTCAAGTCTCCTTTCAAGCAAGACAAGTACGCCACACTGGCTGATTATATGCTTTACCGTCGCAATGACGTTGGCAAGACGTAAGTGGTCTCTCAAACGTCTCTGAAATTCCTTACTAACTTTTACCAGATTTATGATTGCTGCTATTCGCTTCGGCTGTGGCGTGCACCAAACTCGTGAGGAGCTCGCTCCTTTCGACGAGATAGCAGACCTTTACGTGCGCCACTCAATCCTTATCAACGACTTGTACTCGTACGATAAGGAGGTCCATGAAGTCAAGACCATTGACGCGTCTATCGTGAACGCCGTCGCTGTCACTGAGGACTTGTTGTCTGTTTCACCGAACCTGGCCAAGACTATTACCAGGCAAATCTCATTCGACATGGAGAAGGAGTTTTACGATATGTGTGAGAAGTTCATGCACAGCCCTTCTATCAACGATAGACAGCGCGCGTTTATTACAGGCTTGTTTGATGCCTTGACGGGAAATATCTTTCACTCTGCTACATTGAGTAGATACGTTAGACACGGCGAGAACCCGCTTCCTTGCAAGTGTTAGAGTTCAACGGGGTAGTGTTTTTAGCTAGCATTCGTTCTGCATCAATACCACATTCTTCTTTCGTTACAATAACAATGGGTCTCGTACAAGATGGGATGAACCGTAAAGCTTAACTGCGAAAAATATCTCGCTTTGGAGGATAAATCTCTCATTATGGAAAGCCGCGGCATCATCGCGATCTGACAGGCGCTATATTTCCTGAACAAATCCGAACTCACCACGTTTTGCCAATTCGTGCCCGACTAACCTTAATTTTGACACGTCCAGAGTTGCATCCATCCCACCGTTGTAGTGGATTTGGATCCCCGTATCCCACCGTAGTAGCGCAAGACGCGATGCTACACCACTCGGGTCGTCACAACGGGTAGACAGGGAGGACACAGACTGGTGAGATAAAATTCCGCAAGCCACTGTTGAAAAAAATGGGTTGCTATCTATAACCCTGCACATGAGAAATCCCCCGCGTTGAATGATCCTTTGGACCCTTCGTTGTACGTGGAAGATACGCGGTTGTAGATAATGCAGTCCTCGGACTGATATCTCCTTACCGGGCCGATATGTCGTATTCGTGGGGTCAACTGGGGCTCACCGCCTGTTGGTTGTTGGTTGTTGGTTCTGTTGATGGATGGGATCATATGATATTGGCCCCCACTGGCATTTGAATGATACGTATCATCCATCAAGGGTATCTTGTCGATGGATACCCCGGACCGCGTATTGACAAGCATGTTGACGGACACCATAAGCGGGTTACTAGGGTACAGGGATAGAGAGATCATCGGTGCTAGATTAGGACGTGACCCGGAAAAAGTTATACGAGCGTAGAATGAGAATAACTTGTAGAATTTTGAGACCTAAGAGACTATAGACAGTGGGTGTGTACGCCAAAACTCCAACCCAGGCTTGATAAAAGAGTGTGATATTATACAATGTTGAACAAAGGAAAGACATGATCAGATGTCAAGAGTCTTGAGTTTGCCAAACAAACTCACCAAGCCATTCTCAACTCCACTCAACAACGTGGTAAGACCACTGCCACCATTATCAGCAGCCTGCTCCTTAAGAACCAATCCAACAAGATCCCGAATCTCAGGAGCAAGATTCTGGTTATCCGCAGTAGCAAGACTTTGCAGGAGACTAGTAAGGACGTTCATCAGAGGATGCAACGAGGCGTTCAGTCCAGGGTTGGGGTCAAGAGAGCGGAGGATATTGTCAACGATGCGAACAATCTCGGTGACAAGATCATCGACGTTTTCGATCATGAGGTTGCGCTGTGTGGGGGTGATGTCGAGAGATTTGAGGTTACGGGTGGCAGAGAGTTGGCTTAGAGGTTTGGAGAGAATGGTGCGGATGGCGGAGGTCTCTTTGAGGACTTGGGTCATGCCCTTTGCCTGGGAGAGTTTTCCAGCCTGGACTTGAGCAAGAATGCCATCTAGTATCATCAGTATTTGTCTAGTAGGAGTAAAAGAAAGACATACCGGTCTTGTCAGTATGGGGAGCAATTTGATCAAAAGCACTATCCAAACTCTTGGCAATATCACCACCACTCTTGAAGCCTGTCGAGCTAATCGTAAGGCTGATCAATCGCTTGGGATGCTTCTTGTAAGGCTTCTTCTTGCCCTTTCGTGACTTGTGCTTGATCACAGAAGTCTTGGCCAGAGGCTCCTCCTTGGAACGCTTGGCATTTGTGGTAGCCTTTTGAGCCTCGGGGTCGGTGACGAGACCGTCGAGATCGAATGCGAGGGCGTTGAAGTTGCCTTCTGCGTCGACGAGATGGGAGTCTCGGACGGTGAGGGAGTTTTCGGCGGGTGCTGCGATGGAGCTTGTCACTAGCGTGACGGCTGCGAGTAGAGAGAATCTCATGGTTGCTGAATGTCGGATTCGAGGTTGAGAGGCGATTGTGTTGAGTAGTTGAGAAAGTCCGGGGATTGCACGGACGCGACTTGTGTCTTTATACAATTCCAATCAAAGTCCAGACCAAACTTGAGTTTCGCCTCAAGCACATTTGAAGCCATCGTCATACCGTCGATCCTTAGCGCATCAATAAGATCAGGACCCTTAGCCATTTCCCCTTCGCCACCGGTGCCAATTACGTTCATTCACGATGCGTTGAGCTTAAGCTTAGACTTACACTTTATATCTGGTATGAAGCTATGCCCAGAAGAGACTTTGTGGCTTGTCGATCGACCCCGATAAAGTTGTGAAAGCCAGATCCGGATACATCAATCGTCAAATTGATACGTCAGATTGCTGTGCCCTGTGGATTCAGTTATGATGGGCACTTGGCATGTCAGGGCCAGGAACCAGGGACCCTTTATGATCTCATGCAATGTGAGATCTGCTGTGCCTCTGACGGCAGTTTTGCTGATCGGTCATTTTGTGATGGGTGGATGAAGTCTGCATGTGTTCGTCGACCCTTGTTCCTGGACAAGATCTTGTGCCGCAGCAACAGAGTGTCAGCGCATACATGCAGGAACAATGTGCTCCGGGTGGCGGGTTTGATGGTTGTTCCGGAATGTCTCAGGTATGCGAGTCGACGGATCCGTCAGAACTGAGTGGACATTCCTGTGGGTAAGCATGAGGAACACAACTAAGTTGACGTCTGGACTTATAAACAGCGTAATGATAGCGAAAAGCTTGCAAGAGCTGAGTAGTCACTGCAATTACAATTCTCTTAGACGAGATTAGTTGTCAACTGAGACAATTGAATCGCGCTGTCCAATCAATCAATGATCTTTACCTGAGAGAATGTCTTGGAATGTGACATCCTCATTCAATCTCAACATCACAAACCAGAGCAACACAGCATTAAAATAGCCTCTTCCCCATTGAAACCCGGTTTACCGACCCAATTCGCCGTGAAACCAATCATTCCGTCAAGTCCAGAGAGTTATGAGCCCTCATCTCAATCTCATTCATGTCTTGTGTGAAGTTCCCCGCCCTACCCTCCAACTCACCCACCCTCTAGCGGCAAGCCACAAAAAGAATTCATCTCCACAACTGAAACAAAAAGAACAGATCGCATCAATAGCAAAAGAAAGGGTCTGGCCGGGGATTGAACCCGGGACCTCTCGCAAGCTGTGCTATAGGGTGTACCCTAAGCGAGAATCATACCACTAGACCACCAGACCGAGTATCTTCAGCTGAGCTGTGATTGTTAAAACAGAGTTTGCTGTTTGATCTTATATACGGTCAATTATGTGTTGATGGGGGCTCGTCTCAGCATACCCTGCACGCATCTTGAGCGGGCATAGTTATCTAGATTTTGACAGTAACAGATCCCTAGAGAATATTCGCAGAGGTACAATTAAAGAATAGAGATTTTAATTACACTGATAATGAGTTTAATTTACATCCTAGGCTCAACAGTGTTCAACAACAGGCTGATCGTGAGGTCATCACAACATTCATAATTATTGTCACAATCACAAACTGGAATGATGAAAGAAGTGAAGTTTTACTGTATTTGTAGCGGTATATGAAAGGGGATATCTATAATACAATTTCCCAACCCGTTCATTACTCATAACATCATGATCCACCCTACAGCAAAATACCATAAAGTCCCTCACCCTGGATAACCTCACCATTCTCATATGTAATTCTCTTCCACCCTTCAGCATGCGCCTCATCACGAACCCACTCGGCAGTAGGGAAATATCGCTCGTCTTTCTTGATGGTTATGACGGATGGACTACCAGAGTAATCCGTCATTTTAATCTTGAAATCTGAATCACTGTCAGCTGGTTGTGTGATTGTAATAAAGAGGTGAGATCTTACATGTCTTGTCAGGAATGTTAACCACCACATTCTTCAACGCCTCAAGATCCGGCGTAGGCTTATTATCAATGTGCGTGATAAACGTCGTCGCGTAAATATCGTACAAATTCGACGGTGAACCGATCAACCAACTCGTAACATAAACTTCACTAGGCAACTTCTTGATGCACTGTCGTACAGTCCGATGCGGTTTCTGAGCCGTCAAACCGCAAAAGTTGATGACACGCGATATCTCAAAGTCATCTTCCAACACGGTCTGCGCTTTGAAACTGATTTGTTCACCGCTTCGAACGGCGACGATGTCGAGAGTGTCTTTCCAGTACATGGGGTCCACGTCAGAGAATTGCGTGACGAGTTTACCGTCGAGTGTGAGTAGCACGTCGCCTTCCTCCAAGGAATCGGGCAGGCGGCTTGATGCGCGCTTCACCATGAAAAGGCGACGGTCGGAGGATTTGGATTGGACTTGGCTTATCCACTCTTCAGACACGCCCATGACGCGCGCTTCGATCATGGTGACTGGCGCGAGTTCGACGGAGAGACTTCGAAGGCTGGGGACGATTCCTTGGCTTAGTTTCTCCACGATGGGGACAATGGCTTGGGAGCCGAGTCCGAAGCAGGCTTCATCAAGATCGTCCATCTCGTAAACGACCCAGAGAGCCTGAATGGAACCATCCTCAGCGACAAGAACGCCACTTCCACAATGAGTACCAATTCTCGTCTCAACGTCAATCCGTTCGACGTTCACAGGACGGCCTCTGGGTGGATTAGGTGGCTCTCGTTCCAAGGGAATGACCTTTGTAACAGACGTCGCGGCATAAACCATCTCCTCGCAATCATTATGTCCAACAAAAAAGGTTGACGCGCCTTGTGAGATTCGCTCCGTGCTGAACTTTGCGCTTTTGACGGGCGCATCCACCAGACTTGGGTCGTATTGGATAACCGCGTAGTGATGCGCTGGATGCAAGAACACAACCTTTCCGGGAATGAGAACCGAGTCTGCGAAAGTGAGTTCGATATCGCACAGCTTTGTCGGCACAGTCGTTCGTGAAATAATGACGAAACCGCGATCGGCGTCAATAACAAGTCCCATACCAAGATGGACACGCGTGGATTGGCCATCGATGAGAACCGGTGCCGAGAATTTGACGTGCACAAAACTTCTCACGATCTCTGCCACCGCTCTCAAAGGGATGTGCTCAAGGGTATCAAACGTAGCACTCAGCTTCGCTGGTCTAACCGCAGGCAACGGCTCGGCGAGGAGTTCAACATCCCAAGCGCCTGTTTCATCATTGCGCGTAAACATCTTCATCCGCTGGAACCAATGTCTATCAATCCGTACAACCGCCGTGCGAACAGTATGCCGTTCCCAAACATGCCAATACTTGATCGCCACGCGCGCTCTGTCAGGAATATCCTTCACGACCTGCACAAAAGCGTCTAAGTTGGGTGTTTTCTTGTGATTGACGCTATCAACCATGAAATAATTGTCGTGCGCAGGGTGAAAGGGTCCTGCTTTGCAGACATACACGCCACGGCAGGGAAGGACGTATCGTTGGGCGATTTGATAGGATAGATCGTGAAAACAGCCTGCGCCGACGGTGACGAAGCGGCTTGGTGTGATTTCGTCGAGGTTTTGAACTGTGATTTCTTCTTCTACATCTTCGCCGTCTCTTTGAACGAGAAAGCGGAGAGTTTGACCGATGTTGTCGTCAAAGAAGGTGTTTAATCTGAGAAATTGTGTGACGAGTTCGCCGTTGATTTTGATGAGAATATCGCCCTCTTTCAATTTGCCGTCCGATGGTCCTTCGGAGAGAACGTCACATGCGACGATGACGTTGTCTTGTCCTGGGAAAGACTCCCTCAGAACGCTCTCCCATTCTGGACTCAGGCCCAGTCGTCGACACTCGTCAAAGGGTTTGAGTTTGAAAACGGTTTGGATCTCTCCTCTTTTCACTTTGTCGCCGTTTTGAATCTGCTTTAGTGCTCGTAGTGGGCCGTCAAGAGGGAGGAAGTAGTCCGTTGACCCATCAGTGCGACCACCAGCTTGGAGTGCAATACCATGACCGTCGACATTGACGACGGGAGATCCTGAGGAGCCACCTGATGCAGAGGCGTTGGCTTGGTAGTAGCACGTGTTAAAGTCCATGTATCCATCATAAATGGGGGCGTTTCTGTCCAGACGGCTGATGAAGCCCGATAAGATACCCAGCTTCTCACCGCTATCATTACCGATGACCTTGATCTCAGTTCCGACTTCATCACATTAGCTGGACTGTTTCATGGTAAAGCTTGAAGACTTACCTCTTGCAAGATCCGGGCGAAGTTGCATGGCGGTGAGCTGCATATACTTGACCTTCTTAGGATCAAACTTTAAAAATCCAAAGTCATGAATCGGGTCACGATAAATGGGATGAACCTCGACTTCTTCCTGATTATTGAAGACGATGTAACCCGAGAAAGGTCCAGGACCGACGACATGGCGGTTCGTGAGAACAATTCTAATCTCATCAGCGTCAATCATTAGAACAGTCGTAGGAGTCTTACCCTCGCTCAGCATCAACAATGAATCCGGTTGCTTCACTAGTCTTGGAAATCTCGGTATCAAACGCATACGGATGCGAGAACTTGACCGAAACAACACATCTGACGACCTTTTCTATAGCTCTTTGCCAAGCTTCGCTTTCGCTTTCTGAGAGAAGACCCGTCTTGGAGGGGACTTTGTCTATGCCGTTTGCCGGCTCTGATAGTGAGACGTCTCTCATTTTGTGAGGGAGATCTTGATCGATGGCCATCTTGCCCGAAGAGACCGAGTTTGTAAATAAAAATGAGGAACTGATTGAAAAGAAAGACGTGCAACGAGAATGAAGCGAGATATATTCGGAGAGGTTGAAACAAAACGCCCGCTTACTGTTGCTCAACAGGCAACCAGCCCTATGACCAAGGCAAGTGAAGCTGACCTACTGACCCCTCACCGAAAAGCTGAAGGCCTCAGCCCCAAAAAGTGGGACAGGTCAATTGAGGCGCAGTCTGGAATCACAAATCAGCCTTACCAAAGTCTCGTTTCACTACAGATGTTGTCATGTTTCATTTTTGAGGAGATAATTGAGGCCGCCTGACTTCGGGGATGGTCGGTTACCGAGTCGGAGAAATTGTTGTGGTAAGCATTTGGGAATGGAGTCATTGTGAGACGCTACGGCTTGGTGACTCATTGGGGATTACCCGAGTGATTTTCGTATAATACATCTGTTTAGGGGAGGATACTCTAATCATGTGAAACTTTTATGGAATCTATTGTCTAAATGCTCAGTATGCACGATGACGTGATAGCTTCATCCAACATCACCACTCAACCAGAAGCAAGAGAAACCCTCGTCTTACTCTCCCCCATCTCCAACCTCCAAACCCCATCCCACTCCCCCCTTCTACAAACTTCAACTAAAGTATCTTTTTTCGGCGTATAAATAGTCGCCATATCCCCCGTATTCAAACTCGGGCTCCTCACCCATTCTGCCTTCAACTCACACCTAACAGCCAACAGCGCAACAACAATCATAATCTCTGTGGAGGCAAATTGTCTCGCGGGACATAAATGCGGTGGTGCGCCCCAAGCAACGAAACTGCTCGACGCGGTCTTTTGGTTGACGAAGCGGTAAGGATCGAAAGATTCGGCGGAGGGACCCCAGGTTGTTGTGTTGGTGTGGATGGGTTCGCCGGGCATCATGACGAATTGGCCTGCTTTTAGAAGATATTTATCGTCGAGGAGGGTGTCGTGTGTTACTTTTCGGATATTCGCGTGAACATGTCTCGTTCGTTGGGTTTCTTGATAAACGCTCAACAACAAAGGGCATTTCGTCTTCAAACTTGCAACGTCGAGAACAAAACCACTGTCCTTGTTTCCAGACACAGCATTCTCAATAACCTCTCTCCTCACCTCCTCAAGCAACTCCTGCCTAGAAAAGAGCTCGTAGATAGTCCAGTGTAGAATAGGTACCGTGTTTGCAAAAGCAGCAGTTCCAAAGGTCGCTTGTTGTTTGCAGATATCATCCTCGTCAATACCTGCTTCTTGCATCGTTCGTTGGCGAGCCATGTATACAGCTGAGACGTCGGAGGGAATGTTCTTGTTATACTTTCGAAAAGCGTCGAACACAATTTCGCGCGCTTTGTACCCTTTGCCTGTGATGTCGAGGCCGATGAGATGAAGAGGCATATAATCCTGCCATTTCCTGCACCCTGTTAGTTTCCCAACTCATAATCAATATAGAGTGGGCGACTTACCAAAAGGCCTCATCAATCTTAGGATCTCTAAAAGGATGCTCAACGCCCAAGATTCCACAAGCACTAGCCTGCACAACCGTATATCTCACCCACTCCAACAACTTGACCTTCTTCCCCATTATTTCCTCAACGTCAATCAACGCTCTATCACCCATTCTCAAATTCTGCTCATCCAGATTCGGTCCGGGTGCAAGACTGCTTTTATGCGCATGACTAAACGTATCGGTAAAGTCACCACCAAAAACTTCATACGTCGCTGCATTCGCATCACCCATGTGCTTAGCGGCAGTTTGCATAAAGGGTCTGAAGGATAGGGTCTTGGATCTTTGGATGAGGGGAATGAGACGGGCTGTTTTTGCGACGTAGAGTTTTGTGTTGAAGATGGCGACAGTGTAGATTTCTTGGTCTGTTTGTTTGCTGAGCCAAATGTGAGTAGGGTGTTCATCGGGGAGCTGAGAGGGATGTACCTGGTGATTCCATGATAGCCAGAGCTATACTTCATCATACCCAATAAATGTCCAAAGAGAGGTATACGACTCTGCAACCGCTTCGGTTCTCTTGGATCATCGAACAGAGAAAACATCCATTCTAACGTATACGCGAACAGGACAAAGCCCGCGACGCCGTACAAAATTTCCTTCAACATGGTTGCAGTCTACCAGCAAAAACACCAGTACCAACGAAGGATGCCAATTCTACAGTCCATCAAACAAGAGGAATGCTGACCATTTTATTATGATGACATTCCTAGACTGGAACCTCGCTTATCAAGAATTTCAGATCTTTTAGCCCGAAAACGCGAATACGAACTCCTTTGGTGGAGAGCGCTAATCAACACTAGAACCCTTTAGTTCAGGGGATCGTGAAGGATCCGAACTCGAGGATTAATTGATGTTTCATGATTGGCGGACGACAATCTCGTACCGATGTGTCGGGTTCTTCAAAGGTTCCGACGGTTGCAAATTAATTGACTCCCCTGCACTGATACAACCGTCACCACTTCAATTGACTTGACGAAATACACAGAGCAAAATATATTCAGTACCTAAATGATCATTTTCCTCCTTTTTCCGTTTCTTTTTCCATTGTGACCATTGATCTAGAGTAGCAATATTCAACTGTTCATGTTCATAACCGGACAAGCAATACTGTTCCCACACCAAACGCCTTGTTCTGTCCGATATACTTACTCTTCATGCCAGATTGGTGGATGCCGCCTGGTTGAACGCATCGATCATTGCATCGTACAGTTTGTTCGTCTCCTCAATTGAAGTCTTGGTGCCCAAGTAGAATTCTCCCTCAGGGAAGAACAGGATCTTGCGCAGTGCATATGCCAACTTCTTGGAGGAGCTAAAGCCTGGCGAAAACTCGGAAACAATGGCGTCGAACTTTTCGTCGTTGGAAATATCGTCGATCTTCTGGGTGGCACTTCGAACGTTACCACTGTTGTCCTTGTTCCAGCGCCAGATGCGGCTGTCGGGTGACGGCTCTTCGTGTTCGGCGATGGCGAGCCACATGAAACAGTAGAAGAATGACTCTAGGTCGTGTCGGTAAGTATGGAGAATAAAGTTATCTTCGCGGCGGGCGACATCGATGGCCATGAAGGCCTTGGTACCGATCATGTCGTGGACGGGTCCTTCGAGAGGAACGCGAAGATCTCTGCCGCTGTCGAGGTCGATGAGAAATCCGTGAGGCTCCTCCTTGCTATCTCCTCGCGTCTTGCTGATCATAAAGTTGCCAGGGCAAATGTCTCGGTGGAGGATCTCGGCGTCGAGGTAAAGGGTACGGTGCGCCTTGATGGCATCTCGTATGCAGGTGATCAACTCGAATGCACCTCGGTAGTCGACAACAGGTTTTCCGACCGGGGAGATGACGACGCATGCTGTAAGGTACTTCTCCGTCTCAAGACGCCGCTGGGCGATGAGCTGGTTGACGCCCCAAATGTTGAGCTCGGTAACTCGCTTCATGAATGTCTCCCCCTTGCGGCTCGACTCGTCGCGGAGGGAAAACTTGACAATGACTTCCTGTTTGTCTTCCTTTGTTGCTCGGTAGACGGTCGGTCCGTCGCTGACAATCTCTTGGGGACAGGTGAGGGGGCTCTTATCCAGCCAAAGTTTGTAGGTAGCGCCTGGGTCGGCCTTGTCGTCGCATGTTTGCACCTCTTGACCCTTGACGATTACATACTGGGCCTTTTGAGCGTTGTAGAAAATCATGGGGTTGAGACCAAGTTGCGCGTCGTTCATGTTCATATAGTCGTTTTTGAATTGCTCGAAGGGGACGTTGTGTTGAGTTCCCGACCGGTAAAGACGAACACGGTCGAAAATCCAGAGCTCGAGCTCATCGTCGCAGAGGTAAAAGCCGTGGAGGAAAAGACGCGTAGGCTGCGCGTGAAAGACCCTGACGGCGGATTCGTACAAGGTGCCGATCGCGGAGTTGTGATCGTGGCCGGATCCGTGTGCGATTTCGATGCCGACTACTTGGGTTTCAGGCCAGGGGTTGTCGTCTTTCTCGTGCTTGGAAGGCATGAGAAGATGCTGGATGACGCCAGGCTCGATAGCGATACCGCGAAGGACACGCTGAGGGGTGCTGCGCTTCCACTCGATGCCCTTGAAGTACTTGTCGAACCAGGGCATGTCCTGCTTCCAGATGTCGACGGCGATTTTGTCCATTTTACTGAGTGTAAATGCTGAATGCGCGTATAGAGTTTCGTGGCAAAGGTTCTAGGTGAAGGAGGTAGGTTTGTTCGAGGAAACGGAGGCAGGCCGCGGACGCCTTTTATGGAGGAAACAGAGTTCAGAGGAGGCAGAGCATTGCATCACATCCATCCTTGAGTTGGGAAGGTCACACGAGGGGTACCGTGGTCACGCGCGACTGCACCTGCACAAACAGGGCTTCATCATCATAATAAGGCAACTGCGTTGAAATGGTACATCCATTTTTGGCGAACCAAGGGATCAAGGTACAAACACCGAGAGTGAATGGAGGCAAACACCACCGCATAATGGAAGATGTTTCTTATTCGTGATACAAACACGATCAAATAAAGAGATCAAATCACCATCGGAAGTTGAATTTCAGTGTGTAACGTTGAAAAAGGACTTTCGTCTTAATTTACTTAGAGGCGAGGAAAGATGTCTTCTCATATCATGTGAAGTAAAGTTTGGATCAGGGCTTCTCATCCATCACCCCGCTCATTCACCCCTCTCTGCGCACAATTCTGATCGACTTCGTCTTATTCAATGGGTTCGTAGAATTTTGCAAAATTTGCTGAAGTCTAAGTGGTGAGCAGAATTGGTAGTCGTCAGGGTCTGAGACAGAGTTCCGATGGCGGCGAGTCGAGTCATCGCTCTTGCCTTGTGGTTCGTGCAACAAGCGCCGCGTGGCTCATTGCGTTAACTTCGGTCAGATGATTCGACGGCATCTTTTTCCCCGCGCGTATGGACGGGATGAATACGGTTTGAAGCGCGCAACGTTACACGAATGGTATTCATCTGGTTGGGTCCCGGCTTAGTCTCGGGGCGGGTGGCCAGCTCATATTGGTCCCCCCTTATACGTAAAGCCGGGTCGTTTGTATGTCCAATGATGATGTAGGCTGACTGCGCAATCATAGCCTGGCCCATGGCAATTGATTAGTCTCATCACTTAGGGCATTAGTATTGGCTTCACCATGGAGTGTGTTCTATATTGAGTTACGCTTATGAAACTCACACAAATACTTGGTTAATAAGAAATACATGACTGTGACATCCAAAACTACCTCGACGCTCTTCCAATTACACGTTTGGGTGTGTAGACGCCATGGGTTCCTGGCATCTGCTCGCAAGGCGTCACAAAGACAAAGCAAAACACCATGTCGTCCCCATCCTTGAACCGGACACGGCTCAACATGGCAAGGCCCGAGAAGCCCCCGTGACAACCGTCCAGAAGTCGCCAAAAAGAATCCTGTCCTTCCCAGACGAGATCGTCATCTTGATCATGCACCAACTGCCCCCTGGTGCACTCTACATCCTTCGTCAAACATGTCGCACCTTTCACAGCCTCGCCTCCGAGTTTGTCTTCGCCCCCGTCTTACTCGAAACCATGAAGTTTATGCAAACTCGACAGAAGTCGCACGACCTTTCCTGGGAGGCACACGACCACCTAGCAGCCATAAGACGTGTCTTCACCCGCCAACACCTCTGCAAAAATTGCCTTCCTCTCTTCAACGACCACCAAAAGTTTATTAGCAAGCTCACTAAGCTGTGGAAACCGAAGATGTGTCGGCGATGCAAAAAAGTTCATCCGAGACTTTTCTTTGCCGGGCGTTGGGATCGCTCATGTATGGGACAGAAGGGGTATTTCGCTTTGTGTGAGCATGCGAGGCTGGAGGCTGATTTTGGGGAGGATCATTGGAGTTATGGCGAGTATATGGACCTCCGGATTATTGATGAAAACGATAGGCGGTTGGGTCACTTGGATACGTTATTCGACTGTCCTAAAGGGTGTCATGTTTTCCTTGAAGACTCTGGTGTGCCCCAATTCTATGGCGTCAAGACTATTCCTATGCTGAAGATAGAGCTACCGCAACACCTGGATAATGTGACGCTGCGAATGCCTTTGCGAGAGAAATTGGAAGAGTTGGACTACTTGTGTGTTCATGCTTCAGACCAATTTAATGCTATCGTCGAAAAAGTCACAGATACTGTATGCGGCTGTTTTAAGCAACGGCACAAGACGGACCAATACCCTCTGGCACAGCTTTTCAGCGACACATCTGCATGCAATAACCACGTCTACAACTGCCGTCGTTGCAATACTATCTACACCTGGAAACGCGTGGAAAACCATATCATTCTCCATGTTAGTATCTTCTGCGACATCACCTGCTCGCCGTTGAGTACAGGTTGGCTAACCAATCTACGCTACCGACACAAACGAGACTCGATTCTAAACAGAAAATCAACGAAGCGAATTCTCTGGTGCGACGATCCAAACTGTGCCACTGGTTCCGGCCACCGCTGGCGAAATATGGTACAGATTTTCCACCAGCATGGTATAGAACGAGCGGGTGCTGGGAATTTTCCACAGGATGGCAGAGTTGTAGGCACTCCAGAGATGCAGGCTTACTGGACATGCTGCCGCAGCTCATACGATTGGACAATATGGAGAGAATTCACCGATTACAACATGCATTGGCTTCTTTAATCTAAAATCTGCTTGACTATCCCGCTGACAGTATCAGGCTGTGTAAGATTCGGAGTATGGCCACTCTTAATCTTATGAACACCAACCTCCCCACTCGTCATACCCTTCAAAAGCTCCATCATACCATACTGATACTCGGTAAAGACAAGTTGATCTTCTTCACAGATGATGTAGTGCACTTCTGCGTCTTGGTAGCCTGGGTATGTGAGTGCTTCTTTGTACGATGCGGTGGAGTGCTGGGGCAATTGTTTTGCGAGACGAAGAGCTTCTTCGGCTGGGGAGTCTGAGTAGACGAAGGGTGCTGATTCAGGTGTGAGGGTCATGTAGTCGTCCTGAAAATGTCAGTTGGGGTGAGAAGAGAGGGGGGTTAAGCTTACCTCGATGATGAGGAATTCGGGGGGTTGGAGCAGGGACATGACTGATCCTCCGACAGGTAGTGCAACACCAGCCAAATAGACAATTTTGCTCACGCCGCCTTTCTTTCCTTCAGCCTGTCGCGCCTTTTGTGAGAGTTTTTCCAAACACTGAGTCGCAGGGACTCCGCCGTATGAGTGAGCCAGAAGAACCACGTTCTTGTCTTCATTCAACAATTTCTCAACCACGGATGAGATCTCATTCACATCATCGGTCATTGTAGCAGGATCTTTGCCCTCTTTTCGTCCGACGGAGGGTAGATCCACAACCTGGGATTGAACTCCATCGCGAGCAAGACTCTGGGTGAGGGGTTCGTAGAGAGTCGGTGTAGCAAAAGAGCCAGGGATGATAACAACGGTCGCCATGATTGAAGAGAAGACAAGACAGATTGAGCGAAAGCTTAACGGGTGGGCTGCTTGTGATTTTGAGGTTAATGAAAATAAGCTCATATATACCTCAGTCCGTGCCTCAGCGTCGCATCCGACAGGGCTGGAAAGTCTCAGGGTCCTTTGCGAGATGCCGAGGCGGAAATACAGCCGTAAATGGAGGTGTTTTCCTGAGGGGATTCGCGGTGAGCCAATCAGATAGTGGGCGGTTGAGGTAGTGGAATAACGGCTCTTGAAGTAGTGGACGAGCTTAACCGAAAGGAACATTAACCTCGTTGACGTGCATTCTTATCGCGCAATCGGTGCCCTGTCCCTACGAGTGGTTTGCATTTTCGTTTGGTTCTTGGCATGATGTTCTGACCGATAAAGGTTTCAACATATCGCCTACAAAATAACGTGATGATGTGACGCGTCGCTGTTGGAAACAGCCACGTTGGCGTGTCTCGCCTGTAAAAGCCCAAAAGCAATTGCGAATGTGTGAGTTTAATTGGCTGGAACATTGATTGTCGGTAAATTCAATGAGCTACTTCGGACAAAGAATTCCCTTACGATGTTCAACAAGTACCGGGTGGTTTTCTCGCACTGGTACCATTCCAGCTTTACTCGAGTATCTGTAACGGCGCTTGGAATGTTTCTATGAAAGTTTATTCACTTTGAGTTTGTTCTAGAATGCTTTACTGGATGTCACTCACTCTCTTGCGCTGAACCTACCCTATCTTATCATCTGTAGATGCTAACCCCACTGTAGTCTAGCGCCACGACCCTGCGTCACTGGCCACCACCAAACATGGTTTAGCGCGAGTAGGACAAAGGAGCAGAGACTTTTCTCAATATCAAAGCCTCCTTTCATCTCACAACGGAAAACATGCAACTTCTCCGTCTCAACACCTCACATCTGCGAATCTCACCGCGCATTTCATCACTCACAACACTTACCTCATTCTATTCTTCGTCATTTCTGATGGACGGCAACAAACGTCGTGGCGGTAGTCGTGGCGGCAGTCGCGGTGGCAGTCGCGGCGGCGGCAACAGAATGGGTAGCCAGCTGGTCAACCCCAACAAGGTACTTGCTGCCAGAAGAGGAAATGAAAAAAAGCAACGGCAGAAGAACGAAACTGTCGATATCGACCTTGTTGATCCTGCGCAGCCCGGTCCTGCTCCCGCCATGGAATCAGGCGCCTTTAGCACGCGTCGCTTCGAAAGTCTTTTGGAGAACAAGAAGGTTGACCATACCATCGTGCGCACCATCACAGACGATATGAAATTCGAGTACATGACGCCCGTGCAGGCTCAGACTCTGGATGAGCTTCTTCCTCCTAACCGTAGCGATTGTCTCGTTCAGGCACGTACTGGTACGGGTAAGACGATGGCTTTCCTTCTGCCTGCGTTGCAGACCATGATCAACCAGGGCCGTGGCAAGGGTTCTATTTCGCTGCTTGTCATTTCGCCGACTCGTGAGCTTGCGCAGCAGATTTCAACTGAGGCGACCAGGGTCTTGAAGAAGTTCCCTCAGTATCGTGTGCAGGTTGCTATTGGTGGTACCAACAAGGACCGCGAGGAGAGGGGTATTCTCGCTGGCTGTGAGATTCTCATTGCTACGCCTGGTCGTCTTTTGGATCACTTGTCCAACGAGGAGATTGTTTACTCTTTGCGCAACCTTGATACTCTTGTTCTTGATGAGGCCGATCGTCTTCTCGACATGGGATTCCTGAGGGACCTTCGATCCATCGTTTCGCATCTTCCCAACAAGGAGGCTACCAACCGACAGGGCATGCTCTTCTCCGCCACTATCGCCCCTCACGTTAAGCAAGTCGCCGAGTTGGTGTGCTCACCTCAGTACAAGTTCATCTCGACCATCCCCGAGGGTGAGATCAACACTCACGAGCGCGTTCCTCAGGATCTCATCAAGGTCCCTACCTTTGCAGACGTCACCGCTGCCATGATTGGTTGCGTTCGTGAGGAGGCTACCCGAGGCAAGGAGTTCAAGGCCATTCTTTTCGCGACCACCGCTGCCATGGCAGACTTCTACTCCGACCTTCTTCAGACTATGCCTGGACTGCCCCCCGTTTCGGTCCTGCACAGTCGCATGACGCAGAGCAAGCGAACAAGAATCACAAATGAGTACCGAACTGCTCGCAGCGCTATTCTCGTGGCTACAGATGTCGTTGCTCGCGGAATGGATTTCCCTGGTGTCACCACCGTCATCCAAGTCGGTCTTCCCGCCGACAAGCAGAGCTACATCCACCGACTAGGCCGAACTGCTCGCGCTGACGCCGACGGTCGGGGTATCCTCATCGTCTGTGAGGCGGAGAGCTTCTTCCCTACATACACCCTCAAGGAGATCAAGTTCAACCCTCGCGAAGCCGACGTCTCACCATTCCAAGACGTCATCAACCATGCCTCCAAGATGGAAGACGATGACAAGGCTCGCGTTTACCAAGCCTGGTTGGGCTACTACAACAGCCACATGAAGGCTCTCCGATGGGACAAGGCAAACCTCGTCCACGAAGGCAACCAGTTCGCTCTCAAGGGCCTTGGCGCTCCTGAAGTACCAGCTCTGCAGAAGAGCACCGTTGGAAAGATGGGTCTGAAGGGTGTTAGGGGTCTTAACGTTACGGCTGATCGACCTCGCGTTAAGCACGGAGCTCCTGGAGGCCAAGGTGACAACGGCCGTGGCAAGCGAGGACGCAAATAGAGAATATGGGTACGGTACTGTCATGAATAAAATACCGGCGGGAATGGAGTTGAGGACATTGCAGAGTGGATTTATGATATGATGATACTGCATTAGACTTTACATGGTGGACCAGATGACGATTGTTCACGATAATTCAAGACTCTGTTTATAGAATGAAACCGTTATAGAATAAATGAAGGGGACATACAAGGATCATTTTGTACCGGGTTAGTAATTGGTGAATGGCTAGTGGAAGATAGATGATCCGCTATGACTGTACAATTGACAGATCATATTCACCACATCCCATCCCATCCTGCAATCTGACCCGACCAAGGACTTTTGCATTTTCAAACAAAAAAGAAGCAAAGTCCGCAATGCAACATCAATCTCACCTGACCTACAACCATGGAAATCTGCAACTTCATGTACCATCCCGATCTGTTCCTGAATCAACTTCAAGAGCATGGACCACGTCACATCTGGACGACATCCAACTCAATGACTACTACTCCCCAGAGTCAAAATCCCCGACGGAACAGAAAACGGAATTCTCCCGGTCCTACAAGACCCAGTCTCGTCTCGCATCCCGGAACGGCGCGCTAGTCTTGGTCCACGCACACTCAAATCCCACCACTAAGAACTCCGCCTCCGGCTTTTCTTTTTTCTTGTCGCTTCCGGTCGAGGTCCGCCTTGGCATTTATCACCATCTTCTCGTCTCCGAAAATCTTCCCGTGCTGTGCTCCAGTGGGAAATTTCGCGTACTGGCTGAGGAACTGTACGATTCGGACCTGAAGATCCATCCGCAGATCTTACAGACTTGTAAACGGGTCAACGCCGAGGCAACCGAGATTCTGTATGCGGCAAATGTTTTCCGGAGACGGTTTTACTGGCCTGTCACTTATAGTCGACGCGGTCGGAGTAAGCACTTGCCACTCAAGGAATCGTCGCCTATTAGTGCCGTCAATTTGGATAGTATCACAAAGATTCGCCTCTTTCGGGAACATTATGCCTGGCTACGCGATGGGAGACTAAGAGTTTTGGACGAGTTCCCTCAGCTGAGAGAGCTTCAGATCCACATGGACATGAACTACGCCGAGAGTTCATCTTCAGCACTGAAAGAAACCCTGCTCGCTATCCATCGTCACCACCGCCACCTGCCTAGCCTCACAGTCAAACTCCGCCTCCCCTTCGACCAAGCGTGGAAGGACTGGTGCAATGAGTACACCAACCGACCCATGGGCTTCAGTCTTCACATGCGAAAGATGCAGGAACTGCAAGACTGGATGACGTCTGCGGGTAATGTCTTCACCGGCAGGCAGACGAACTGGACGTTTCTGATAACCCTGGCTGCACACTGCGGGCCTTCTGCAACGGTTATTTTCTCGACGGGGCTGTTCGGAGCCGAAGAGGCGCATGTATCGTGCTGCATCGACATCGATGGCAAAAAGACGTTGAGCAAGATGCCGCGAAAATGTGACAGGTCCGATCTGATATAGTGAGAAAAAATGGTCAGATAATAGGCAAAAAGCAATCGGATATGGATCTGAGACATTTAATAAGTTTCAGAGTAAGCGTACGGCATTTCGATCTGTCATTTGCCCGTTCGGTTGTAGAAGCTGTCCAATTGAGAAGCTCTTTTTACAAGGGATGCGCCACTGAAGTGCTTGTCCTCTCGGATGTATGCTTGGTCTCTCGGCTCTATGCTTGTTGTCTCCTCTATTCCTGACGTAGATGTGCAGTACCTGCGTCTTCATGCTCGTAAATGGTTCGAAACAAACGATGCCAAAGCGTTGCATATCCATTAGCGACCGTTGAGTCGTGCATATCGCGGATCAGGTAAAAGATCAAAACATGTTCCCGCAAGAAAAGAGTGAGAAAGGATGATGTTCTGACCAATGAAAAAAGAAAAGAAACCGTATTCGAGACCCTGGTACGAAGCTTGGCGATCGTGCACTGACTCGATGGAATGCAGCTATTCCCAAAGAAGCATACAATTCCATGCCCTGGCGATGTAACCACATTCAATCAAGATACCGTACTGCATTTCTTCTTTAGATGAAAAAAGAAAGGAAAAAGAAAAGAAAAATATGACATTTTAGACGTTTGTCATTAGTTTACCCTGGTATGCGTCGAGTCTAGTCCACCACAATGCGTAAAGACATTTTCTGAGATATGATTTAACGTGCTTCATAAGGGCGATTTCGCCCGCCACAATTCCTCGTTTTGTCTTGGTCTTGTGTTTTGCTAATTTATTGTTAATTTACTATACTCGTATAATGGTTTCTTTACGGGCAGCCCTGCTGCTAAGCGTGGCATATGTTTCGCAAGTCACCTATGCGCTCTCATTAGATGACATCCCACAATGCTCTGTAAGTCCGCTTATTCATATTGACGATCCTTGTACTAACCGCATAGTTACCATGTGTGATTCAGGTGATGAGCAACCCGATGGCGACGAACTCGAGTATCGACGAGATGTGCAAGAGCGAGGAGTTTAGTCGGACAATACAGAATTGTATTTCGCAAGTGTGCACGATTAGGGAGTCACTCGGTATGTTTTGTTTACTCGTGTCACGGAAATATGGCTGACGGAGCATAGAGTTCAACGACTTTGTTAGCAAAGTTTGTGATGTCCCCGACGAGGACAACCGGCCGCTTTACCGGGCTATTATCATTGCTTGGGCAGCTATCAGCACAGTGGCAGTGGTACTGCTCGTCCTTGCCAAGATCTTTGTTACGACGCCTTGGGGTACTGATGATAGCTTTTCTATCTTCACTTACGTATGTCGACCTTTCATATTATTCTTGATCTACAACGGCTGATGGTTGGTTTTAGTGTATCATTGTTCCATCCACGGTTTTCTTTCTTCGCAGTAAGTACTCCCTCGAAGAGAATAGTGGAAGGTGTGCTGACAACACGCACAGCCATTGATGCTGGTTTTGGATCCCTCAAGACACTATACCAGAGCAACGACCTCACAGGCGTCTTCAAGGTATATCCAGAAACACCCGCCTTACTCAACAACACTAACATATCCGCAGAACGTGTTTATTTGGCAGGTCCTCTTTATGGGTGGCATCGGAGTCGTCAAAATGTCGATTCTCTTCTTCTACCTCCGAATCTTCCCCGGTCAGACATTCCGACGCATAGTCTACGGGACAATGGCCTTCAACGCCATCAGCTCCATCGTCATCATCGTCTGCAACCTTACCGTGGGACGCACTATTGAGGTTGTCTGGGGTGGAAAATCGGATCTCAGCGTTACGATGGAGACGTACGGTAAAGCTCTGAGGATCACAATGGCTCATTGCGTGATCAACTTTGTGGTTGACGTGTGGATGCTTATCCTACCGATGACTCAGTTGTATAACCTGGGGTTGAGATTGGATAAGAAGATTCGGGTTATGTGCATGTTTGGTATTGGAATCTTGTAAGTTGGCCTCACTCTGGTGATGATTCCTTCGGTGTGCTGACATGTCACAGTTTGACGGCAGTTAGTCTGGTGCGATTGGTCATGACGGCAAAGATCCTGCCCAATCTTAGTGAGACAGGTAAGATGACATTGTCGAGTCAGTGACGACCACTTGATGTACTTCATTTACTGACAGTCACACAGATTCCAACACGCATTCTTCGGTCATCTGGGCCAACATCGAACTCAACGTCGGCTTCGTAGTCGCCGTCGTGGCACCAATACGTCAACTCTTCCAACTCATATTCAACGGCTTCAAGCAACCCGACAGCCCCAACAACACCACACAGAAGAGCAGCCGATCTCGCACAGCAGTATTTGTGGATCGGTCTATGATACGAATCAAGGATGGCGATGAGGAAGAGCTTGTTATTTCAGATCCTGGAAATTTGGGCGGTACAACATTGGCGTCTTCAAGCAGTAGGGGAACCGGGAAGAGGGAAGGTCATGAGCAGGATGTTGAGCTGAGCAGCTTGAGCATAATGAGCAATGGCAAGGGCCAATAGTGGAGGGTTTATTGTATGACTGACGAACTTGGGTGGCTACTTTGATCTTTGGTGTTATCTTATCGGTATCTTATCATCTGCATGATGTAATCGCATCTGGTGCCAGACTCTTCGGAATTATCTTTGCCCGCTCCGTGTCTTTCAACAATTCTTTGTCCCAAGAACAAACAACTTCAGGAACAGTCAACTAAAACGCCTTGGCTCTTCCGCTTCATACTAAAATTATCCTGTCAAGCAAAAGACAAGACTCTTAGTCTCGGGAATCAAGCGGCGACCTTCTCGGCGGCCCGGAAACAAGCATCATACCAATTCGCAGACCCGCCAATTATGTCTCTTGACAAAAACTTGGCACAGTGCCGTGACGTCAGTGAATGACATGCTACGTAAATGTGCAGCGACAGAACAAAAAGAATTGGCTCTCTGTCTCTGCCCTACGACTTCTGGCGGTGTGTCGCATGCTATGCCATCATTGTGCACCCCGAAGACCCTGCCAGGGACTGAGACTTGAGGCTTATATACTTCCGATGATCTGCGACACTTTCCAGGGTCGTTGGGCATCAAGCCAACCTCAAAGTTAATATTGCCAGCTAAAGCTTCAGAAGGGTCGGGGTTCAACCTCTACTCTACACACAACCGTCCAAGATGAACTACGCCAACATGATTGAGGAGAAGAACCTCAAGGTATGTGATCCCTACTGCCGTCCCATTTGGCTATACTGACTGTCCAGAAAACATTCATCATCGCCACGCTATGCTCTACCCTCGTCGGAACCTTTACCTCGTCCATGGGTCTCTACGACCGCGTCAAGGAGAAGCGCAAACAAGCCAAGCGCGACACCACCCAAGACGAAGAGATCAAGAAGCTCAAAGCCGATGTCGAAAAAGCCTCCCACGAACGCGACCGCGCCGCCTCCGACCGGCAACGCATACGAGACGAGGTAGAAAACTCCTTTGAGCGATCGGGTGCCCTCATCAATCGCGAGTTTGAAGACGGATACAGGAGATATGGTCAGAGATTTGCGATCGGGGATGTCGTTACCGAGAATAAATTGCAGGCGCAGGTTATTGCCATGCAGCAGACTGTGATCAATGTCCTGCAGGATGCGCTGTATAGTGGGAGGCCGCTTGATCGGGCGGATATGTCCAGGCTGATCGCTGCGTCTGATGCAGCAAGGGAGGGATCTCTTGGGGCGCTGCGACAACAACGAGAGCGTCTGGAAGATCGCGGCCCTTCACCTCCACTCCCTCCTCCCCAAGCCCTTCCTCCTCCGAGAGCGCCTACCGTTGTCGCAGACGAGTCTTTGTACTGCCGCTACGCTCTCGATCTACAACACATTCCCGAACAAGGCCTTTCTGCGAGCTTCATTCCCCGCGGCGACCATCTCTGCCCTGCCTGCGACGTCCACATCGATGTAGATGACGACGATGGCTGGGCAATTGGCAAGACAGCAGTGCGGCTGATCAACGACCACGGCTACAAGCGCGAAATCGATGAAGAGCTCGAATTCCACGTCAGTCCGCGCTTCGTCGTAAAGTGCCACACACCCGAAGGAGAATTCGCATGCGTGCTATGTAGCCGCTTCCGCGAAGAGGACGTCCTATGTCCCACTGCCGACACCCTGATCAATCACATCGGCCGAGTACACAACGTTGCTGAGATGGAGAGGGAGTTGGACTTTGAAGTACGTTCTCTCGATCTTGATAGAAGGAGTATAGCTTCAGTGAAGCCCGTGGATATGAACAAGAGGATCATGCCACCCAAGTCGGTGGGGAGTTCGTCGGGGAGGAGTGTTGTTGATGATAGACGGAGTGCGAGGGCTATGAGTGTTGATAGGCGGAGTATGGGTCGGAGAAGCTTGGATGGGAGGAGTGTTGCCGGTAGGAGTGTTTATTGAGTAGCATACGGTTTTGCATAGCGATTGTCTTAGTGAGCGTTTGACAGATTAACAGATAAGTACCCTGGTCTCCGTCGCTGGTTTGTTACCTATGGAATGACGTCCTTTTCGTTGAAGCTACTATTACCTCTCAACACTACGCGTTATCACAACAAGATGGCCACTTTCAGAACCTCATTACTTGGTCACGCAATGAACAAGGTAGCGTTAAAATGTTTCTCAATCGTAGCGGACCATGATGCCTACAGCACAGGACTTCTACTCCTCAGGCAAGTTGATATAAAAGTTCCTTTCAAAGGCATGCTCAGAACCAAACAATGGTCTGAGGTCTTTGTTTTGGGCTTCTTGCCGTTCCTGCGCCGCACTCGGATCAACCTGCTGCAAAGCTGCCAAGTAGGCGTGAGATGCCGCCGCGTACTCTTGGTAAACCTCTGGGAGTTGGGGATACTGGTTCCAGCCGTTGTTAGCGGACTTGAGTGGTATGATAACTGGGAATAATTACACTCTGGACGACCCATTGACATATATGTTGGTCATCGGATTTGAACTCATCATTGTCGAATGCGGTCTTGGCTTCGTCCTTGTACTTTTGAGCTTCCTTGCCGGCTTGGAGCAGCCTTTGCTTGGCATCCTGGAGACGTAGTTGGGCTGCCATGATGATCGATTTGTGTTGGAACTTGGGATATGTGGGCGTGAAGAGATGAGTGAAGAGTATGGATTGAGCTAGAATCGAGAATTGAGCCTGGTCTTATATACCCAAGAGCTCTTGGCTGATCGGCCGCACGGTGTTTTCAATGTCTTACATGACGCGTATCTCATGGGCCATCAATCCATAAAACTGGGCAGTACTCTTATGCGGTTGAGAATAAGGTCAGATTTGTTAAATTGTCGTGTACCAATGGCGGTTGGGGAACAAGGCCAGACGCGCACAGGCACTGCTCAATTTCCTCAATTGATATAGTATTTCTTTGCGACACTGAGACATACATATTAGACAAGCCTCTTGCGTGTGTTTTGGTGTTGATCTCTTTGATAGCTCACCAATACGGCGCTCTGATTAGCCAAGTTCCGAAAAGCTGCCCACCGCTTCCCCTCAATTACCTTGTTAGGAGAAGACGGTTTCATATCACAAAAGCAAACCAAGGACATTCGCGATTATCCTATTGGCTTTGGAAGCGGTGGTCAACCACCTCACGATATGCTCTCTCCTTGGCGTTCCGCTATTCCTCAGCCCCAATTCCCAAAGCTCAAACCTGTTCATCGGCACGACGCTTGCTACCATGGCGTCTTGATTAAACATGACATGCGATTTCAGCGGGATCACGAAGCTACGTTGGCTGTCTATCAGTTCTTACTGGTTAGTATTGGGGAAGCTTGCTTACCGGTAGGGCAGACGTCGCGATTAGTCTGATCCTTGGTTGCTGGTCCTCCCGGCTCAGTAGCAAGGACCTAATCTTGAACTCCACCCTCTACGTAGCTCTTACATTGTGAGATTCTGGCCACTCCATCTCTGTTTGTCTTTTATATGACTCGAGAAGGCGACAGGTGATATTTCGTGTATGCGTGGCCTCATCAAAAATCACAAATTACCTAGACGGAGACGATAGCGGTGTCTCTCTACGGAGTTTCGCGAGCATGGTCAGGTAATGCGACAGAGCCATATACTCTCGTGTATATCTTGATGTTGATCTCTGTGATACCCTTTCTGCACATCATGAGGCCCTCTAATCGCTCAAGTCCTAACCCAGGGCTAACCACTCCCCCTGGGAGAAATACAAGATCCATCCACTCCTCAGGCAAGTTAATATAATAAATCCTTTCAAAGTGATCCCCGGCACGGGTTAGCTCCGCAATAGCCTTCTGCTGGGCCTGTTGCCATTCCTTCGCCGCACTGTCATTACAGCGCTGCAAAGCATGGGTATATTGTGCTTGATAATTCTGGTATTCTTGATACGATGCCTGAAGCGAGGGACGCTTATATCACTCCAGCTCTTAGTCCTCGAGGGAGCTAGACTTTACTGCACGTCAGTCTTAACCATATTGGATGTCGAGACAGAAGTGCTGGAGGAACCCAGGACCCGGGACCTGGGAAGGTGAGCGATAAGCTTTATGGCTGCATGACTAGTCTCATTGCCGCATCTTAGCTCTACCAGATATCCGAAAAGACCGACATGAGATCTACACAACCATTATTACCACCATGTAGATCAATAAAAGCTTCTCTGTGCTTTACATCACAACGATCAATTCACCTCCGCGTCCAAGTCCATTTCCAATCCTAAATGCGACTCTCCCAAGACTCCTCAGCCCACACTCTATGTGCATCTGCCTCGCCCAGACCTTCCTGCCGGACATGAACCATGCACTTCAGCAAGTGAAGCGCCTTGTTCTTTTTATTGCTCTCGTCGTACGTCCTGGCAAGGTTATTCTCGGAAAGCATCGTGAATTGGCGAGTCTTTCCCAGATATGTTATTTGATGAACAACAAATTTTTCCCACAGTTTTACACCCTTCTCTGTCTTTAACAAGGATTCCATGCCGTGAATTTCCTTTCCTAATTCATTATTAAAACAATATACTCTCGAAATAGCACATGAAACTGCCTCAGGAGCAGCATAGTCGTTCGAAAAGTGTGGATAGAACTGCCAGTTACAGCGTAGACGTTGCAACAAATAAAGGCCCTGTGTCTGAAGCTAAAGTAATTATTGGTGGATATTTCAAAAGGGACACTTCAAAATGTTCCAAAAAAAAGAGGCGTAACCTAAATCGCATGTTACAGACATTATACGCCATGGGCCCATCGTAAGGTTATGCGATAGTTTCGCATATTGAGTGAAAGTTTGAACACAAAAGCTTACACATTACTACAAAAGCCTTTGCATGATAAGATAGAGTTTCTGATATCAGGCAGCCGAGCAAGGACAGAAAATTTTGCAAATCTTCATCTTTTTCCTCCTGCAACAAATAACCCACGTGGTTCCTCAATCAACAGATCTCTCCAACCCCCTTCTGTACATCCCACCGCGAAAATGGGGGGTATCGAGATAATTCTGGGCTTCCACGAGTCCATGCAAAGGTAAGTATAAGGTAAGTGCTTCCTTAGTCCAACACACACTGACGTCCAGTCTCTACGACAATGAGGATTTTTCTGACCTCACTGTCAAATGTCAAGACACCGAGATCAAAGTTCACAAAATGGTCCTGACATGCCACTCAGAACACTTCAAGAAGATGTTCACCGGCAATTGGAAAGTGAGTAACTTTCTGCCGTCCTAAAGACGTCTATGCTGATGGGAATTCAGGAAAGCGCCGAGAAAGTCATCGAAATCACAGAGTTTGAACCACCTATCGTGGCGGCTATGTTTCGCTTCATGTACCGCTTCAACTATGTGGGAGATCAACAAAAGGACTCCCTGTTTCACGCCAAGGTGGGCGAGATCGCGGACTTTTCCATGGTAGATACGCTCAAGAACATGGCAGCGGAGAATTTCAGATCCACCGCGGGATGGATCGCTTCCCGGGAGGAGCTTGTGGCGCTCATTGAATATCTGTACAAATCACCGGATCTCGGTCTTTGTGATCTTATTTTAGACAGAGTCACTGAGAAGATTGATCTCTTGCTGGAGCAGGACTGGTTCCATGAAGTGATGGTGTCAGTACCTGAATTTGCAGCTACTCTGGTTCGCCGCGTGCACAAGCGGACTCCTATGGTCTACAGGTGCTACAATTGTCATGTTGCTATGCCATGGAGTAGCATTGGTAACAACCCGACAAATTGCTATCAATGTAATGCCATGGTCCATTGGGGTGATGCTGATGGGAGGCTGCACTCTAATACTCTATAAGTTTCCTGAGTGACAGGACCTTTGAGGCGTAGAAACTGCGTTTCAACACCCAACGCATTGAGAAGTCGCAAACATTGTCTACGCACAACTCGGCATCCCTTTGTGCCTATCGCTGTGCTCAACTCCCAAGGAGGCAGTAACATGTGCCTACACAAAGTAATCACCAAAACGGAAAAAAGGAAACTACAACCATAGCCTCATTTGCAACTCCGCCACACACGAATTAAGGAAAAGAACACAAGAAAGGAAGGAATGGCTCCGGCTATAGACTGTTCAGACTACCCTACATTAACAAAGTTAAACAACCCTGATCGACTCCCACGACAATTCTATAAGGACGAGAGGGGGAAAAGAAAAAAAGAAACAAAGGAAAGAAAGAAAAGCAGGGCGGGATAAAAAAGAGAAACTACGTCTAAAGCAAAGTAGGTTCCATCTGTGCGAAAACAAACGAGAATGGCAACGAAAACAAAACATGGTGTTTTGGTAGAGAAAGTTGGAAAGAAACCAGGTGCTGTTCAAGCATCAGAGTTATAATGCTTCAAAAGTGTCAACAAAACTTATTATCGAGAAGGATTAAAATACATTTGCATCCCATGACAGACATAAATGCTCTCGGTGAAGTCTCTCTGTATTTTGAGCCTCAGCGCTAAAACCGCCACAGCGCCACAGGAAACACGGTGCCTGGATTAAGGGACGGGTAACATCTACCGAGATCTCTCTCACATGACTAAGAAAGGAAATAAGTCGAGTAAGCAGCCCCAGATCGTGATCCCAAAGCGAAAAAGGCGATGGAAAAGTTGGGACCCAAGATCTGGATCGGCCCGCTAAGGTTAGCGCCGGTGCATTAGCCTAAAAGGAGGACTTTTTCCGGTCATGAAGTTACATCATACCTGTCGCATTGCTATCCCTACAATTTACTGAGTGCGTGCTTCATGTTCTAACCGTGCTTGAACTAACTAACTGCAATGAAAGTATGCATGAGAGAGGCTGAGAAACAATCGAGATATTGAAGACAAGTGAGGCGGATGCTCCTCTTTATATTTAAAACCACAGACCATAGACTACATGGATAGTCCCATCAATTAAATAAGATAGAGTTTCACAACTTCCAAGGTCAAACAAGAAAATGGGCTGAGCGTTGTTTAGATATGCTACGCTAGTCAAGTGTCAATCCTATGACCTTTCTTGGCGACCCAACCCACTCACAAAAATCAATTCCACCATGTTTGTGTTCTCTCATTGTTCCTTTTCTTTTTCGTAGGGGACCAGCCTTATCTTAATATGGAGTCCGACATCGCAGACGACCTCGACAAGCTCAACATTAGAGATATTCTCAACGCAGATTCCCGACCGACTTTTATTATTGATTTGGATCCTGATGATGAGTCACCACCTAGATCAAAGGTTATTCAGCCGGTATTTGCCAACACCGCGTTGAGTACCCACGAGAAGCTTTATGACGTGGTCCGAGGGGAGGAGGCATCACACGTTCAAACAGAATCTGTTTCATACGGCGATTTTCGGAATTGGGCGACTGGAATTACAACGCAAGATGATTCAAAGGATGTTTTCCCGCTCTTCTTTCTGTACAAAGATTTGTTATGGACGGGATCGACTGTGGCGAAACGATGGCGATTAATCAGTGGGAATCGACTTTGGCATCGCAGCGCACCGCCCAGGACATTATCTTCAAGCGCGCTTTCGCGGGCGAGCACGCCGGGTATCAAAGATCCGGAGCATATCAAGGAAGAGCCCAGACCACCAAAACCGGAGCCGGAGCCGGAGCCAGAAACCAAGGAAATATTCCAGAGCCCGACGGAGATTACAGCGCCGGAATTGCCTTCAACAGACACCACACTCATCACATCAAACCAGCGAAAACAATCACTTCTGTCATGGTGGCGAGCTGGGACGTCCAGGGGAAGCTCGGATCGTATCACAGGTAGTTCAAGCAGCGGCTCATTCGTGCTGGGAAAACCTGAGAAGGCTGTCGCAGATTGGACGGTTGAGAAGCCAAAGGGTGTCTTAACGCCCTATATCAGGCTTTTGAGGGATATTGACTGGTCGTTGACGCCTCTTGGACATATGGATACTTGGTCGCCAGAACTGCGACAGGTGGCGAATTTGGTTATCACTAATCCTCATCCTGGTAAGATTTGATCGACACGATGCTGTATTAATTTGCTAATTTCGATGTAGCGAGCTTGTTCTGGGGAAACGACATGACGATGCTGTACAACGAACAATACGCCATTCATTATGCAGGCAACAAGCACCCCTCCATGTTAGGTACCGGCGCTTCAGGACCCTGGTCAGAAGCATGGGATGTTCTCGGATCAGCTTTTGCCGAAGTTGTTCGAACAGGAATCAGCCATCGAAGCGACAATGATGAATTGGCGCTGTTCAGAAGAGGATTTCTGGAAGAAACGCATATTTGCTGGTCACTCACACCACTATATGGTGGCACAAATCGAATCTGCGGTTTCTACAATGCACCCTTCGAAACAACCGATCTCATCCTAGGTCAGCGCCGAATGGCTACTATCAACAAACTTGGCGAGTCCCTACGCAAAGCAACGTCGATTAAAAGTTTCTGGAAACTTGTCCTCGAAGGACTGGAGGATAATCACAAAGATGTTCCTTTCGCGCTTGTTTATTCTGTCGGAGATGCAGAGGAGGGTGATCATCAGTCGAGCTCTTCAGGAAGCACCATCTCAAGCAAGTCTTGTTATCTTGAGGGGACGATTGGCATTCCGAGGGGTCATGCTGCTGCACCGGATCAGATTGATCTCAAGAGGAGCCATCAAGGGTTCGTGCCGTCTTTTCGCGAAGCTATGCGGACACGCGGTGAACCTACGCTGGTTCGCATCCGAGATGGGACTTTGCCGGAGGATATTCTGCAGGGGATTAAGTGGCGTGGTTTTGGCGAGACGGGATCTGAAGCGATTATCTTCCCTGTTCGACCGACAAATGGCGAGAATGTTCTAGCGTTTTTGGTTCTTGGCGTCAATCCTCGCAGACAGTATGACGCTGGTTACAAATCTTTCGCGTCGCTACTCAACAACCAACTCGCTACATCCCTAGCATCTATCATTCTCTTCGAAGAAGAAACCCGCCGTGGACGCGATGCTGCTGAAGCTGCGGCTTTGGAGAAGGAGGAGCTCACGCAGCAGATTAACCTCCAAGCAAGTCGTCTTCGCCGAATGACCGAGCTATCGCCCTTGGGAATGTTTCTTACCAGCCCCGAAGGAATTCTGCGCGAAGCAAATGATAAATTTTACGAAATGACCGGTCATACGCGTGATACCCATGGGGATATGGCTTGGGTTGATTTGATGGGTACTTCGGGAAGTATCATGGAAGAAGGCTGGCATCGCTTAACACAAGAACTGCTCCCGTGGTCAGGCGAAGTCAAGTTACGGAAGGGTGTCGAAGATCCTGTCAACATCCACGGCGAATCGATCGATCTCTGGGTCATGGTCACAGCGCATCCTGAAATAACACCTGGTGGTACGCTGCGGTCAATCATGGGCTCTATCACGGATATTTCTCATCTCAAGTGGGCTGAAGGACTGCAAAATCGACGACTACAGGAAGCCGAGGAGACGAGACGACAGCAAAATGAGTTTATCGATATTACATCTCACGAGATGAGAAATCCGTTAAGTGCCATCTTGCAGTGTGCGGATGACATCACTTTGGCTATGGAGGCAGCCAAGGTAAGTGGTGTACCGGCATCGAAGGAGGTTCTGGATTCATGTCTTGATGCGTCGCAAACTATCGCGCTATGCGTACAGCATCAAAAATCTATTGTGGACGATATTCTCACCGTCTCCAAGCTGGACTCGAATCTTCTTCTCATCACACCCGTGGTTTGCCAACCGCAAGCTATCATGGAGCGAGTGGTAAAAATGTTCGAGTCAGAGATGTTGGCGAAGGATATCACGCTCGAGATCCAGATCCATGAGGAATTTAAGGATCTTGCTGTGGATTGGGTTGCCATGGATCCAAGTCGTGTTCTTCAAATTTTGATCAATCTCATGACGAACGCTATCAAGTTTACGGCTTCATCTGAGAAACGCTACATTAAGGTTACTGTCGGGGTTTCCAAGACGCCACCAGAAGGGACACATACTCCAGGCTTCGCATTCGCACCAACACGAGGCGAGCTTGGTAATGTGGTATCTTCAGAGGAATGGGGAACTGGAGAGGCGTTGTACGTGCGATACAGAGTCCAAGACACAGGCTGTGGTCTCACCGAAAACGAACGCCGAATTCTTTTCCAACGGTTCAAGCAAGCCTCACCGCGAACACATGCCAAATACGGTGGAAGCGGTCTCGGTTTGTTCATCTCCAAACGTCTTGCCGAGCTCCACGGTGGTCGTATCGGGGTTGCTTCAGAAGCTGGTAAGGGAAGCGACTTTGGCTTTTACGTGCAAGCGCGTCGCTCAGCGGCACCCTCTAAAAAGGATTCCAATCAACCTGTCCTCTCGCAAACACCATCTACCACAAATCCGGCCACAGGAGGACCCGTCCGCACACCGTCTAGCAACTCCGACATCCTCAATCCCACCAACAATCGACGACGACACGGCTCCGACGAGACATTTGATCCTCGCGCATTAACGATCCACATCGTAGAAGATAACCTCATCAACCAAAAGGTCCTGGTCAACCAACTCCGCAAAGTAGGCTGCACAGTAAGCGCAACAAACGACGGTGTTGAAGCCCTCGAGTTCCTCAAAAAGACACATTTCTGCAAACACGACGGCTCCGAGCTTTCAGTAATCCTCATGGATCTAGAAATGCCCAACATGGATGGTCTTACATGTGTTTCCGAGATTAGACGGATGCAGAAGGAGGGTGGTATACTGGAGCATGTGCCTGTTATTGCAGTCACGGCGAATGTGAGGGATGAGCAAATACGGACGGCGTTGCAGAGCGGCATGGATGATCTTGTGAGCAAGCCTTTTAGGATACCGGAGGTTATGAGCAAGATTGAGAGGTTGTTGAGGAAGTATAACCGGTATTGATAGATTAGATTAGCGTTTTTGGTATAAAGGATTGTAATGAATATAGACTTTGGATTCATGATGAGTATCTAGTTTGACGATTGCAGCGCGTGAGATATCAGCGCTTTGTAGCCTTCCACAGCGTTCTCCAAATCCAACACCTTGAGATGTTCATGATCGGAATGTGCTTCGAGGATAGACCCTGGTCCATAGAGATATTTCTTATGGTGGCCTTGGAGAGATGGGATATCTGTTCCATAGTTGACCACTATTTTCTCGAAACCTGTCACCATATCAGCATCAGTCTTTCACGTAAAAGCGCTCACTCACCATCGACATCGTGATCAAGCGGCACAGGATCAACAGCATATGTACTAAAATCAACCGTCAAGTGCGGATCACTGCCCTCAACAATCTTCTTGACGAAGTCTTTCATCTCATGAGCTGTCCCAGCTGCAATCCTCACACTCGCGATAGCAGAGGCATTCGCCGGGATGACATTCCCAGCAATACCACCTTCGATCTTACCGATATTGATCGTAGTATTGCCAAACTCATCACTCGATGGAAGTTTGGCTTGCTTCAGCGCCACTAGTCCGTTGACTAGACTGTCGATCGCGTTGCTCCCGGTCTCGGGGTATCCGGAGTGTCCCGCTTTGCCTTTCGCTCTGACAGTGAAGCGCAATCCGCCTTTGTGTCCTGTAGCCAGTTTGAGCTCCGTGGGCTCGCCAAAGATGACAGACTCCCACGACAAGTCGAGTTTGTTCGCAGCTTTCATACCATCACCACCAACCTCTTCACCCACAACAAACAACAGCGCGACATCACCCTCCTGAATCTCTTTCTTTTCAAACAATTCCCGAACAGCAATGATCTGCGCCGCAACACTACCTTTCGCATCGACACTTCCCCTCCCCCAAATTTCATCGCCGCGTCTCTCGTACGGCCAATATGGTGGAACGGTGTCGAGATGAGAAGTTACCAGAACGCGCGTCTTTCGCGGTTTGTAGTACGCGAATATGTTGTCGCGATCTTTTGCGACAGTTTGAGTTTCGACAGTGAAGCCTGCATCTTTGAGGTAGGCTTCAAGGAAGTCGGTGACGGGCTTTTCGGAGCCTGTAATTGAAGTCTCTTCGACGAGGGATTTATGGAGCTCGAGTAATGGTGACGAGGAGATGATGTAAGATAACGGATCAGTGAGCGGGGTCTGGAGTGCGCACGCAAAGGTCGCGAATAGGAGATGTTTGATGAGTCTCATGGTGTGAAGATTTTGGTGTCAGATCCCGTCACGTCAATGTTCTTGGAAAGGCAGTGTAGTGAGAGGGGTTGGTGTGATGAATGTCTCAGATTAGATCATCGCTTCTTAGTCAGGCTCGACAGCCACTTATTTTACTTAACTCTCTTTAGTTTACACAGGTGATCATAAAAGCTCTTTGCTGTAATACAAGTATCACGGTGACTTAGGGCGACCCGACTGTGAAGCTATTCTAGTGAATCGACGTGACACTCAAATAAGAGGCTTCTCCAAAATCCTATACTCAGTCGGTCCAGCCAACAAACCCACCAAATCAGGATAATCCACTCCAAAATCCCCCAACCTAACAACCTCATATCCCATCCTATTATACCACGCCAACATCCTGGCCTTGCCCTCATGATGGAACGTCAACGGCACAAGAATCTCGAGCTGCATCCTCTCGCAACCTTGTCTTCTAACCTCATCCTCCGCAAAAGCAGTAATCTGCTTTCCTAGACCGGTGCCTTGATATTTAGCGTCCAGAGCTAACATGCCGAATTGACCCAGTGTTGGTGAGAGGATTTTGACAAAGACGCAGCCAATGGGTTCGCCGGTGGGATTATAGGCGATTGCGAGTTGGGATGCAGTTATGTAGGATGCTATTCCGGTGGGAGAAGTGCGTTTGTACGAGGGGATGAAGATGTCGGCTTCAGCGGCTGTGTAGGCTGTGTTGACGATGTCTGCGAGGGTTGTGATGAGGGTTTTATTGGTCGCGTCTTCTGACAGAGCCATTTTGATGACGGCCTCAGGTTTATCCATTTTGTCTGTTGCCATTGCAAATAACTGAATGTGAGATGTAGTAGAGGCTGCAGAAATCGACGGCTTTATGACAGAGTCGATGAAGATGAGGAATTAATTTTTGACAAGGTCTCACGTAAGTTACTGTTCAGATGAACCTGGCGCACCAATCAGAACATGCCCGGTTGGTGGTGTCTAGCGCTGATGCCAGTATCGGCTCCACCGGCAAAGACCAAGGCGTCAGAAGAATTGGCCGCCGAGAGCATAAGAGACGAAATAGTTAGGTCATCTTATGCGAGCTTAGGCAAGCAATTAGGCTACTTTATTTCTGTAGCCTAAGCCTTAGAGGACAATTCTTCTGACATCCACCTGCAAGGGTCTGTGAATGCCCGAGTTCAATAGATGAACATTCGGGATCACTTAGATCCGAATAGCTTCACCTTCTTTATAGTATTTACCGTTTGGAACATTCGAAAATTATATTCAAAAGCGGCTAGGTTTGGCGATCCCTACTTCTTTCTCAACATGTAAGCATACGCCGCAATGACCTGACTTATCGCTGGCGATAACTTCCTCTCACATTCCTCTTCTGCCACACCCTCTTCAACTCTCTTTATCCTCAAGATGACTCCTATAAACTGGCTGCGCGATCTCTGCGCCGTCGCTCAAGCATTTGAAAGCACCATCGACACAAGCGCTGTAGTCCAAGGTAAAGGAATTCCTCCAAGTAAGGATCCTTGGTATACAGCCCCCCAAGGCTGGCAGACCAAACAACCCGGCGATGTTCTCCGCATTCGCAGCGTTCCAATCTTGACAGAAATTGTCGCCAACTCTTCAGCTGCATATCATGTTCTTTATCGCTCCACCGATTCAAAGAACGATCCATCATGGGCTGTTACCACACTGTTCATACCCCAGTCAATTGATGAATCGCCATCAGGTAAAGCGCCATTGCTGTCGTATCAGTTCGCTTACAACACTGCCAATCTTGACTCGGCGCCTTCATTTGCGCTGTCTGGTGTTATGGCCAAGAGTGAGCCTACTTTGGGTATCAAGTCGAGTACGTCTCTGATTGATGAGATGATG
This sequence comes from Fusarium sp. NRRL 66335, assembly GCA_004367055.1. Taxonomy (NCBI): domain Eukaryota; kingdom Fungi; phylum Ascomycota; class Sordariomycetes; order Hypocreales; family Nectriaceae; genus Fusarium; species Fusarium sp. NRRL 66335. The sequence goes on along the minus strand of QHHG01000070.1, from coordinate 107,010 downwards.
GCGTTTGGATGGATTGTTAATACGCCCGATCAATGGGGACCGACGTCTGCTTTTGGAGCCAGCATTCAGGGTGGACATGCGACACTTGATGCTCTCAAAGCAGTCCAGTATTTGTTGAACTCGAAGGAGAATCCAGGGTACAACACGGCTATTTGGGGATATAGTGGTGGTTCAATTGCGACCTTTGCGGCGGCAGAGCTGCACCAAGACTATGCACCCAAGGTCAAGATTGAGGGAGCCGTTCTAGGTGGCCTTGTTGACAACATCTCGGGTGATTTCGACCTGATCAACAAGAGTCCGATCGCCGGAACCGTGATCGCCTTTCTTCTGGGCGTAACATCCCAGTACCCAGAAGCAAGAGAATACATCGAGAGCCGTCTTGTACCGGTTACCAAGGCCGAATTCATGTCCGTTCTCGATCTAGAGCTCACCCAAGCAGTCGCCCACTTCTCAGGACATGACATCTACCCTTTCTTCCAAAACGGCTCACAAGATCTCAAAGCGCCTCAGCTGCAAGAATTGTTCAACAAACAAGCAAAGTTGGGAGATAGAGGAGTTCCCCAGATGCCAATGTTTGTGTACAAGGCTATCAAAGATCAGTTCTGCCCCATTCAATGGACCGATGCTACTGTGCAGAAACTCTGCGATGCTGGTGCGGAGATCACGTTTGATAGAAATGAAGTTGGGAACCATGTTACTGAGATTGAGAATGGAAAACAGAGAGTCTTTGGGTTTCTTGGGGCTATCTTTGAGGAGGGTTACGAATCAGCCGAGAGGTGCAATGTTTTGGATGTATCGGTGGATGCTTCTGCATAGCGCTTATTTCTACTGTGTTCTTCAGTGTTCCATTCAGTGAAGTACGCCCTGTGAGGTCAATTCCAGCGCGCCCTGCGCCCTAGAGCTTACAGGGACTAGACCCCATCAGCACTAGCGCTATCTTCCCCAGTGGCAATTTGAGCGACATTATTCGTTGACTTTTCGATATCTACTCACCCTCTTCCTCACCTCAATTACTCACTCACAGTTCTCAACTCTCATCACTATCACTCACTCCAATATGGCCTCTTCAGCGCGAACATTCCTCGCTTTTCAGCGAAATGCAAAGCTTCATTCCCTCGTGACAAAAGTCACAGCAATCCGCCCCTTCAACACCCTCGAAGAAGAGAACCGTGAGCTATTTAAGCAAGGCACCGACGATGACTTCGCCGTCGTCACGGAACAGACAATCTTCCATCCTCAAGGCGGAGGTCAGCCATCTGATGTTGGAAAGATGGGCAGTGAACCTGGTGCGTCATTCACTGTCGCTGCTGCGCGCATGGATGCTGTACGAGACGGTCAAGTTCTGCACTTTGGCAAATTCGAGTCCGACAAGAAGTTCGCTGAAGGCGACATGGTCACCACAGAAATTGACGTTGAGAAACGTCTTCTATACTCCCGTTACCATACAGCTGGTCACGTCCTCGGCTCCGCAGTAAACCATCTCTTAAAAGACAAAGTCGAAGGATTTGAAGAACTCAAAGCCTCTCACTTCCCCGACTCAGCATCGTGCGAATTCCAAGGCCTCATCGAAGGGAAGTGGAAAGAGCCCATCCAAGCAAAAGTGGACGAGTTCATCGCCGCCAAGATGCCCGTGGAGATTGAGTTCTGGGATGAGGAGGATTTTAAGAAGAATGGGCTGGAGCATCTTACACCTGATGCGAGCTTTGTTGCGCCAGGGGAGAAGTTCCGAGTGGTGAGGATTGTGGGTGCGGAGGTTTATCCTTGTGGTGGGACGCATGTTGATACTACTGATTTGTGTGGGGAGACAACTGTTAGGAAGATTTCGAGGAGCAAGGGGAAGTCTAAGGTTAGTTATTTGGTGAAATAGAGAATAGAGAATAGACATAGAGGATGGATGCAAGGCACGGAGAACAAACATAGAGTCTGGTTGATCCCCCTTCTGTACAAAAGAGGTGCCGAATGTCACCATATGACTTCAATATCTGTCTGAAGAGTGAGCTTCTTGCCAGTATGACCCCTAAAGTTATGTAAATGCCTAGTTCATGATGCAACCAGGGTCGTCCTCGTATACGAGGGTCCCTGTCAGACCCTGGGCTGTCGGTCGCTGAATCCACCATCAACCCTGACGGCAACTACCATTTATCCACCAGTGTGACACAAAAGCCGGTAGTAGAGAGATCTGATCTCTTTGACCCCAGCGCCTTGCCGCAATTGCCGGCACATATCATCCTGACTTTGACATCAATCACGAGAAGAGACGAAGAATATGGGGATCCCAATAAAATTGACATATGGACTAAGAAATAATAGAAGCTAAACATACCTCGTAAGGGCTAGGCCTGCCCACCCTCGTTATCGCTCAAGCAGCCAGTTCATCATGCCATGTTCCATCGCTTATCGGACGAAAAGGCTGCGGGCGCGGCCGAACAGGCTGCCGAGGCCACCACCGAGTCCGCTACCAAGTCCGCTACCAAGTCCGCTTCCGAGACCGCTTCCAAGACCGCCGCCAGTAGAAGAGTCGGAACCGGTAGAGCCTCCGGTAGAGCCTCCAGTAGATCCGCCAGTGGAACCACCAGAGCTCATAGCAGCGTCAGCCTTCTGGATAAGGAATTCAGGAGCATCGCCAGCAGCCTTGCCCTGGTAGGTCAAGTGAGCAGGAGCGATGACAAGAGTACCAGTGCAGACCATATCACCGACGTTGCAGAAGACCTTGGTGCGGTCGGCGGGGTAATCGGGGATCTGTCCCTTGTTCTGGAGGTTCTTGGTGTAGCCGAAGAGAACGGTACCAGCAATCTTGTTACGAACAGACTCGTCGGCATCAGTGACGGAAGCAGCAGCGAGAGCAGCTCCCTGACTATATCCTCCAGCAAGGATAACAGCGTCAGGACACTTCTGAGCAGCGTCGTTGAAGTGGCCGACCATCTCCTTGATAGAAGCAGGGGTGGTTCCACGGGGAAGAGCGTTCTGGGGAAGGCCGGCAGTGTAAGCACCGCCGACACCCTGAACCCAAACTCCGCCTTTGCCATACTTGGCCTCGAGCTTGTTACCAACAAGAGGACCCAGAGTACCCTGAAAGGTTAATAAGATTAGCATATGATATGTCAAGTTGCTTCGGATGTGGAGAAACTCACCAAGTTGCCGATCTCAGTGGAACCGCGGGCAAAGACGAAAATGACCTTGGGGCAGCTTCCGGAGCTGCCGCTCTTGAGATCGTTGCGGGTGATACCGCCGCCGAGAAGTTGACGGGCTTCGAGGCCGGTGTCCTGACCCGCGGGGAGGGCAGAGGCCGTGGCGGCGAGAAGAGCAGTGGCGATTGTGAACTTCATTGTGAATGAATATCAAGTGACTGATTGAGACCTAAGCTCTAAAGAGTGACTGAAAAAGAAGTGAAGAAGTGAAAGAAAGTGAAAAGAAGGCTGAAAAGACCGGCTTGCTTGAGCGAGAGACTGTTGATGCTTGTGATATCTTCAATTTACATCGAGGGCATGGTCAGGTATTTATCTCATCAACGAGTGTGTGTGTCTCGGCATTCGCAAGACTAACTCTTTTGAAGATTAGACTAAAGAGTCAAATTAGTTGAGACGAAGTGATGGCACTGTCCGAGGAATGATCAATCACAAAACAGAGTAGCATCCATTCGTACGAGTTCCACCGAAGAGCCAAGACCCTGGCACATCATCTAGCTCCCGCCGAGCCCGTACGTCAGGCCTGTCAGTAGATCACCCGATGAGTGCAACACCATCGAGTCATTGAACCCTCTGTCACGAATTCCATTAATCCTTCTATTCTTCGCAAGAATACATCAAAGTAGGAAATTCATCCGTGGTTTTGAGGCTAGAGAACTCCACTGATCAACGAAACGGTAGCACGTACAATGAAACAGGTCAAAGCTGGACTAATTAATTAATTAATCAATCGATCAACTGAGCTGCAGACCAAGACTTGGGGCTGCGCTTTGACTTGCTTCTTGCCCCTGGAACCTGAAACGCAGGTGAAAGTGGGCAAAGCAAAAAGATTGCATGTGGTGCACGGGCTGCGGTGTGTCTACGGCGCAGCATTGGAAACCATGATGACAGTATTCCCGGTTTCAGAGGCAGTCATTGTTTTTTCTTATGAGGCTTGTCCATTTTCAGTTAAAGCAGTCCGGTATAAAATGAGGCCCCAGAGGTCGGTTAATTCCGCACTACCCCTAGACCAGGACAGCTACTACTTTAGATGGCATTTCCCCCGGAACTTATTTAGTCAAACCACAATTACTGATGCTTGTGTACCTGATTAGACGGTCTAGTTTCTGGTAGAGACAGAAATAGAAATACGGCTGAGGATTGACGCTGGCCTTTGCTTCTAGTTTCATGCTAATGAAAGTTCTAGCGTCTCGTATTGTAATTGAAACATGGTATGTGCACGTGGACTGAGTCAGGTTGTTTCTTGACTTTTGGAAGCGAATGATTTGCCCATTTCGGTTGGAGATGTGGCTGAAGTGTTAAATTGACGTGAGATGATGTGTGCTGAGGCTGCGGATTCGCGGAATAACTGACCAAGTTCCTCATTCCTTCACACCATCTTTTTCTTAGCACACCGAGGCTGTTGTGGGTAGATTGTTTCTTAGAGCAAATAAACTAGCTACATCATCCCGCCTTGTTAAAGCCTTGAAGGCCTCATCTCAACATCAAAATTGCCGAGGCTGTCATAAATATAGTGTTCATTGTCGCAGACTTCTGCATCATGCCTTGAAAACGGATATCACAACGCCATATTCTTAACGCCGACACCAGGTTGTCCCAGCTTTCTGGCTGCTGCCAAGTCCCGACCCCGCAAGCTGAAAAAAGACGGTGCTGGAAAGTTGGCCTAGCTGAGCCACTAACTACCCGAATGACAAGTTGGTCCGCCATGAGGCTATGCTCGGCCCTTCAGCTGAAACGTTTTCCAACAGACCGGTCGTGCTGCAGATCAACATCGTTTCATCATCATTCCTCCATCCTCGGCACGTCTTCCATTGGTTCACAGCTCCTTGAACTTTCCATCATCTGGCCATTGAGAGAATGAGTTGGTAAGTGCATACCAATCGGGCGGCTCCTTCGTCGAAAACTCTATATTCGCCTCCAAACAAGCCGAGGCAAAGATATCAACCCAATGGGACCATTCTTCTTTTTGCAGATCCCAACTCGCGACTATTACCTTTTGTAGATGTTGGCGTCTCATGGTGATCAGATGTAAAACCTCTTTGTACAGAGGCTTATACGCCTGACCCATGAGTCCAAATTCTTTAATGCTGGGCGGCAGGATATCATGAATTTTCTGATCGTTAGATCCCTTGTCAGACTCATCCATCAACACTGAGGCTTCAATGTGGATTGTTTCAAGGACGGTCATTCTAGAAAGATCTCGAAGCTTTTTATCTTGCCAGCCGCCGAGGTCCGATAAGTCGGGGTTCAATAAGTCGAGGTGCGATAAGTTGAGTGACAAATGTCTCAAAGTATCTTTCCTCTGAAGGACTATGTCAGTCATGACGCGTCCAAAGGGATGTCTTTCTTCGATGCCTGACCACATCATCATGAGTTTCCAGCCAACGTGGAGGGTTTGTAGGTTCGGGAACCCATCCACGAGTAAGCGGAGGTTGTGTGACGAAAGAGTGCATGCGTTGAAGATGACCTCTTTGACGTTTGCGTGGCTGAGATACGATGTATTACCCTCATGGTGTTCGTGGATGATTTGAGTCAGCTCGAGCCTTTCCAACGCCGGAGCTGCTGTCAACAATCCACGAATGGCGCCACCGTCTGGTGGCTCCTGCACGTTCCCTTGCAAGATAACAAGCTCCCGTAAACACGGCAGAGAATCAGGTCGACACCATCGAAACGACCACCAATTCCCAAGACAAATCTCAAGTTTTACCAGATTAGGCATAAGAGATAATCCAGACGTGACCAGCAACGCCTGCCTCTCATCATCAAACGTGGTCAGCGTTGGAAGATCAAGCCGTTCAACCAACGACTTGGGCATGGGATTAAACCCGGACTTCCGTGCATCCTCGTACAGCTGAGTACCCTTCATATGATCACACCTCTGCAGAAACGACGGCAGGTATCCCAGAAAATTCTCCCGCCGAGAGTATTTGTGCCATGGCGGCAACAAGACTTGGACCACGGAGAGATGTCGGACTAAATTGCCTAGCTTCGGGTTCGCCTCGAGGATCTGCACGAAGCGAAAGAAACGCGGTCCTAGCGGGCGGTGGTACAAGTGCGACAGCGCTGTGTGCGCTAGGACTTTGCATGTTCGGCGAAGGGCGATGAGAGCCTGTGTTTGGGGAGGCGTGTAGGGGTCTAAGATGTTAAAGTACCACATTGTGTAAGAGGGGGCCTTTTGGCAGTGCAGGCAGAATTCCTGGCATACTTGTTCGAGAACCTCTGTTGGGAGGGAGAGAAGAGACATTGCGGTGAGATAAGATGGTGAATAAGCTTAATTTGATGACATTGTGGTCAGAGTGAGACATGATTTTCCCGTTGTTCCAGTTCAAGTCACGTGGATTGTGTCAACTATAGCATTTTAACCATAATATCCGGAAGGATGCAAAACGAACTGTACATTCACCAATTCCATGCCATTCATGACAATCATTCCTCATTCCGAAAAGTATTGCCAAAGCATGCTCAAGTACCTTGTTAAATAGTCCACTGCTATTTACCTCTCTTCACTCGCCAATGGACTTATGTCAGTGCCTTCATAACCTGCAGAACATCTCAGCCTTCAAAGCATAGGGTAGGTACCTTATTGGGAAGGATGCCACTGTAGTCTAGCCTGGAATCATGCATGACCCCTGTCTCAAGTCAACTTGTTCTTGAACCGGCCTCTACTCACTCAACCACAGAAAAAGCAAGCGATAACTTATCTCTTGCCTGCCGTGAAACAGATGAAATATTCCCGACGAGCTGAACTTTCTTTTTTTCTGGCCTCAGCGGAACATCTTAACTCCATCACTCAAATCTCGCTGCAGGATCCTTGTCATCTCACCAAGCCTAGCAAAGCTGACAATAAGCATCAACAGCCTGCCTCCGACTGTACACTGTAGACTGGCGCATGCTTTCTGTCTGGCCCCCACTGGTGAAACTTGAATTAAATGATCAACGCCTTTTCTCGCAATGTCACTGGTTGGCCTTTACAGGATGTGATCCTACGGCGCAGCCTCTCATGCAGGATCGCGTAATGTATTTTAAAAATAACGAGAGGGAAGAGAGAACAAGTTTTGTCCTGATGGAACGGACTGATCACCGAGGATCCCGCTCCATTTCTTTTGTGTTTGTAATTTTGACAATTCCCCGACGACCAACGCATGCTTTAACGCGTTGATTGGAACTGTGCCTTGATCGCGCCAGACCCACGCGTTAATCGATTGGTAGGGCTGACTCTTTCGGATCCTCCGTCCCTCCATCACACCACTTACCCCGTCTTGGTCCGTCGGGGCGCATCATGGCGCAGTACTCAGGATGGAAGCGCACAGCGGTCTGGCTAACAGGCCTCGTCGCGACACTCACGACGTTTCTGGTCGTCATGCTGTTCGTGTCGCTGTTCGCGCTAGAAAAGGATTCCGACGATAACACCGTCACCACCTCTGGGAACTACGGCAGTGGTGATGGTCTCGGTCAGAGTATCCTCTACAAAGGGAACTGCGATGTTTCGGCGAGAGCTAACCTATGGATCCATTTGGCCATTAATATTGTTGGTACTGGAGTTTTGGCGTCGAGTAACTTCTTCATGCAGAGTCTTGTGGCGCCTACGAGGAAGGAAGTTGATGCTGCGCACAAAGCGGGTCATTGGCTTGAGATTGGTGTTCAATCGCTCAAGAACGTTCGCTTCATTGGCTGGCGGAAAATCTTGTTCTGGTCTCTGTTCTCGCTTAGCTCGGTCCCGCTGCATCTCGTCTTCAACGGTTGTGTCCTTGAATCCAAGGGCACGAATGGGTTTACTGTGCTGTTGGGCGCTGAGAGCCTTGCTTCTGCGAGTTGGCAGGGTCGCCCGTCTATCACGGGAGCTCTTCTCGAGCAGTCTAGTAACGGACGCTGGATGCAGAGCGAAAGTGAGACTCCGGCTAGGTTGAAGCCCATTAATGAGTCTATTGCGGCGAATGATACGCATGGGAGTTGGCAAAAGATCAGTTTCCAGGAGTGTATGAAGCGATACAACGACCCGGAAAAGTCTTTGGTATGTCGCTTCCCTCAGTAATAGTATTGTACTAACTAGAAAGACCCATTGGCGGCATTTGATCATGGTCATGTACAACTACGAAGATGAATGGCGCAACTCAACAAAAGGATGGAAACTGAGCCAAGTCTACAAAAACACAACGACCATGAACGACACAGACATCGTCAACCCCCTCTGGGCAGTGGACGGATTCATGCGCAGCGGTCGAAGTTATCGAGCGCTTAACGGTCCTATCTCTAGGAGGCTCGAATTCAACTACGACTGGGACGGTGAGATAAATGTGTGGAAAGCCGGTGAATGGCCTATGCTGCAAGCCTCCAACACCCTAGACCCAACGTCTGGTCTACTTGTTATGGACTACAAGCTGTACAAACCCGAGTACAGAATCATGCAGGTTGATCACTGCTGGTCTGAGAAGTACGAGGCGCCATGTCGATTGAGCATTGCCAACAGTCTTTTACTTATCGTATGCATCATGTGTGGCCTCAAATGCATTCTATGCTTTCTGGTTCTCAAACTGAGGGTATGGGGTGATGATAATCCTCTCATGACGCCTGGTGATGCGATTGCTTCGTTCATTAGCAGACCGGACGAAGAGACAAAGGGCATGTGCACCTTAAGCTTGGAAGATCTCAAGAAGCTACCTGCCAAGACACAGCTTGGACTTGGTGATTCAACGCAGGCATATAAATGGTTACAGGGTCCTCGACAATGGTATACGCCGTCGCGCAAGTTCGGAAAAGCGGTGCCTCGGAATATCTGGATTTTATCATCACTCCTCATTGGAAGTTCTCTTACTGTGGGAGGAGTCATGATGGGTATTTCTCTGCGAGAACAAAGCTTGTGCGTCAAATCCAATAACCAACTATTGGAAAATATACTGACCTTGTGAACAGGAGCGAGGCGCGCTTTGGCCATTCCCCTGCCAACGAAGATGTCAGCGACACCAATCTAGACGACCTTACTCTACTTCCGCTCACCATGGTAGCTAACACGCCGCAACTGATCCTGTCCATATGCTACCTTGCATACAATGGTCTTTTCACCCGCATGTTAGCCGAATTCGAGTGGTCCAAGTACAGCGTCGAGTTTCGAGCACTGCGAGTCACGGAGCCGAGGGGTAGTCAGAACTCTACATATCGTCTGCAGCTGCCGTATAGATTCTCGATACCTTTGATGATAGTCAGTATTGCTCTGCACTGGCTTTACTCTAATTGTATCTATGTGAGCAACTACGAATGTAAGTGTCGACTCTGAGCCCTGTGTGGAAATCGATTCTGACGGATACAGCTTATTCGCCTAACTATCCCTACCCAAAAAGTGTAACGGTCGGTCTCCAATTCTCATCAAAGGCCGTCTTAATCGCCTTCGTTATATCTGTCAGCGTCGCCATAACACCTATCTTGCTAGCCAACGTCAGACTGCCCGGTATAACCGTCATATCAGGAGGCAACTCAGCCGTTATCTCAGCCGCTTGCCACTACCCCTCCAAGAAACTAAAGACACTGAGCCGCGCCACTTCGAAACTCAGCCTTGTTCCCAGTGAATATGATAGTATGAGCACTAGACTGATTGGGGATGCTGAGGTGGAGGAGCTGCAGGATGTGGCGAGGGGAAAGGTCAAGTGGGGGAGGTTGTCGACTGGGAAGAGTGATGATAGCCAGGTTGGACATCTTGGGTTTGGGACAGAAGAGATGGATGTTGATAGGCCGATTGAAGGAGAGCATTATAGTGGTTGAGGGACTTTTGTATGGATTGTGTGGGTTGCGATAAGAGACGAGGCATCTTGAAGATCTCTGTATCACTTTGTAATACCACTGTATCAGTGAGAAGGTTATCATGACATATCAACAATAGAAGACATAATGTATACATGGAAAGATGACTTCAGTTACTGTATATCCAAGATCTCGTGTAACTGTTGCTTTGGACCTTATCGACGATATTGCCGATGACGAACTGAGAGTTGAAGGCGTTGGCCATTATCCTTCCAAAAAACTCCCAAGTCGGCCGCCGCGATAAGATAGGTTAACTTCTACCAGGACAACCTCAATGGGAAATCGGTTGCGTGACATTCAACGTAGCATTGATGTTGGTCGAAGTCGGAACACCGGCAGTTATGTTCTAACAGAAGTTCCAACAGAATGGGTCCACCGAGATTGCAACAGCGTCGTGGCGGTTCAAGCAACGTGTGATCGAGGCGTATTCCCATCTCATCGCCGTCATAATCCGGGGTTAGACAACCCACCTCGTCTAGAAGTGGTGGCGTATCATCACATCAGGAACAGTCCAATCTTTTGTCAGTCGTTGGCAATCAATTAAACACAAAAGTGCAACCCTCATTAGAAATTCATATCGTACCAACACTTCTATCCGGCTAAGTCGGCCACGCAATTGAATGAGGTGGAATTGATCTCTTATCTGAATCTCCTCGGAGCATCCTAACCACTCTTGGCAGGTCGCATTGTCCAAGTGCCGATGTCCCGAGTCTGTATCTCCAAATAGACGTGGGGAAAACGTTAGTTCCCGGAGGAGCATGTCACTCCCTTTCAATTGACGGTCATCCATTACCCCAATTCGAAAATGTCACTGGAATTGGAAGGCAAGCTAGTGCTGGTTAGGAAAGTAAAGTAAGCATCTTAAGCCGTGATCCGACGAGGAATACGAAATTACGTAGTGTTTATCGCGCGCCACTCTTGGGGTCGTGTGTTGCATTGGAGAAGTTGATATCTGAACCTCGGGATCTTCCTATCCCACCTCGCGAATAGCGCCGGGAACAAAGTCAAGGTTCAGGGACTTTTGGGATATTGGTTCTTTTGTAGATCGTTCGACTGCCAGTTTATTGCCGTTCTATCCAGATTGACAGCGTGCCGAAACTCCGGGATATACTCAATTGGCCACTTCTCTTTATCTCAAGAACACTATAGAAACCTCATGAAGTACAAAATGCCTGCCTTGAACGACCATGGAGATTTGGATCAAGCAACATCATTCAACTTGTTGTTCCAAAACATTTAATCATGGAGAAGACAGACATAGCACCCCAAACCTTTGGGGAGGCTGATGCTATCTCAGCCGATAAGAAGATCCACCCTCACGATGAAAAAGACTACGCAGACGTTGAGGTCCTCAAATCAGAGCCTACTCGGCCTCTTGAGACTGCGGAGGATATCGTCACAAATGTCATTCATGTCGATGATGATCCTGATATGAACCCATGGACAGTTCGCATGTTCATCGTGGGTAAGTCACTGTTCCGGTGCCATGTAGAGTGAAGGTACTGACTGGTATAGGCATCGGACTGTCAGCCTTCGGAGGTGTTCTTCAAGAGATCATGTACTTTAAACCTCAAGTCGTCTACGTCTCAGTCATGTTCCTCACCGTCCTCGCCGAAACACTCGGTACTGGCCTATCACACATCATCCCACGAAAAGGCTACATCGGTCGTCTTCTGAACCCTCACCCATGGAACAGAAAGGAACATACAGCAGCTGTTCTCATGGCATCAGCTGCATCAGTCTCAGCACTGTCAACTGAAGCACTATCGGTTCAGAAACTGTGGTATGGCGGTTATCCTAACCAAGCTGCTGGAATCTTCATCACGCTCTCGTCTCAGCTTATTGGGTATGGTATTGCTGGTATGATGAGGAACGTGCTGTTGTATCCTACCAAGATGCTTTATCCTGCGAATTTGCCCATTACAACTGTTATGGAGACTTTGCATAAGCCCAAGTCGGAGACACGAAAGAGATTCCAGGTCTTTTGGATTGTGTTTGTCGGGATCTTCTTCTGGGAGTGGTTCCCTGAGGTATGTTCACATCTCCGACTTGACGAATCATACTAACGGTCACAGTACATCTTCCCCCTCCTCTCCGCCGTCTCCGTTTTCTGCCTCGTCGATCGACACAACCCCGTCTTCACGAACCTCTTCGGTGGCTCTCAAGGTAACGAAGGTATGGGTTTCTTGAGCATCTGCTTCGATTGGAACTACATCGCTGGCTTCGGCTCTCCTCTCTGGATGCCACTCCAGACACTAGTCAACAGTTTTATCGGTTACCTCGGCGGCATCATCCTATCCATGGCTCTATACTACGGCAACATCTGGAGAGCCCAAGACTTCCCTTTCATGGCGCAGCTTCTCTACGATGGAAAGTCCACACCAACCAACTATGTTGAGTACAATGAGACTGCCATTATGAACCCTGACTTTACAGTTAACAACCAAGCTATTGATGAAGCTGGTCTTCCTCATCTGACGGCTACTTATGTCAACTACCTCATCACATCCAACGCTGGTCTGACAGCAACTCTCGTCCACATGCTCCTCTGGAACTACGCTGAAGTCAGCCTCGGCTGGTCCTGGATCACTCTCTCTACCCTCAAGAAGGCTCTCCGTCCCCAAACATACTTCTTCTGGCGCCAAACCGGCTCCCGCACTGAAGAAGAAAAGACCAAGCTTCGCGATGATCCCACCATCGACCCTCACTATAAGCTTATGCTCGACTATGATGAGGTTCCCAACAGTTGGTACTTTCTCGTCTTTGCAGCTAGCTTCATCGTTGGAATGACGTGTCTCTATGTGATGAAGTCGACGCTTCCATGGTGGGGTTTCATCATGGCTGTTATCTTCTTGGTTATCTTCTTGATCTTCTTTGGCGCGCAATACGCCATCACCGGATTTGGATTCAACTTGCAGCCAATCTTCCAGATGTTGGCTGGATACATGTTTCCTGGTCGCCCACTTGGTAAGGCACTTGACCATACCTTCATGACTGATACTAACCGTGTGCAGCAAACATGTATTTCACATCGTACACCTACAATGCTCTCAGCCAGGGTTTCCTGCTTCTGCGAGACTTGAAGCTTGCGCAACAGAACAAGCTATCACCCAAAGCCACCTTCACTACGCAAGTCATCGGTTGCATCCTGGGTGCTCTTCTGAACTACGTGATGATGATCAGTATCATTGACAACCAAGCACCAATCCTCAAGTCAGCTGAAGGAACCAACATTTGGTCCGGCGCTCAGATCCAACAATTCAACACCCTGGCCATTGCCTGGTCTATCGCCCCCAAGATGTTCTCCATCGGCGCCCGCTACCAATGGGTAACGATCGCCTTCTTCATCGGTTTCTTGGCTCCTCTGCCCTTCTACATCGCCCATCGTTTCTTCCCCCGCATGCGAATCTGGTCCTACCTCAACACATCCATCATCCTTTGGTACCTTGGAGAGCTTTTTGTCGGACTCAACGCTTCGCTTACAAGCTACTATATCCTTGGCGCCTTTGGACAGTTCTATCTTCGACGATATAGACCTCATTGGTTTGTCAAGTGGAATTACCTCATTTCTGCGGCGCTGGATGGTGGTACGCAGGTTATGGTCTTCATTGCCACGTTTGCTGTCTTTGGAGGGTCTGGAAAGGCTGTTGCGTTCCCGGAATGGGCGGGTAACAAGGTTAATAATTATGACTACTGTAAATATAATGCGCAGGGTTAGATGCTATAGGATGGGTTTATGCCATAGCAGGAACTGGAGAGCGGCGTAGAGCAGAGCTAGGGTACTTCCAGTAGCGAAACAAGAGACTCATTCTTGTGTTGATTTGACATGTATATTGGGGACTTACGCCTCAGAAAAACTTAAAAATAGTCAACAGACTCATTGCATCTATGCTTATTATTGCTTATGTTCATGCAGTGTGAAGATGTCAACTCTGTTACTCAACTATCACGGCAAAGCAGCCTATGAGGCGACTTTTCACTAAGCCGGATGATGAGTTAACGCATCACGATACCATCACCGCCTCTCATCACGTAACAAACAAAGTGAGACGGAGAGTATGACAATTCATCACCACTTAAACACTCACTATGTAATTGATAATCATTAAAATGTGGTGATACGCGGGGTTGAATGACGTAAGTTGACGATGTTGCAGTGCGGGGAGTCAAAACCGAGCTTACCCCGACTTGACGTGACGATCCCGATAGATCCGCCCGTTATTTATATCAGTGAGTGATATTCTAAAGTCAACTTCCAGAACAATCAAAATAATTTGGAATGACATCTTCACCATTTTCTGGCCTCAAGGGCTATACTTCCAAGACTATCCCCTACAAGTCAGGGCCTGATGGCGACATCCTTCTCGATGTGGTCTATCCCGAGGAGACGGGCGGTCTTCCAAACACTGTTCTCATGCACATCCATGGTGGATTCCTGGTAAGTTATCTTGTTCAAAGAAAGATAGAATATGGCTGACGGTGTTCAGATTGTTGGAGATAGATACAGCTTTATGCCGCATTGGCTCGTCAACGCAGCAGTCGCTCGCAAATGGATCTTCGTCACGCCAGACTATCGCCTCGTCCCCGAATCTACAGCCCATGCATCACTAGATGACACCGTAGATGCATACAACTGGGTGCGCTCTTCACTGGGCGACGTGATCGGCCGTCGTATCGATTCCGTCTTGGTAGCAGGTTCCAGCGCTGGTGGGTATCTCGCTTTGTCCACTGCAAACGCTGTGAAGGAGAAGCCTGAGGGTCTTCTTCTCATTTACGGCATGCTCGATGCTGCTGGCTCGCGATATACTACGCCTGGATCTAATATTTGGAATCAAGCGCCTTTTGATACGTCGTCTGTGTTGGGCAAGTTTCCAAAGAGGAAGGAGAATGAAGATCGAAAGGCGATCTCTGGATATCCCCCACCCGAGAGAACGGAGGAAAACCCCCGGTTCTCAGTCGCTTCCGCTCTACACATCGATGCACTCTTCCCAGACTACATGACTGGCATCGACGGTCTCAGCCGCGAAATCGCCGATAAGGGCCCAGACGCTCTTCCCGAAGAGCATCGCCGTCTGTACCCTCTTTCATTTGGCAAGCTCGCCGAGCTTCCACGCACTTACCTGCTGCATGGCAAGAACGACTCTGCTGTTACTGTGGATTGCAGTGTTGTCGCTGAGAAGAAGCTGAGGGATGCGGGCGTTGAAGTGGTGCAGGACTTCCCCGAAGATGCGGAGCATGGGTTTGATAGCCGGGTTGGAAACATTGATGTTGAGAACAAGGATGCGGATGGGGTTGCTAATGTTGAGAGTTTGAGGAATGCTATTCGGTTCCTTGAGGCTTCGGCCAAGAACTGATGAAGAGATGTGCTCGACGAAAGACGAACTTAGTTATGGTCCAGGTAATTGCAACGCAAACAGATAGACCGTAATTTTAATGACGAAAACATCAACATGAAAAAGAAACGACAGGCCGAACTTCCTATATACATGCATCAACTTCATCAGTTAATATCAGCCAACACACCCTTAATAACCTCTTCCAAATTCTCCTCCTCAAGTCCAAGCAACCTAATAGCATTCTCGTCACCCTTAAGCCCATTCCCTGCCCCATCCGCAAACAGGAACTGCTCCAGATAGTTACCAAAAGCGCTGTAATCACCCTTGGCAAGCTTCTCATCTCCGATTCTCTCTGACTCTGCGCTGCTGATATGCTTGACTTCGAACTTGTCTCCGGTCAATTTCTCCACGATTCTAAGAACTTCATTCTGGGTTGTAGTGACGCCGGCGATATTGAGATACTTGTTGGCTGTCTCTTCAGGCTTCTGGAGGATAGCGGCTACGGCTTTGCCGATGTAGGGGAGCGAGCTTGTGGAGTAGGGTTCGTTGCCAGAGTCTATGAGGCGGAATTTGCGGTTCTTAATATCGATGAAACTGAGGGGGTTCTGGAGGCCCTAGACATACTTAGCCAGCGTAAAAAGGCTGTAGGGAATGAGTGACATGCCGCATCAAGGAACAATCCAGTTGAGAGACCCGTCCAAGAGAACCAATCATACTTCCCAGCAAGTTCAATCAGATAATCAGTATTCTCCACCTTTGCACCAACAAGTTTCCCAATCTTGGTATCCCTATTCTGACGAGAAGGAATTCCAAATTCAGAGGGAATGAAGTGAGGAACTCTGGCAGCAATGACTGCGTCGATGACCATCTTTTGACCGCCGGCTGCCATGGTGGTTACTGTTGAGACAACAGCATCTTGGCCGGTCACTGCGTCCTTGATTGAGTCGATGGAGGTAATATCGACGCGTTTCACGGTTACATTCTCGGGGAATATCGCTGTGGATTCGTTTCTGGAGATGGCTGTTACTTGGAAGCCGGCGTTGATGAGACTGTCGACTACTTTTGAGCCGAGAAGGCCTGAGCCCTAAGATTGTCAGTCCGAGGTGGGTGGGCTCGTTCCGTGTGATTGACTTACTCCGATAACTGCAACTTTCTCAATCACCATTGTTAGATACGTAGGATGTTGTTATAGGATGAGGGTGATATGAAGCAAATTCGATGGCGAGATCAGAAGATGAGAATACTCCGCATGAATAAAGCGGGTATACGGATATATCGACTCTTGGCCTTTGAGATAAGATATCTGATTGCGAGACCCATGTCCACAACGACGTGAAGCCTTCAAAACATGATATTCCCAATCGCATCACTACAAATATCTGTCGATTAAGATGATCGATCGATGTGGTGATTTCATTTCTTGGATTCATTCTGAATCTCCACCCTAACTGCTAGACTCGGAATTTACTCCATACATCCACCTGATCATACACCTCACAGTTTGTAGCAGTTCGATAGTTGAAGTTTTACAGATCCCGGGTATAGCAAGGCATCAAATTGTCGGAAATAACTTCAAATCGATTGCGGAGTGGCCGATGTTACTGTTCCGAATCGTTACCGAAACTCTATTTGCCCTCCGTTCAGCTGCTGTCAAAATGCCAATCAGCTGGCACAAACCCTTGGCCGGTTGTCGATATCACAAGCAGAAGATATCAGGATCTATGATGTTCAATCAAGAGCTGAACGACCTCGGCCTGGAATGACCGAAACGCCAGAAAGGCCAGGCTCAGGCGCCATCCCCAACATGCATAAACCGTGCCGTTCAACTTCCAAACGGGGTAACTCACACGCCTCAACGACCCATCTAGACACTCTAGTTGCTTCCCGTCCTTCCAAACGGTAAAGAGTGCCGTTGAAAGTGTGAAGCCACGTACTGTAAGTTTACAAGTGACAACCCAACCTGCTCAACCCATCCATCAGTAAAATACTACACTGAATATGGTAACCCACACCAGATCAAACACACTTCATCTTACAGTTGATCGGCTGGACTCGACCAATTGCGCCCCCCGGAGTCCCGACCTCTTGTGCAGAAACCTTGGAAGAAGCCTTCCACTAGGCCGTTGTAGCCGGGTAACCGACGCCACAGGTGGCTATTTACGTCTGGACTACTCCCAGAGGGTACTTGCTACATCGCAGATCTCGTAATCTGGGGTAGAAAAAAGGAAAGATCCATGTTTACTATCAATTACTGACGTATTGAAGATACGACGATGGTTGGTTCTTCGTTGCTAGGCGTGGCAGGTTGGTTTGACAACTATCCAACAAACCGTTTGCTTTTTAAGTGCCACGTCAAATCCTTTCCTCTTTTCGAATGTTCTTTCCTTTTTGGCGATAGAGATCCAGCCAGCGCATCGTTTGTTCATTCATGCATAATTCAAGCCATGATTGAATTCAGATCATGCAAGAATTCTGGTGCGCCAAGCCCATTGGGGAATAATTGATGTTCCGAAAAAGCCAAACTGGGTCTAGTCTGGCCTGGAAGTGTCCAGTATTCACTGTCAGATCAGCGGGGCGAAAGACGCCTGGAACCACTCTCGGCTACAGCGGCTCAATCCTACTTCTCGTATGGCTAATTTTGTCTTGTCTTACCCTGCTGTGCCTGCCAAGTTTTGCTCATGCAGTAGATCTCGTAATGACAGGATTTCTGCATGTCCAGTATTTTTTGCAATACTTCTCGTGCGAATTATCTGGAGATGTTGTGTGGCGCTTGAGCGTTAAACTTTACTGGTAACTATGGATACTAGCCGCTGTAGAGTTTGAGGCTGCAGCGTCTAGAATAACAGTCCATGGCTGGCCAGCAACAACAAAGTCCATTGTCGGCGAATTCTCTTGATGATCTGGGTCTTGAGATCCAAGCGAAAATAGGACTCGGTCATGACAGCGTCATCCCTGCCTGTCAGCAGTAAGCAAACGACAAATATCGCCCCGAGTCCACCTAAAGCAAAGCGCCTCAATGGTGTCGCATGCCTTGCCCAAACAATAGATTGACAGATCCCGTGCTTCAAAGCAAAGAAAAACAAAGCGCCTCCTTGCATCACCATTAATTCACTGTTGTTATTCCTTAGCGGACAAACCCCCCGCTTGCCAAGAGATCGATCGACCGCTATTCTCAGGGGTAATGCGAAGCAGCAGAAAAAGCAGTGCAAGCTGGGAACTTGTGCTGCCTACAGTAGCAATTCTTGCAGCGTAGGCCAAAAAGAGAAATGCCTCGTCTGTCTCCTTTCCTAGTTCTAGCGTAAGATTACGAGAGAGCTCCAGTTGAATTGAATGGTTGGACCCCATTTGGATCAGGGGCCGCTGAAGAGTCCGGCTAAGCGGCTTCTTTGACAGCCCAATCTGACAACCCCCCTGTGCACAAAAGGGGGACAGTCACAATTTCTTTTCTGGGGAAGAAGAAAAAAGCAGGAGCTGAAAGATTTGCATGTCTGAAAAGTTAATTGGAAGGGTTATTACTATTACCATGAGCAATGCTTATGCTGATCTTGTTCTCTGATTGCTGTCTTGTGTTGAACTTTGACGCAGGGTGATGCAGGTAGACTGACACTATTGAACGCCTCAAAACGCCATCTTTTCGGAGCCTTCTGTTCCACATCCCATGTCGAGAACAGTACACAAGAGTACAGTACAGTAAATGAATGATGGATTGCTTCATTTCAACGGTCGCGTGACTCTTTTTCTTACTCGTTACATCGTACCACGACAGTAAACCTGGCTTCCGATCCCTTAGCTTAGCAAGGCTCTGCTGTGCCGCTCCACGCAATTTCACTGCTATCCCCAAGACCAACCAATCAGGCAATTTCAATGACCAAGGCAGTTCGGTTAGTCGGAAGACAGAGAAAATACGAGCCTTGAAACAGCCACTTCAATTCTAGCCCTACAAATGTAGAAGGCGCCGGGAGAGGAGGGGTGGACAGTTAATAACAGTGTCATTACAGGGTGTGCTACGCTGTACCTAGTAATTCTAGGCTGAGCCACGCGAGCAGTTACTGTTTTTAAATACATCCTAGCGCAAAAGCAAGCTGTTTAGGGGCATCCATAATAATAATTATACGGAGTACTAGACTACTCCGTTGGATCAAGACAAGACAAGACAGATCAGATCCTTTTTTAATAACTTCAATCCTCCTCCCTTGTCTCACGACCCTTTTTTTTTTTTCTTCCTTCGCCTCTTGCTCTGTCTTTTTTCTTTTCCGGAGACATTGGAAAGTATTCTTATGGCCGCTCTCTCGTTTTTGTAGGGCATTTCCAATTTGACGCTGTCTCTTGTATAGCTCTCTCGTGAGAGTAGCTCGCCTTCACCATGTTTGCGACACTCGTCCCCTTTTGTTTCTCCACCATCTTCGTTTCTCTCGTCTTCACAAAAATTGTCCACCTTTCCATCCACGCGAAGACGATCTCACCAGCCGCATTCATCATCTTCCTGCCGTCGCTCCTCATCCCCGATCTCTTCATTATATACGTATCGCGTCTGGCTCTGCGACAACAAAAGGGTCTCTTCTCTGTCGGCGCTTGTGTGCTGGGATGTATCTTTTCGTTTGTGCTGCTTGGCGCGTCGGCGTCGCAGTTGGGCTTCTTTTACTCGACAGGCAATGAGGTCAAGTGGTCTGAGGCGAGGAGCTATGCTGGTGATGCCAAGGGTATGAAGATTCTGTTGAGTGGCATCAATTCGGTTCTTGCGGCTGGTGCTATCATTATTGTTGTGGCTTGGTTTGCCAAGTGGTTTGTTTACAGAGCTGTTGGATCGCTCATTACAACGGTTGGAACACCTGTTGTGCATGGTATGTCATCACTGCAACGGTCCTCAATTGGATCTGGTTACTAACAATTGTTTTAGCTTGGCAGTCAATCCGAAACAGAACCCGTCGATCTCCTCGCTCCACCTCACCTTACGAATCCGACAATGAATACGACGATGTCGAAAATGCCAAAGAAGGCGCCCAGCTCCTCAACAGTGAGGCTCATGAGGAGACCCGAACAAGGCCTCGAACATTGGTCATCCTCGCAGTTGTGGGCGCCTTCCTCTTCCTCACCACGGTTGTCCGACCTGCCGCACCTTACAACATGATGTCCATCTCACTCCCATTGGCTATGCTCGATATGTTCAAGTCGCCTTCCAACGTCTGCAATGCTGCCAGTGGCAATTGGCCTTTGACTGCTCTCATCACCGAGGATAAGTGGGAGGAGCCCAAGGGACACTTCCCAGGCTGGACACCCGGTGAGGTTGGCGACGCGGCGCGCAAGTATCGTGAAACAAAACCCGAATGGCTTCCCTCCGACATTCCCTCCGGCTTCCACAAATGGGCCGAGAAGGAGTCCAAGCCCAACACTACCGAGAAGGAACAACCAAAGACCAGCGACGGCTGTGTCGCAACCTCCACGGATGACACCTTCTACAACCCTGTTCTAGACCCAATGAAGATCTCCAACCTCGATAACGACATCCTCGATGTGATACGCGACACCCTGTCAGGCGGCGACGTCAAGATCAAGCACGTGGCACTAATCATGATGGAGAGCTACCGTGAGGAACTCTTCCCTTTGCAGCAGGGCTCCGAGTATCACAAGCTCATCATGAAGTCGCACAAGGGTGAGGACGAGGACGATGTCAACGCCAAGCTGTCACACTTGAGTCCTGTCGCTGAGAAGCTGACTGGCAAGTCGGGTAACTGGAAGAAGAAGGACGGCTCGGATTTCGAACACGTGGATATCCCGCAGTGGAACGATACTGCCGCGGAGGGATACGGTGGTATCAACGTCGTCGGTGGTTTCACGACGTCTTCGCTTTCGTTTAAGAGCATGGCTGCCATTCACTGTGGTTCCTGGTCTATGCCTGTCGATGGCTTTGAGGAGTCTGAGACGGACAGCTACCAGCCTTGTATTCCCCAGGTTCTCAACCTTTTTAACAAGATCAAGGAGAACAAGACCTCCGAGGACTTCCTTGACCAGCAATGGTACCCCGCTTTCTTCCAGTCCATCACCGACGGCTATGACCGTCAGGATAAATTCGACAAGAAGATCGGCTTCGAGCATCAGATGACAAGAGAGCGTCTCGATGAGGAGAAGAAGGACGACGACGATCTCGAGGAGATCAACTACTTCGGCTACGCTGAGACAACACTCAAGCGTCACATCAAGGACTATCTCAAGCAGGTCAAGGACGACGGCAAGCGCATGTTCTTCTCTCACTTCACCAGCACGACTCACCACCCATGGGGCGTTCCCAAATCATTCAAAAAACAAGACTTCCTCAACACCGACGGCAAGATGAATTGGCATGAGGAGTTCAACAGCTATCTCAACGCCGTTCGATTCACAGACGCCTGGCTCGGTGAGCTTCTCCAGACCTTCGACGAGTACGGAATGACCAACGAAACCCTCGTCGTCTTCGTTGGTGACCACGGACAAGCCTTCAAGGAAGATCAAAAATCCAAGACCGGAACATACGAGAACGGCCATGTTAGCAACTTCCGCGTCCCGATTACATTCCGTCACCCACACATCCCCCGAGTCCAATACAACGCCAACGCAACATCCATCTCCATCCTCCCCACCATTCTCGACCTCCTCATTAACACCAAGTCCCTCAACGAAAAGGACACAAACGCCGCATCAGACATCATCCACGACTACGAAGGCCAATCTCTTATTCGACCCTATAAGACCATTCACAACGGCCGTCGCGCCTGGAATTTCGGCATCATTAACGGTGGAGCGAGCATGTTGTCCATGACCTCTGCCGACGCACCCTGGCGGATAGTTATTCCGCTTGATGACTCCACGCAGTACCGCTTGACGGATCTTAAGACGGATCCATTGGAGCGCAAGGCTGTGGAGGGCTGGACGCTTGAGCAGCTCAAGATTGCTGTTGAGAATAAGTTCGGCGAGGAGGCGTCTACTTGGGCGGCCGAGGCAGATGCTGTGGCTAAGTGGTGGGGACCTGAGAGGAAGAGATTATGGGGATATAATCCTTCGCATAAGGATGACTAAATATAGAATGATGAATAGTTTAATGTAATGCGAATGTTTAATGTTTCAACTCAATACTCTGCGCCTTTGCAATGTGAGGATGCTGCGAACTGTCTAATGAAGCTGCCTGGGTTCGCCACTCACTCACCCGTCTCACTTCAAGCATTCATCCTCTGTTCAACGATGAGTCGTAGTGGCTGAGTGATGACATTTGTCTTTGACCCATTGTCGAATAGTCATTCACAAACATATCGCTTCATTGGAGACGATGAGTTAGAATTGTCTCATCATTGTCAATATTTCGTCTCAATCCATTCCATAATCTCCGGTATCAAACAAAAGAAAATTCATTGCGCCGTCTCTATAATGCCAACCTGATATACCGCCCAATGCAATTTTGTACATAATTAACGACCCGTCAATAGACTCTCATTTAATGTCCAGAAGCCTGTCTCTTGGCTGCAAGTCTGCGCTCCTCAGCAGCGACCATGTCTATTAAGTATGTTAGCAATAATTCGCTGATCTTCATTGAAATTCTTGACTTACCCTTCCAGAGATCTTGACCTTCGTATTCCTCCTTGTGAACCTTTTGTTCAATAATCTTGGTAGGATCATTAGGATCCACCATGCGAACAGTCTGGAATCGACTATCACCATTCTTGAGATCTCTCATCTCAAAAATAGCAGACACCAGCAAAACAGCCAACGTCAAGCCCTGCGCATAAACACGAGCTTGAACAACCTTATTGGCAGTGTTCATAGGCTGTCTGCTAACGATAGCAAACGCAATACCCATGGACGCCAACCAGGAGGCGAAAACGATCTGGTAGCGGTTCTGCTTGGCGTAGCTGGTGAAGCGCTCGTAGGCGGATTCATTTTCACGTATGAGATCTGCTGTGCGCGCTGCTTGGTCCTTGTAGGTACGCTTAGGATCTTGGGCGATTTGGTAGGCGATACTCCATCGCTCTGCGTTGACGATGGCGCCGAATGTGCCGGTTGATGTGACGAGGAAGGCGCGGAAGGGGAGGGTTAGGCCACGGAAGGAAGCATAGCGTCTGGAGGCGACGGCGACTCCTGCGAGACCGAGACCGGTGAAGAGTGTACCGCCGATGATACCGCCCTTGAGGACTTCGGCGTAGTGGGCTTCTTCTTCTTCTTTGGTGAGGATCTTCATGATTGCGATAAGGATGAAGCGATAAGTGATAAGAGTCAGATAAGGATAAGCGATAAGAAGAAGGATGTGTGGAGTGAAGAAGTTTGTATGATGGTAATGTCAGATATGCGTCCCACTACCTGGCAAGCCAAGGTTATATATAAAAGGAAATCGTAGTTGCAAATTTTATTTTTATTTACTGATCTGAGACCCCGGGCAAAGCCGTGTGTGAACGGATTTCTCATGTCATCTCATGGCATGATTTCGGGTCTGCTTATGCCGCAGTGAATCCCGCAGTCCAAATGCCGCAGACGCCGCATTTCCGCTCCACACGGTTCCGCCCGACATGCCGCTGGTACGATGACTGCGGCGCCGCATGTGCCGCAACCAAGCCTCACTGATTTCTCATCGCCTGTAAGAATTTTCTTACAATTCTGGGGATATTTTTCAAGGCGATGGAATCTTCAGAATGAGTATTCTTTTGCCCTGGAGATCGTCGGCGATGCCGTGATCTACATTGAAACATGGAAATTGAATTTGTGTGTTTCTGTATAGGGTTGGTTCGTGATGGCATCAGCTACCATGGTATGGAATCAACGGCGTTTCAACGCGAAGGGTTGTAAGAAACAAGTTTATGAGGGGGGGGACGACATCTTATATATCCTATCATCGAACCCTAGCTTGGATGGGAGACAATTTTAAACCCTTGTGCCGGGCCTCAGGAATAAATTGAGACTCGCGTTTTGCGTCCTGATTTTAACTTGGACTTGGCTTTCCAGACATCACATCCACGACCAGAATGGTAAAGCAAACAGATAGATGACTTAGATCCCTACAACCAAACGCCGTGCTCTCTGTAGAATTCACAACCTCGATGTTTTGCGCTGATCCCCTGTGGCGGTCCTGGTTTCTCCGATTTCTATGGCATGGGATCTCGTCTTCCAAACCCCGCGCCTCATTACCCCATCAAATCCACAATCATGGGGCTCTCTGCAGGTGCCGAAGGGCGACCGGCATTGGAGGATTTAACTGATGTCGATGTCTTACAGGGGACCCAAAGGAATGTGCCTACGTCATACCCCGGATCCTTATTCATGCACAGTGTCGGAGCTCAGTAACCAGACCCGAGTTTGTCAGTATGCACAACAAAGCCCCGATGTCTTCAGGCTGTCACTATAAGAAACCAACTTAACATAGGACCAGTGCGGAATTTAATTAGGTCTGTCATGTCAAAAATATTAATTGGCTTTGGTTAAGTTACATGAGAGTGAAGTGCTTCCCAAGTGGGAGCGGAGGTGCCAATTCTTACAGCCAACACGCACCCTATGGTTAACACAACTTGAGGTGTATCTTACGGTTAACCAGCCATGACAACTTATCAAGTCCTTGAGTTGCATCCGGAAAGATATATGAGTAGCGGAGATACATACCAGAGTTAGGACAGAACAAGATTAGAAACCACTCCGAGGACGTTCAGAATTTAATCAGGACAAAGCCAGAGGTTACTCTGACACCTTATGTTAGAATGATATGCGGCCAACAGCCAATTGATGATGTATGTTTGACGTTGACTGTATTCGCAATAAGGTAGAAGATCAGCAATAACGGTGAATCAGACCACCAACCGCGCTGACATAATTCTACCGAACAATTTAAGCGGTCGCCAACCGTCATATAAAATGTCAACAACCAACAGCGTTAATTCCCCCCGCACACTTACTGATAAAACATATCGTTTACGATGGCAACTACTCAGACTGTCCTCGAAGCGCCTCTCGAGGTTATTGCCCTTGAGGAAAGGGACCAGAGTCAACATGTTTCTGAACACCAGAGCAGTCAAAATGGAAGGCGCGTATTTGAGGCCGATCCAGCTTTCACGACCAGTCCAGCTTCACGACGAATGATTATTGCTTTGTTGGTCTGCGCCAACATGGTTCAAGTTAGTCAACACTTCATCCAGAGGTTTTGGCCAATGTCAACCATATACTGAAAAATAACCCAGTTTGTTTCAAATGCAGTTACTATTGCAGGCGGCCTTGCCTTGAGCAAAGATCTCGGCCGTGAATCTGGCCCTGGAAAAGCAAATTGGATGGTGGCATCATACCCGTAAGTGAACCCAACTGACAATACCTTGACCCAAAACTAATGTTGCCAGCCTCACACAAGGTGCCTTTGTCCTGGTAACAGGTCGTCTCGGCGCCATATTCGGCCACAAACAACTGAGTCTTCTCGGCTGCGCCATCTTCACGCTCTTCTCCTTCATCAATGCTTTTACAAAGACATACGACTCATTCATCGCCATGCGCGCACTCACAGGTGTCGGTGGTGGAGTATTCATGCCTAATGCTGTGTCCATCATCACGACTATGGTTCCGCCTGGGCGGTCACGGAATGTTGTGCTTGGCTTCTTTGCTGCATCGCCGCCTTTGGGTGGGATGATTGGGGCACTCATTACCGGCGTTTTTATGGATAGGGTTAATTGGATGTGGCTTTTCATTCTCATGTAAGTCCTCCCTTCTAGAGAAGTTGCGGGAAGGCTGATGATTAGTAGTGCTGGTGTTTCTGCTGTGAACCTTGCTTGGTTGGCTTGGCTCATGCCGAAAGAGACTCCCGTTGACAAGGGCGGACATATCGATGTTCCTGGCATCGTCATGGGTCTGGGAAGCCTTCTGCTCTTCAACGTGGTATGCAATCAGGCGCCCTCGGTAGGATGGAACACTCCTTACGAAATCGCCTTGATCGTCCTCTCAGTCCTTCTGTTTACTGCGTTCCTTTTCTGGGAAAAGCGTTATGCCGAAGAGCCCATTATGCCGCTGTCAATCTTCCAAGCTCCGACATTCCTTGCTCTCATCTTTGTTGTGCTGCTGAGCTACATGGCTTTTGGTATTGGGCTGTGGTATTCTGTGGCATGGCAGCAGCTTCTACGTGGGGTTTCTCTCACACAGACAGGCGTTCATTTCATCCCGTTTGGATTGAGCTCCCTTCTTGCCGTGTTTGTTGCAGCCTGGCTTATTCCGCGTGTCGCTGCTCAGTGGATCATGGCTATCGGCGTAAGTCACCAAGCTATTTCTGGGACAGCAATGCTAACGCGGATCCAGGTTTTGGTCACATTTGGTGGAAATATCCTGTTGGCGACAATGCCAGTTCAGCAAACGTACTGGGCACAACTATTCCCAGCTATGGTGCTCTACGGCTTCTGTCCCGATCTTGTTTATGTCGCGGCACAGGTGATCGCTAGCAACAGCGTGAGTCGTCGCCAGCAAGGTATAGCGAGCAGTCTCATCGGCACACTCAATCTCTACGGGAACAGTTTAGGTCAAGGTTTCGCAGGCACAATTGAAACGGAAGTCGGTACTAATAATGACGATGAAGTCAGAGGTATCAGAGCAGCTTTGTACTTTGCAGCTGGTTTAGCGCTGCTAGGCTTGGCGCTTGATATTGCGTTTGTGAGGCTGCCCAAAGATGACCGTGAGGGTTGGGAGGATGCGTCTGATGTAGATGGGCAAGAGATGGATGGTATGACTACAGCCATCGAACTCCGCTCGGCATAACGCTCGACCGAAACAAGACTTGAGTCAGGGTGATCAATCTGGAGCTTTGACGAGATCCTCATTTATGACAAGGACAAGGACTGGGGACACGTGCAAACAATGATCACCTCGTTACATCCGATCTCTGGTCCGATAAGCGACGACTCGGACATGACGAAGAAGCCCTATTTATATCTGACTCCCGATTCGGTGAACAACGGCTTCTAGCTGTTTCACATTCTTCTTTTGTTAAAATTAAAGTGCTTGCAGGCGCTGAGATCATGCTCTAGTAACGCTAGAAGACGTCAAACTTCAAAGCTCTGGTGGATGAAGGTCCAAGCTTTTGCTATTCACGGCAGCTCCGTCAAGCATATTCTCGTCAGGCTCCCTTTTTGAAGAGGTTTTGTATTAGGAACAATACTGCCAATAGTGTGAAAAGAATGCTAGGAAATTAATAGCAGTATTATATGAGCAAAAAGTAATAACTGCGAGGTATTGTTTATGGCATGACCCAAAACCATGGAGCTGAGCTGATGCAGGGTCCATGCGCTAATTGGTGATTGGGCGCCTTGACGCAGAATGTTACTTGAAACATCATCTTATTTCACTAAAAAGCATCGACATTTAATGCCCCAAGCATGGTTCTTATAAACAACACGTCCTCGTTTTTCTCATGCCGTCCATTTGGTCTGTCATGCTGCTTATTTTTCTCCCACTTTCCTTACTTGCTTATTCCTGCAAAAATGCGTTTTCCTTTAGATTTTACCTTGAAACGACTCGCTGAGCGACAAGTGCATGATGATGAGCAAACAGCCGCCGAGTGGTGTAAATCTACATCATTAACGAAGAATGGAGACGAGATTATGTTCCCTAATCAAGGAGATGTTTGGTCCATAGGAGAAACGAAGGGGTTTGGTTGGACTGGTGGTGTCAATGTCGTTGATGGTCAGAGTCAGACTTTCAGCTTGGAGATAGGCTCAGAAGATGACACAGATGGTTCAAAACCAGTCAAGGTCTTTGGTAAGTCGTTTTACAAAGTCAGAAAGATGAATATTGGCCCACTAACATGATGCAGCGGACAAAACTTTCCAGTACCCTTCTGATGACTGGCAAGTCTGGAACGACGACTGCCCAGACACTTATCTCTCATACTACTGGACAATACCCAAGGACTTCGACATTGGCGATACGAGGTTTGTCGCCAGACTCATCAACACAACTGATCCCGACAACAAAACCACCTTGACGAGTAGCTTCTTCTACATCGACTCGAATCCAGTAGAGGTCGCACTTCAAGCCTCTTCACCAACCGAGTCAGAAGTACCAGAAGCGATAACATCGTCAACAGCTTCCGCAACCTCAGTATCCACACTCGTTTCCGAGACCTCTATTTCAGCGCCAACTGCAACACTGGATGCAGTGGCAGACGCAGACGTCACAGCAGTGCCGGCATCGAGCGGACTATCAGCCCAAGCCAAGGCAGGTATCGGCGCAGGCGTCGGTATCTTGGGTCTTATGCTCATTCTTATTGGCTTCTTCTTTTGGTGGTACAAGAAGCGCCAGAACCGAGGAATCCAAGAGAAGGGTTTTGTGCAGCCAGTTTTGACCATCAACACGCCCGAACCACCTATGTCCGACGCTGGACAGAATCTCAAACCCCGTATGTCTACAGGTGGCCTCAGTGCCAGACCTCGATTGTCAGAAGTTGGAAGTATCGGATCGCGATTGTCTGAAGGCCGAATCAGTCCTAGACCTCTTATCTCAGAAGGTCGGAACAGCCCCAAACCACGTCTGTCCGAAAGTGGAAGTGCTAGACCTCGATTGTCCGAAGGCCGAAATAGCCCCAAGTCGCCGCTGTCGGAGGGTCGAATTAGCCCTAGACTGCGAGTGTCAGATGGCAGCAGTGCCAGGCCGCGACTTTCCAGAGACTTGGAGGATGTACCGGGAAGTCCTTTATACAGGACAAACACAGAGAGGGAGAGTCATCGAAAGAGTATACGCTTGGTATACGAGCCTAATCAGGATCCTCTTGGGTTACCGGCCGATGTTTCCATGTGGTCGCCCAAGAATTCGCAGGACGGGTTGAACAGGTCTTAATAATGTTTGGATGATATAGATAATGAGTAATTACTTTAATGATATATACCCTGGGTTTCTTATATTTGCTCTTACATCGTGATGTGTCCACGGAAAAATGATACCCGAAGCCACCCGTGGTTGAGACTTAAATTTGTTTTACTCGGCCCCTGTCAACATTAATAAGCCGTCATCGTATAGGGGTCAGTACATCAGTTTGTGGCTTAATGAAGCACTGAAAACGCAAGTTCGAGTCTTGCTGACGGCAAAACAATTATTCTTTTGTATTTTTTGCCAACATGATGAATCAATTGACTGATTGATTCACGCCTTCTGCAAACCAATCAGAGTTAATGGAGGTAAATCTGGGTAAGATATAGTTGTTATGGGTCGCGCGATGCAAGACGAATAAAGCTTACAATTGTAACTGGCAAGGAGGGTTGCATTGATGTTAACATACATTTGTTAACCTATGAGGAGCTCTGTTAACGTCTGCAACCAGACTGTTCCTGACGCGTAGCTCAGGTCAAGTTAATACGAATGCACAAATCATTGGTCTCGGAAAGCTCCCCTAGCGCAAAGTCAATCCATTCCAAAAACGACCTCGAGATCGTCGCAAGCGAATCTTGGCAATTGAAACGAGGCGGTCAGGAGAATAACATAGTACGACCCTGGTTTGATATGAATCAGTCTCACTTGTACAGTACAGCATCACAATGATGTCGTGTTACTAGCCCTCCACTCTACGAATCATTGAAGCTGTATTCGTGGCACTATTTTATGCAGTGTTAAGTGTCCTGCTAGCGTCCAATATGTCTTAGACTTGGCAC
The DNA here is from genome assembly GCA_004367055.1 of Fusarium sp. NRRL 66335. Taxonomy (NCBI): domain Eukaryota; kingdom Fungi; phylum Ascomycota; class Sordariomycetes; order Hypocreales; family Nectriaceae; genus Fusarium; species Fusarium sp. NRRL 66335. The sequence continues at coordinate 77,079 of QHHG01000070.1, read as the reverse complement.
CTTTACCTCTAGCCAAACACGAAATCCATCCATAGCACGCGTGTCACTCTTGCATAACTCAGAGCCATTCACTATTCAAGCCACGAATCGTTTCCGTAGATCCACCCGTTTTCGCTGATCGATGACGATGTCATCCAGCCAGCCACTAACAGTGCGGTGATTATTAGCTCATTGAACTCTCTCTCCCTTGTACAACACCATTCGTTTTCTCCCTTCCCTCGCAGACGCGTCTTTGTTTTTGCTTCCCTCACGATCTACGCGTATTTGATCAAATATGGCACCAAGCACCGAAAGTCCTACGACTACCATCGTTAGGCCGAGGAAACAAAGGCCTATTGAAGCTACGGAACTCGCCACCAAAGATCAGACCTTTACTGATGTGGATGTTTGGGGTCGTGCAGGGCTGGGACGCTCGTGGTTGAGGTCTCTTGTTGGGGCATCGCCGCTTTTTCTTGCACCGCTTGGATCGATATCCATATTTATCACGCTGGTCCAATATGAAGGATCATTCTCACTCTTCACAGCCGCGGTGAAAGAACACGGTTTCTGGAATATCTGCGCTCAGTACGGCCCTCAAATTACTCTCAAGGGCATCGCAGCTGTGATCTGCTGGCTCGCCGTGCAAGCAGTTCTCTACATCTATCTCCCCGGCGAAAATCACAAAGGACAACTGACGCCAGCTGGATATCTTCTCGACTACAAAATCAACGGCCTGTCAGCATGGATCGTGACGCATTTGTTGTATGGGGGACTCAGTTATCTGGGGATTTTGGACCCCGGCTTTATACCCCGCAACTGGAGCAGTTTGATTGGGGCTATGAATTTGGCTGGGTTTGTTATTTCGGCACTTGCCTTTGTCAAAGCGTACGTGGTGCCGTGTCATCCAGAGGACAGAAAGTTTAGCGGTAAGTTGCGCTGAATGCTTTGGTAAGCAAACTCTAATGAGAAAGCCAGGATCATCGTTGTACGACTTTTTCATGGGAATTGAGTTGAATCCGAGATTGGGCGACAAGTTTGACCTTAAACTATTTAGTAATGGTCGAGCTGGAATGATGGTGTGGACTTTGATGTAGGTTGCTTGATATCCCGGTATGGATGATTGCTTACATGGCGCAGCGACTTCTCCAATATGGCGTATCAATACCAAAATCAGGGGTACGTTGAGTCATCACTAATTCTCGTAACGGCACTTCAAACACTTTACGTGCTGGATTTCTTCATCAATGAATCCTGGTATCTTCGCACAATCGATATCGCCCACGATCATTTCGGCATGTATCTAATCTGGGGCTGCTTCTGCTTCCTCCCAACAACATACACCATTCAGGGCCAATACCTCGGTCTCTACCCATCATCAGCCTCAACGCCTTACCTCGCCTTCTTTTTCACCCTCGGCGTAGCAGGCTACGTTATGTTCCGCGTCGTAAACCACCAAAAAGACACTGTCCGACGAACAGGCGGCAACTGCACCATCTGGGGCAAACCCGCCGAGTGCATCACAGCACGCTTCCGAACCTCGGACGGCAGACAGCACACGAGCTTGTTGCTGTGCAGCGGCTTCTGGGGCTGGTCTCGGCATGCAAACTACGTAGGGGACTTGTTGCTCAGCTTTAGTACTTGTGCGCTGGTCGGTAGCACAAAGGCTGTTGTGTGGTGGTATGCTGTGTGGATGCTGGTATTGCTTGTTCATCGGTGTATTCGGGATGAGAAGAGGTGTTCTGTTAAGTATGGGGATGCTTGGACTGAGTACTGCAAGCGCGTGCCTTGGCGTTTCATTCCTGGCGTTTGGTAAAGGACATTTGGGACTTTTGCCACTGGGGAATTAGTGCTATGAGATGCGAATAGATGGCGTTGCTGAATATCGGAAGCGAGACTAAGATCTAGACCAAATAGACTCGGAATGTCTTTACAGGTAGTACTCAGAGCAATCTAAGACTTGAACCGGGTCTTGTCGCGGAACCTGCATGGGCCGTTACACTGCCCGCCAAACAGATGCGTGTATACGCGAGATCAAGTTGCACAGAAGCTCACCGCGTTTCCATTCTCTTCCGTTGTCTCAGACGAGCAGCTATATGCCGACTTGACAAGACAGTTCAACCAAGCAAACGTGTGCGTCTTTCCGATGATGCACCCGATGCTACCTTGTGCAAGTATGGCCACTTCGAGCAAGGGCTTCGTGATGAGTACATGAGAGGTGGACTGCCGACTGAATTCGTTGTTAGTGAGATTACTCAATAATTCTTCGTAACTATGGAGCGACATGATCAGGTCGTAGGAGATATCGCCGACAAGATACGCACCTTCTACAAACTTGGACAGCCATATCGAATATCACACGGCTCCTCGAGCAGTACTCGCCCTCGCCACGCACCCGACGTTAACATCATCGACATTGGAATATTATCTCAAGTTATCTCCGTCGACACCGACAAGAAGACATGTCTCGTGGAGCCCAATGTGCCAATGGACCGGCTCGTCGAAGCAACAGTACCATACGGGTTGATCTCTCCAGTTGTGATGGAATTCCCCGGTATCACAGTAGGAGGCGGGTTTTCAGGAACTTCTGGAGAAAGCAGCTCCTTTCGCCACGGTTTCTTCAACGAGACGGTCAATTTTGTTGAGATGATACTCGGTAATGGAGACGTGGTAAGGGCGTCACCTGATGAAAGAGAGGATCTGTTTCATGGCGCTGCTGGTGCAGCGGGGACATTGGGTGTCACGACGCTGCTTGAAGTACGACTTGTGGAGGCACAGAAGTTTGTGAAGATAACATACCATCGGGTCGAAAGTGTTGCAACTACCATTTCCGAGACAAAAACACTTTGCGGACGATCCGATATCGACTACATCGACGGGATAATCTATGCAAAAGACCACGCAGTTATCATAACAGGGCAACTTACAAACTCGAAACCTCCCGACTCGTCTTTAATGACCTTTAGCAACGCCGCAGACCCATGGTTCTATCTGCACGTACAAGACAAGACAAAAAGCCTACTGCCTTTCACAAGCGTCACCGAGTACATTCCCCTCAGCGAATACCTTTTTCGTTACGACAGAGCAGCGTTCTGGGTTGGTCGTCAAGGCTATACGTACTTCAAAATTGTACCATTCACCAGGTTCTTCAGGTGGCTTTTGGATGACTATTCGCATACCCGGACGCTATATCACGCCCTCCACGCGAGTCGCATTTCTGAACAATTTGTTGTTCAAGATCTGGCTTTGCCTTATGATACAGCTGAGCAGTTTATCAACTGGGTGGAGTCTGAACTTGGTATATGGCCACTGTGGTTATGTCCGCTGAAGGAAACGAGGATGCCGACATTTCATCCCGTCACTGCAACGCGTCAGGAGGGATCCAAGATATCACAACCTATGCTTAATGTTGGAGTTTGGGGTTGGGGACCTTCCGATCCCAAAGAGTTTAAAACGAAGAATCGCGCCCTGGAGTGGAAGTTGGCAGAGCTTGGCGGCCGAAAGTGGCTATACGCCCACACGCACTACACAGAAGAACAATTTTGGGAACTGTACGATCGGTCTTGGTATGAGACGCTGCGGGAGAGTTACTTTGCAACGACTCTTCCGACGGTGTACGACAAAGTGAAGCATGTGGACAGGGAGCCGGAGGAGAGGTTGATGGAGGGATGGAGTTTGAAGACACTGTTGCACAAGTGGCCAATTGGAGGACTTTATGGAATGGTTCTTGCGTTTTATTCGGGAGATATTAGTTTGCATCGGAGGTCGACATGGAAGTACAAGAGGGAGTAACTCAATTTGACTCGTACGGTAACTGAGGACGCCTTGAAGCCTTACAAAGATGCCACCTCATTTTGCAGTTAAGCGCCGGTTACTGCTACGTAGTAAGACATACAGGCTTTATAGCAGGTTTCCCGTCCTAGAATAGGGTTGATATTAGCTGAGGGAAATGTCTTGCCCAATGGGACGTCTTGTTGGACGCTCAGGCGCTCAAACGCACAGACGGACACGCCGCCGCTCCATGTTGATGTTGATACTGCACCCTTGCCATGGACCTTGCCTCATAATTTGCATTCTTCTTTTACGTTCTCTATCCCGTTGTTTCCTAGTTATTCAGTTTCTGTCACTGAATCTAAACATACCTTCGCTCAACATCGCTTTACGTATATATTCAATCGATATTTCAGTCTCTATTATTGCTTCTCGACAAGTCTGAGACTTTGAACTCTTAACTCCAGCAATATGTATCGAAACAAAGGATGGCATTTATTGGCAATAGCGTCGAGCCTGAGCCGAGCTCGTGCTGAAGACTTGGATGATTTCGCCAACAATCTCTTTACGGATCTAGCGCCGTAGGCTATATGAAATACTTAGATCTAAGAAAGACTGAACTGACAAACTATTCTAGGATTCTGGCTCTTTTCGGCGAACGTGTAACAATGCAGTTCATGAGCCAGGCTTTAGGATGGGCCGATTGCATCGCGCTAGCCATGGCACCCTTGGGCATCATCACTATCATAGTAGGCGCCATCCGAGTCGGCGGACCTATAAGACTGAAAGCCCTTATCGGCAGGGCTCGAGAAAACCTATCTATCGCGGAAGTGGAACTTATGTCTTCAACCTCGCAAGAGGTATGTGAGCTCTACAACGGGAAGAGCATCGTGCGATGTCAAGGGACAGCTCCCGTGAGAGAGTATATCTGTCTGCACTTGAAACCACATCAGTCATCCTCCACCAATCTTCACTCAGCTATAAGATTTATGAGCCTTGATGAAGCTGTTCAAGAAGGGCTCTTGCAACGGAAGGGAAAGAAAGAATCACAGACGCAAACTTCTAGCACGACTTCCATCAATGACAGCTCAATAGCTGGCGTTGATCCCACCCGCACAGAAGTGGATGGCCCCCATTCGTTTTCTTTATCAGAGACCTCTAGATTCCCTACCTGGGCAAGTCGTCTTCGAAGGAAACTCGCACTACCACGCAGAGCAGGTAGGTATTGAACAGCCATCTATGTACCTGAGAACTCACTCTGTATGAATATCGGCTGATCCTCTATTCCAAGACAACATTCAATCCACCATCGAGCTTGGTGAAAGATGTGACCAAGGGCAAAGCTCGCGTTCAACTGGAGGAGAGAATCGAGGAGATGTCCTAGACGAGCACGGGGTCGCAGCTGAAGAGTCATGCTTCATCGTGATTCGTAACAAAGATCCTGATGCACCCAACATATCCCTCAACCTCCAGAATATGCATAATAGGAAGGGTATTCGAGCTATCGCTCTACTTGGAATTGGGCTTCAAGTTGGTGTTCTGGTATTTTTCGGATTCATGACCTACCATTCGCATACTAAATTGGACTTCCAACGCGATGATAAGCCAGTAGGAGAGCATGCGTTCCCTTTAGCGACCGGCGGTACGATCCTTCTCGTGCTAGGCATTTTACTCTGCGCTCATGTCATCGAGGATAGCACTGAGGAAGTGACCTACCGAGCACCAGAAGACAGCGATATCAAGATATTCTGGATCCAAGAAGAGCAGACCGTGGCGGATCAAGTCTTCGACTCTTTTGCTACTTATACGTCTTCGCACCAAGCAGTCATTACTACTTCTCGCCGCCCCAAGCTGGCTAAAGCTGGATTTTTAGAGACCAGGACTACCGTCGGTGTAGTCCTGAGTCTTGTCGGATTTGTATTACAGTTCGTAGGTTTAAGGGCAATGAATTCGGCAGCAACCTTAGCACAGTTGGCAGCAGTTGCAATTATGACAGTGTTTAGAGCCCTGATTCGTCGTGGTTTTCCGAAATCGTTCGGTAGCACTAGACTTATCCCAAAGTATGAGCTGGACTGGCTAGCTTGGGAATTAGCTAAACTGAGCGCCAAGGATGAACGGCCGGAAGGAGAGCCACCGTTAAGCTCTGATACAAGTTGCAGGACTGAGACAGTCGATGCGCAGGATCACTCTGGTCGCTGGAATGTTATCACAGGTGGCCGCGTGCGATACTACCCTTTGGAGTGCCCGAAGAGAGGACCATGCCAACAGAAGGTACACTCTGAGGCACAAATGCTTATGATTGTACGTCAGAAGCTTCAGAAGCTCGCGGGGTTTCATTCTGACACTGTCAAACTGGCAGTCAACCTTGCATTGGCAATTGAAAACACGATGAACACTTTCTTTCCGACAAGGAGAGAAAGTTCTAGTTTCAGGTGGTATTTGCCCGTCAAGTATGGTCGCTTAGGCCATTCTGATACGGAAGTCCATAAAGTCCAGATTGACATTGTGCATGATGGTAGCTCTTGGAAAATATCAGCAGGTGAACTGGATGCGATGCTATCACTTTGGTTATATGGGTCCCAGGATATGAGCGGAGGTCTCGAACAGCGGAAACAACGGGAAACAGCAACACAATACAGAGATGACGACGACAGGTGGCTTAGGAAAGCGCTTCCTGAGGAAGGGATCAGGTTCCTTGGCCCCTGGGATCATCATCTTCTCCAGGATTTGAAGTGGTGGGCTCCCAATGGAGATCAGACATTGAAAGCGGTCTTAACCCGGGAAAACGATGACTCCCGGTCTTATGAGAGTCGAAAGAGGCGTTACAAAACTTATGAAACAAGGAGAATCACTGGATATAACTGTTTTAAGAAGGTTGTGGGGGTAGCGACAGATGAGACCGAACAGCTATGCTTGTTGGACCGATTCGACTTCACTACATATGGCGACGTCGCCTTGGCAATCGAAACGAATGACCCTCTAGAAGTTCTTTATGCAAAAGACCTCCTGTTCGCTTTCGTCTGTTCCGCAGCCAAGACTCTACCTCAGCCTGTACCCTGCAACACGGAACTACGGTCAACTGTTCCACAAAAAGGAAATTCGCTGCAAAGTGATAAACTAACAGATCTAGCAAACACTTTCCAGGAGCTTGGATTTGGCAATGAGCAAGAAGTATATCTTGGTCTTGTGTCGCCACTTAGTATGGCACAAAGATTGCCATTTCCCCAGGTCCTCTTTGATTCGGTCAGCACAAACACCATGAAATCGATTTTTGGGTATGAGTCTGACAATGGAATGAGCGCGTGGTCAAAGCTACACACAGAAGCTATTTTCCACCAGGGAAATACTGGGACTTCTGATTCTTTTGCGGCATTGACCATGATGGCTTACAGCTCTTGGAGAGTGATTCTAAACCTTTCCCATAGAGAGGGGCGGCCACAGGAGCCGCCAAGGCGTATGATGTTATTGCAAACCCTCGTTGGTGACGAGGATAGTTTTCGTCGTGGGTTAAAGAAAGTTGGAAAGACTTTAAAGTCACGGCGACCTCCAGTATACATGGAAATGCGAGACTGGGGCGATGATGAGCGTGAGCAATCCAGCGAGGGTACAGAAAGCGTTGAAACGAACTCTGATGACGACACTCAGAGCGCTGATGAAGAGTCCGATGACTGCGCGCAAAGTGCTGATGAAGAGTCTGGTGACGACGCGGAAAGCACCAGTGAAGAGTCTGACTGGGGAGTGAACATTCCTGACGAAGATCTTTATGATAATTTCCAAGAACTCATGGAGACGTCCAGTGCTTCTGGTAGCGAACTCTTGCATCCCATTCCACGTTCTCTTGGGCTTACACAACTTCACCTGATGGCATTGAACATGGAAGGTATTCCTGACAATCCAATTCTTGGCTACGAGTCTCTCTCTGGCTTGAAAGTATGTTCTCTAGAGGATACTGTCGAATCAAAGGAAGTGGTTATAGATAAGGAGTGGGAGGATGGCGATCCAGAATACTTCTTACAAGACGACATTGTTCTTCTGGTCAACAAGCCCGACTTCTGTAATCGATCATGTCTTCATTACGCTGCGATACTGGACAATGCGACTTTCGCCGACAAGCTTTTTACAAAGTACACAAACCTGTTCCACCGAGACCAAAAAGATTTTTATGGCTATACCGCCCTTCACTACGCTTGCCACTTGGGAAATGAGGATATGGCGGCACTACTCCATGGCTCCGACTTTCGATGTGATGTCCAAGGTTTCGACGGAGTAACGCCAATGCACTTAGCAGCCAGCTCCAGCAGTGCAGACCTTTTAGGTACATTGGAATGCTGTTATGATGCAGAATTGGCTTACACAAAGAAAGACTACAAAGGGCGAGTTCCGCTTCATTGGGCAGCAATAGGCGGCAATACTGCAGCGTTGGATGAGATTCCGGGTCTCCACGAAGTTGATAATCAAGGCTGGACTCCGCTTCATCTGGCTGCAGTGTACAATAACGCCGAATTCGTGAAGGCATTCCTTGATTTGTCCAATCAAAGGGATGCAGCCGATTTCCAAGGACGTACCGCCCTTTACCTAGCCTATGAGTTTCAGTCGTGGGATGCCGCTCATCAACTTCATCTCGGAGAGGCAAACGCAGAGATTGAAACTAACGAAGGAAGGACTGTTCTCCATGCTGCAGTATCATCAGGGAACATTGAGGCTGTGCAGATGCTACATGAGAGGGGAGTACGACCTACCACGAAGTCAAAAGGTAGAGACACCCCTTTACATGACGCAGTAGTCAAAGGGGACTCGGGGCACATGGAGAGGAATTCCTTGGAAATCGTGAAGTGCCTTCTCGACAAACAGGCAGACCCTAACACCAGAGGTAAAAGGGGACTAACTTCTTTGCATGCTGCTGCTTGGCATGGGTTTTCGGATGAGGAAGACAGGTTGCAGCTGGTTAAGATGCTAGTAGAGGATGGGAAAGCAGATCCTCTTGCAAAGACTGATGAGGGTGAGGATGTGGTAACTGAGTCCTTGAAGATAGAGTATCCTAAGGTCGCAGAGTACCTCAATAACGCAATTGCTTAGCTGTTTAATCAGGAGTTTATAGCAATTTGTTGCTGCTGATCTAAGTTTTGCGTCCAGTCAGTTGCATCGTAATTAGTCAGATGGCTTTTGGCGAAATCCTACGCAGTATCAAGATACGAAACAGACTTTTAGTTTACAAACTCAACAGCAGACTAACTACTCCAATTTACCTCCAAAAAGCATCAATGGCAGTCTCTCGGGGACGACCCTTGACCTTTTGGTTTCCTTAACAGGTTTGTGATTTTCCCCACAAGAGAAGGTTTTTTCTTTCTTGCTGGAACACTCTTCTTTGTTCCACTCTCCTCCTGCTTCCCGTCAGTTTCTTGCAACGGTTCTTCTTGTGGAAAATCTTCCGGCAGATACAAATGCTCCATAACCCAGTAAACAGCCTCCCTCACAGCATCCGGCCTCGCTTGGATAACCCCATGACCGCAATCCGGCAGGTGGACATATCGATTATTCCTAGAAAGCTGCAGCTGCACCTTCTTCAATCTCTCATCCTCTCTATCCGTCGCATCTAGCATTTGTTTCTGGATCAACAAAGTTGGGCTGGCCAGATTCTGTTCTGCCGCAAGGGCTCGTTCGTACTGCATCTGTTTCCACTTGAGAGTGTTCCCACGAATGACAACGAGTGGTTTATTGTCAAGGATTTGATCTTTGTATTGTCGCTGTTCGATCTCGGGATCTATGCCGGTTTCTTGGCCTGTTTCCACAAGAACCATTCCTGCGACTTGGTGGGGTCTCGCTTCGAGGCAGAGTCTGGCGAAGGTGCCGCCGTAGGAATGCGCGATCAGAACATATTCTGAAGGTAGATCGGACCCATCAAGATATTCTAACAGTTCTGAGATGGCGTATTCAGGTTTTATGTTTGGGTCAAGTCGATCCCAGAGAAGAAGCTGATAAGCGCTGAGAAGGTCCGCCAATAGCTCCCACGAAGCGCAGGAGTCGCCTGAGCCATGGAAGAAGATGATCAGAGGAAAGGCACTACTTGGGTCGCCTCTTGTTCGGAAGCGAGTTTTCTTGCCTGGCTGTGGCATATTTTGTGGTGTTGAAAAGATAAAGTGATGACGTCAAGACTCAAGTGAGCATACCACGTGGGGTAACCAAATCTTATCTTCAAGTTGCTGCCTACATTGACACCAGCGAGAAGCTGATAAGCAATGCCTGAAGCTCAACAGTGAGGCTTCCTGCCATACCGTTTAAGATTCAAAACCTTTATTCTCAACGTATCTACATTGCTGGGTTTCATTCACCTGCGGCGGGATTATGCTCAAACATTTACCAAAAACCAATGCTGATATAGGTTAACCTACCTTTTTCTGTGTTAACCTCATGTCTATTGAGGTTTTCGGAAAGTCTGGTCTCTCAATTCTTACAGGTCAAAGTCAACCTCATGTCTAATTTGACCTACAAAACTTGATAGAAACTTTTGCGTTTACAACGATGTGTTAGACTGCACTGTCGCGAGACAATCGCAAAGAGTCCAAATTGTTACTCCCTCATGGTGGCTATTCCTGCGTGGGAAAAGGTTTCCAGCAAAGACAAAGTCTGGACTTCACAAGATGAAATAAACGATGACTTGCAGCGCTTCTGGTGTCTTCGAGATGCGAGAGATAAACCCGTCTGGTTGAGAACAACACAAGCGTACTGTTGAGAAGGCAACTTCTGGTCCGACTACAGGGTCCTTTTGCTGCGATGGAATGTGATCACCAATTGATCTTCCTTATCACCACTATCTATTGGCCAATTCCTGAGATGCATGACTAGCTGGTGAAAAATAATAATACGAAGAGAAGATCACAATTGAAGCTACCATATCTAACCCAAACCGCGGCACTATGAAGGTCTAGACGTTCAAAAGCCACCACGTGTGATCAACTGAGTCTAACCGCATGACGTCGCTGAGGCTATTCTAACTCGAAAATGAAGACTATCGACTGATCGGCTGTGCTATACGACGTTACTCTCATTAATCCGCAGTGCATTGAAAATGCAGGGTCAAGGCTCAAGATTCATTCTCGTATTGATGGATACGCTTAACTTCTTTAAGCATCATAGCCGCAGGGGTCAAGCCGAGTCCAAGAATAACTGACTCTCTAATTGGTGGACCTTTGCTACTAACCTCGTATCGGTTAGTCGTAACTTCGGCTTCCCCAGAGGCTGGAACTTTCGACGAAGAAAAAAGACGGAAATGGAATGGCAAAGTCACTCGAAAGCTGTGCTAGTAAATTTGTCATGTTGAAAAAGAGTATTCTGGACTGGAGACTAGCAATTGACCGACACTGCTACGTAGCAACAGCTCAGCATCGTGCCTTGATGCGCCTCGGCCACTTCGACTTCAATGCTCCATACTATAGAGCCGACGTGCCGAGTTGATGAAGTCATATCTATTTTTATGCGTTGTCTTGAAGATCTAAGATCTATAAAGACTTGAGGATTAACCCACGATAATCAACATTCTCATCATCGATCATCTCATTTCATCTCAAGCAACTTACTACCAAACACTCTTCAACTCCACCAAACAACTCTCCTCCACTTCTCTTCTCACAAACAACCAACACCACCAAAATGAAGTTCACCACCTCTCTCTTCGCTCTCGCCGCCGCTACCGGTGCCATCGCTGCTCCCGCCGATGCTCCCAGCGTTAACATGATGGCCGCCTCTCCCCAGTGGACCATCCAGTCCATGCAGCGAACTTGCGACAAGCCCGATACCACCTGCACCTGGAACTTCAACATCAACACTGGCAGCGGCGCCGCCACTCCTTGCAAGTACGTCGTCAAGGCTTCCAAGAACGCCTCTAAGGCCAACGGCGGCCCTGCCAAGTGCGGCACCTTCACCATCACCTCCGGCTGGAGCGGTCAGTTCGGCCCTGACAACGGCTTCACCACTCTCTCTGTTGTCAGCAGCAAGAAGCAGATCATCTACCCCAGCTACACCGACAAGCAGCTTGCTGGCGGCAAGGTTGTCAAGCCTGACCAGAAGTACGCCCCTGCTTCTCTTCCTTAAGCGGTTGATGGTTTCATGATTCATGGATAGATGGGTTGGGGATGAGCGATAATACTTAATACACGAACGGTATCTAGACGGATGGGATAGATGTATATATACTTCACGAGAACATAAACTACACATTATTACACCAAAACCTAATATAATACTCTTACTGTGATGTTTTTAAGAAAATTAAAAGCTAATACTATGCCAACAAATAGAAACAGAGCCAGCAAGCTTCTTGTTTCGTTTTTGGTCGTACTTGCTAGTATATGGGTATTGGATGAATGTTAAAGAGGGCAGGCTAAGAGTTCATCACAACATCTTTGTACTATTGTCTACTTAGTTCACACCGTAACTCATCCGTACATACCGTAACCCAAAGCACGCATCAATCATAACTCTTTCATACATTATAACCATGAATTCTGAACTATCTTCTGTACTGCCAAACCTTACGGTAGCCCATTGATGACTTGCCATTCAAAGATCACTGGGCTCATCCTCATCATCGACAGCCTCCTTAACAGCCTGCTTGACCTTCTTCTCCATCTTCTTTTCAGGACCTTCATTGAGAAGCTTTCGAGCATTGACTTGAATTGCGATCGAGTTGCCAACCTGCATCCTACCGCCAAAGTTGAAAGAGAACTTGACATCATTAGATTCAGTCTTGCCCAAACCCCAGTTGCTAAAGTCAACAATTTCATCTTCGTTTAGTTAGCTTTGTGTTTCATTCTAATTATCTTGGAGAACAACTTACCCTCGCAAGCATTCTTGCCAGGCTTGACATCAGCTCCCGCAAATAGCGGTGCCAACCACGTAACCACACCAGGCGCAAAGAACGCAACGCCATCCTTCTCAGCAATGAACTTGCGCTCCATCTTAGTACCCTCTGCGAGAAGCTCCTCGCGATACTTTCGAACAGCCCAGGGCAGATCCTTATAGTCGACCCGAATAACCCGAAAGCCGTCAGGATGCATAAATCGGTCAAAGTCACCGGGGTAAGGAAGATCACCGCCGGCATCGGTCCTCCAGTACTTGTCGAGGTAATCCATTGCCCAAGCGAGTTCTTTGGGGGCTTCAGAAGGGCTGGGGACGGCGTAGATCTCTGCTTCGAAGTTGGAACTGACGCTGCATTCGGTCTTCCACTCGACTCGCTCTTTGGGAGGAGAGGCCATGTTCATGAGAGCTCGGAGCTCGGCGGCGCGTTCATGCTCGCCATTCTTTTCGGCTTCGGAGATCTGACGGCTGATGCTGAGGGCTGCGGAGTCGCCGATTTGGATCTCGACATGTTGCGCCGCTGCCCAAGAGGCGAGGAGAGGGAGGATGGCGTTGGTAAGCTTCATTTTCGAGACAAAGATGTAAAGCGACGAAGGGGGTAACCCGACGAGTTGAAGGGTGAGCGTGAATATTTATCGCGTCTGACTCTCGGCCATTTCCTCATGAAGGATGAACCGGTTTGTTATCGCAACCAATTGAGTCGCTTGAGGTTGACGCTACCAATGGTCCGGTACAGGCACCAGAGCAAAAAAGCAGGGGTTATTCCCAGGCGTGACGGTGAAGGATGCCGTCATCCGAGAGATCTAATTGGTGGTCTTGGCAGGGTTGGTGTTCGAAAATGCAAAAAAAATAAAACATACAACAGCGGGGATTCGCTGGTCGTCACCGACCCAACTACTAATCCGCCGGTTAGTGGCTTGACTATGGGAGAGCGGACGGGATCCCGTATTTTCCACTACCTTTGGTCGTATGTACTGGTAGAGCTATTACAATAACCTATAAGCGGCTACTCGAAGACCTTACATCCAGTTGCGTTAACCTGAGTTTGGCACCCACAACTCCAAGGCCCTGGTCTCCCGGGTAGCCCATCGTCAAATGGTAGCCCGACGCGCTTGTCATCGATGAAGCTTGTAATTGTTTGGCGCTGTCAAATTGAACAGATTGTGTTCATGTGCGCGATTTCCCTCTGTGTTCTGCGACGAAATTGTAGAATGAAACGCGCTGATTGTGCAGAACGCGGACTTCTTTGCGTTGGTGAACACGACCTTCGCCACTTTCTGGTTACGCGATCCGCCTCACGAATTACTTTTCAACAAGGTTTGTCATTCTATCACGATAATGCTAGCTACATGTCGCGGACTCTTCTTCAATCTTCTTAGCGCTTTCCTCTCTCCAACATACAACAACAATAAATCCCACTGCCAACAAGCACATCAAGGCCAAAACAAACATCCACCATCCATACCCAATCTTCGCTTTCGCGATAGGCAACACAACGGTCCTAATAGCAGCCATAATATTACAAGCTAAGTTTAAATCCGCAACAACAGAAGCACCAACTCCGGGTCTAACGTCAACGAGAAACGGCATTACTGTCGACGTAACGAGCATAAAGCCCAGACCGACCAAGAACACCCCAATAAGAGGAGTTATCCAGAATGCTTTGCAATCAATCAACCAGCCATAGATAAGGAGACCAGCGGGGACGAAGCCTACTCCGTACCATGCTGTCTTAAGTCTCTTAACGGGGTGGATTTCTCCGTTGTGGATGAGCTGGGATTGACGTAGTTTAGCGTCACTCAGCTTCCCGCCGACGACGCTTCCGATAGCGTACCCAACGCAATTGCTAATGTAGCAAAGACCGATTTCGATTAAGGAGAAGTTATAGGGCAGCGCAGAATATGCAAATGGAAGGGTCGTGGTCAAAGAATAAAGACTGCCGTAACATATGCTCACGTACGCAATAGGCAGGGCAATTAACAGTACAAGCAGAAATTTAAGCTTCGGTAGCGGTGCCACAACATCGCGCTTCAATGCCTGATACCATGGTTATTCCTCTTGGCCCTCATGCTTAACCAGCATCTCGGGCAAAAGCAGCATGGTGAGCATAGCAACGCCAAAGGTGAAGATGCCCATAAAGTACAGATTCGCACACCAGCCAAGTCAAACTTACAGACCACCACCGATAATAGGTAAGATCAGAGGGCCAAGAAGTATACCCATGTAAAACCATCCCAGCGCAGACCCCCTCTCAGTCGAGATATAGATGTCACTTATGACTCCGGCGCCAACGCTCTGGGCTAAAGAGCATCCCATTACCTCAATAAAACGGAAGAGGACCACTAGAAGGAAGTGGTTAGACAGCGCACAAGCAGTAACAGCGACTATTAAGATGAGAAAGCTAAAGATCAGAACAGGCCAACGGCCATATTCCTGGCTCAGAGTGCTCCACCACAATGGAGCAGTAGCTTAACCAATAAGGAAGACTGTTGTAACAAGAGCAACGTTTGACTCAGTGGTGTGGAAGTATTCGAGGAGCGTTGCAAATAATGGGAAGAGGATGTTAGATGCAAATAGTGCGGTGAATGCTGATAGTGTGATTATTGTGACGATGGCATGTTTCTGCCATATTAAGTGAGTCGTTGGGTCCTCGAGACGAGTCGTGAAGCAGAGCCTGTCGAGCCATGAGCCTTTCAGCTGAGGCACCTTCTCACAAGTTGTCGCTTCCAACATTTCGCTACTTTGCAAGGACGATCAGATACACAGAACACATGAATACATGAGTCTCCGATGGGGTACACTTTGCATTGATATATACACCTATGTAATATCTTGCAATTTTTGCTAAGCTACGTTGTAAATCTTTCAACTCTGACGAATCGAGTTTTGATACATGGACTATCTTTAGACTTGTGCTATGACGAAGTCAGGCATTCACGACCAATAGTAGTTCAGGTACGGCTGAGCCGATAGACAACCTTAGCGCAATGTCAGCATCAAACGTTGTATCGCCGCTACCACACAGCCGCCGCGGGAGTTGCCGTGAGGATCGATGCTTCCGAAACCCTATAGATAGTCTTTCTACAACGTCGCTATCATATGCGAGTTCGATATATGCGAGAAAACCTGGAGTTTGCTGCCGACTCTAAGCGCTCGATGTGTCATTCTTGAATTGCGAACTCACAATGTCGGATTTGCATTATTGGAGGGCCTACCCGCCAATGCAGGACTCACGTCACAACACCGCCAGTGAGGGAAAGTTTAGCCTCGAACGGAGGTCCATTCAGTCTAACTAGCAGTTTAATCATGAGGTATGCATTGAGTGATTGACTGCAAAGTGCTCATCTCTCAAGCACAATTGCCCATACCGTCAAGTTGACCCTGGCCAGCATCCTAAGCCCTCAAAGCTCGCCACAACGAGGACACAGCGTGATGGGAAGCGACTTTAAGCTATAGTTAAGTATACACTCCCTTTCCGGGCATCCTCTCTAGCGAGCGTCAACACGACACAGGTGCAAGAAAGCCAGCCAATTAAGACTCGACCACAACCAATCAAGATGAAAGCTAACCGTCATGCCTTCACAGAAGGATCGATGCTAGGGCTTTGCTGCTGTGGGGTTTCGAAGTCAATAAACTCTGCTATTAGGACCATTTACTAAGTTTCCCCGTGGTATCCTAACTTGTCTGTTGTCCCATACTCGCAATTGTCAGCCAGATTCAAAACTACCTTTTGAAAGTATTTCTGCATGATCCGTGGCGCAAGCCTTACCCGAGATGTGGTCGAGCAATTCCGTCGTATTAACGGCGTAGGCGAAGGAACATCAGCTAGCTCCAGGGGTCCTTAGGGTCTATTGAATCTTGGCTCAATAGCGCTACGAACTATCGAGTTCCCGAACGCTCCAAGATCCACCAAAAACTCCGAAAACGATGGCAAAATCCACTTTCAGGGTCTTAAGCGATTCAGCTTTTGCTGTGATCCTAGCTGTAGTTGTTTCTTTTTGTGATGAAGGACGTCGAAAAATCCCCGACAAGCCGGAGGAAAATGACTGACTCTTGGCAGCTGAGAAAGGACCTTTAAAAGGCACAGGCCGCCATCGCCATATTCCTGTCGGTGTCGCTCATTTGAAGTCCATCGTTAAACTCGTTCACGATGCGTTCAATACTCGCCCTTGCGGCCTTCATCACCGCTGACCTAGTCTCTGGCAGCGCATGCAAACCCCGACCAAGCAACACCCTCCCAACACTCGCCTCCACGACCGAATCGACCAGCACCTCAACACCAACCAGCGATGGTACGCTTCCAAAAGTCCGCAACATCGCGGTCAACGGCAATATGGCTGAGATCGACGAAGAAGACCCTCTCATCGTCCCCGATTGGGACGTCGAAAATGATGCGAAGATCGTCGGCGGTGTCGGACGCGAAGAGCCTGGGGGTACCGAACGAGGCGCTTGTGCTATGAGCGTCGCGAATGTGGATGTCAATTTGTTGAAACGAGATGTTGGTTCTGGTGTCAGCATGTCGCAGACCATGAGCGATCTCGAGGTTGGAACAACGTACACCATTCGCTTTTACTACCGCCTTGTTCTGGCACAGGGCGTGACGGATTGTCAATTGACTGCTGGCTTTGGCAACTCACTTATCTACAACATCGCCATTGCCAGCCTCGACGTCTCTGAGGCTTGGACAGAGGTTCTCAAAACTGCTGATGCTGCGGAGAGTAGTGCTGCTCTGAAGATACAGATGGAGTGTCGGGGTGGTAGTGCTACCATTCTCCTCGACTCTGTCTTTGTTTCGAACAAGCTCACGCCCGAGAACATCGACCAGTTTGCTGTGGACTTCGGGAACACTGGCAGCGGTGCCAATCCTCCTCTTGAACAAGGTCCCCAGACTACTGCATCCTCCGACCCCGCAGAGACTGTCACTGCGACCGAGCCGCCTTCTTCTGATCTGCCGACAAAAACTGAGTCTGGACTCGACGTGGCAACAACCATAACCGCCTCCGAATCTCCCTTCTGCTCCAAGTCTCTCAACGGAGGATGTTGGTGGAAGGGCTCCTCAATCGGCTGTGCAAACAGAGGCTACTGGCCTGGACCCGGTGGTGAAGGCCGCATGGTACCTCGCCCCGATAACTATCCCGAGCCTCTCAGCCAACTGTGGTGTGTTGGCTGGTGCTCTCTGTCGCCAGGCTGTAGGTCCGCTGCGTACAACCCTAAGGACCGCACATGTCGCTTCTCCGAGTTCGCCGTTCAAGACTCTAACTTCGTTGAGGGTCCTGATGTTCACACTGATACTGAGGGTGTTTACTACTGGCATGACCTTTCCTGCTTCAACTGCCCTTGCAACGAGGGCGATAAGGTCGAATCTGATCCTGCCCCGACCCCTTCTGAGACTAGCTCGGTCGGCCGCCTCCCACCTGCATCCACCTGTCCCAAGTCTCTGGAGAACGGCTGTACCTGGAACGAAGGCTCCCACGGGGGAAGTGATATCAAGTGTCAATACCGCGGTCGCTGGCCCGGCGCTGATGGTACAGGTTACATCGTCGAGAAACCTCGTGACTATCCCATGGCTTTGAGTCAGTCCTGGTGTGTCGCGTGGTGTTCCCTCTTACCAGGTTGTCGAGCAGCGGCGTTTATCTACGAGGGCCGAGTCTGTCGCTTCTCAACTCACGCTGTTCACGACGACGACTTTGTCAGGGCCGACGACCCAAATTCCGACTCTGAAGAATTGGGTATCTACTACTGGCATGATCTGTCCTGTATGGATTGTCCTTGCAAGGATGAGGTTGAGACTACTCAGCCTCCTACTACCTTTGTTCGCTCAGTCACCACCGCCTCAATTGATGCTACTACTACAGAGCCTACTACTACGGAAGACAGGGCCTCAATGGTATGGACATCGGCAAAGCCACCTCGCCCTTCTGCCGCCGACACCTGAGAATGTTCAAAGGCTTCCGAACTTTTCAAACAGAGCAATGATCTCCAAGGGGAAGACTGTCAAGGCGTTCCTTAAAGTGTCAACCCTCAACAGTACCGCAAGATTCCTGCCGACCATGAGCCCATGGTGACCACGTGCAGTGCGCCATTCTTTGCAACACCAACCCTGACTGTCGCGTCTGGGAACTATCATAGGAGAACATGGATATTGAGTATGTTCTTGCTTTGGATGTAAGGAGAATTGACGACCTTGATTATGTCGATGATGCGCCTATGCATGAGTGGTATCCTTCTCAGTGTTTTGCTTGTAGGAGCTGTGTTGCCAAGTAGAGCTGGACGTGGGATTCTTGATGGACTGAGTCAGCGATATTCGTGTGTCAATATTGGATGACTTCTTGTACATAATGTCACAAAATATAGAAAGAGTTTATTGTTCACATGTCGAGCCGTTTCTTGTGGTATGCCCAACACCTGCTTTCTCGTCTGAATCAGATTCCCAACAGAGCTTCGCTTTGATTGAAGAAACCCAGTAATTACCCAAGTATGTACATTGCAAGCATATTTCTGAGTCACTGTGTTCATGCAGGCATATAAGCTCAAGCCCAAGAGATTTCGGATCCTCTCTTTCCCAACAAGTAATATAGCAACATCAGCTCGCCCTCCAGAAGGTTACAGTATAGATACCTACACCATGAGTTCAAATACAACCACTACTACTACAAGCGGAAACGCTCCCCTTACCAACGGTAATACCAACGGCATCGTCATCGCTCGTGGGAGCAATCGCAATGCGCCGTCTCCAGAGCCGATCCCTCCAGCCAACCCGAACACTCCAACAAATGAGAACGTTACAACGAACGGAACGCAGGTCAACGGAGTGCAAACAAGTGGCGGGCGGTAGCTTAAGGACTGCAATGCTTTGGTAATGGATATTTATTTCGTTTGTAGGATCCTTGGAAGTATAGGAACAGTGACATTAATGGAGCTGGTCAATTGTTGAGCCAGCTATCTAGTCAGGTACAAAATACACGTATGAATTCTGTGTATCCCAATCAATTGACAGAAAGGTCATCCGTTTTCCTACGCTTTTTTATGTGTTCCATCCAGTATGGCGAATTTTCTTGCGACGTTTCTTGGTAACTGCAAAGATGCTGGTGGAATCGGATCCCCACCACACACCAACAACAAGCCAGAACATACCGATTCGTGACTAACATCATGAGAATAAAGAACGAAGCATATGATTCCAAAAATAAATGAATAAACAATCCAAAAAGATCGACCACGCCAGGATTCGAACCTGGAATCTCTAGAGAATTGGATATCGGTGAACCGAAATCTAGCGCCTTAGCCATTAGGCCACGCGGCCGGTGTCTTGTATGGTGATAGCCTCACTTTGACGTCTCATAGACGTACGCATCACGAAAACTCATCACCGGAGTATGGTTTCATTGGTGTTACTGCCCAACACTTATGCCATGTTGCTTCTTTAAGTTATGAAAGCTTGTACCAGATGCCTATCATACAACCTTCAAGCAAAGTAACAACTTACTTTGCTTCATCCTTAACCGCAGCCTCGAAATCATCCAAAAATCTCCAAAGCGTCTTTTCCCTCCATCCCTTCGCCAGCCAATCATTAGCCGTCTTGGGAAATACGTCTATAACGCCCATAACAAACATGTCATGCGCCGGGATAAAGAAAACGTTATCCTGTGCATCCGCCTTCTGTGCTTCTTTAATCGTCTTGATAGCCAACTCTATGTCTTCTCCGATGTTCGGATCAAAGAAGGTCTCGCCTGCTTTGCGACCACGCTTGACGTT
This sequence comes from Fusarium sp. NRRL 66335, assembly GCA_004367055.1. Lineage (NCBI taxonomy): Eukaryota > Fungi > Ascomycota > Sordariomycetes > Hypocreales > Nectriaceae > Fusarium > Fusarium sp. NRRL 66335. The sequence goes on along the minus strand of QHHG01000070.1, from coordinate 56,724 downwards.
GAGGTCATCAAAAACACTGCCTGGACAGCGCGAGAGGAGAGAGCGTAAGGACTCGGAAAGGGTAAGGTGTTGGGAAAGGTTGGATGGGAGAGGGAGGTAAGGAGATGGTCGTATTTCACCACCGTGGTGACAGAGATCGCCGCCCATGAGGATGAATGTGGAGGGTGAAGTGGTTGTACGAGCGAGACCGGCGAGGTGACCGAATGCGTGGCCAGGGGTATCGAGGAGATAGAATGACCCATCGCCGAAGAAGTCGAATGCTTTGAATGGGCCGACCTTGAAAGGTTTCTCGTCAAAGTTGATCTCTCGAAAGTTTCGTTCCCTAGAAACTATCAGTGTTTAGCTAAAGACCATGGTGAGATGATGCTCACTTATAATCGACCTCCCGAATGGGAGAGTTGGGATTTTCTGGGTATCTGGGGCAGTAAGCTTCCTTGAAACCCTGTCCGACGACCAGCTCTGTGGATCCAGGGAACGTCGAGACGTCTCCAATGTGATCAAAATGATGGTGACTGATGCAACAATTAGTAATCCGGAATTCTCATCAGCTTAGAGAAGACTGACCTCCAAATCACACTGTCAATCTGAGAAGCCTGTACATTATTCTCCTGGAGAATATCGGCAACATTCTTGGGAACATCAACGCCCAGTTTCGCCTCCGTGATCGCCTTGCACCACATGGGCGAGTAATTCTCCAATGGGTCCTTGGGTACTCCCAAGTCAAAAAGCGCTCTCTTGCCCGAGGAGCTTTCAACCAAGAACGACCATGTGGTCGCAGTAGGCATGTAGTCCATACCCATCATAGGAGGCGTCATGAGATGCGAAGCAGACAGCTTTGACAGACGTAAAGAAGAATCGATGATGCTGACTCTAGCAGCAGCGCCATGGGGCACGTCGAAGCGAGGTTTCTCAGCCATGTTAATTTGTTTGATACGAAAACTGTAGGATTGCGATTCTGAGGGTGCATTCGACTTCTCGTGCAGTGGAAAGGGAAGTTTTATAATCGTTTCGGAATACCGACGTCCGAATTGCGACTTTGAATAACGTTAAGCTGCCGACTGCTCCGTAGGCGGAGGCCGATTGGATCGCGGGATTGCTTCAAAATACAGAAGTGGAGGTCCTGAAACGTCATGCTTACAGCTGCCCGGAAACTCCGTCGCCCGGTACGTTATTTCCTGGCGGGTTTTGTCATGGAATACATAAGAGTCTCTTTGTCAATTGATCCGATTCTTGTCGCACACGCTGACTTGGGGTTTCATCGGGGCGGTAAAGTTTTTATAATGTTGATTTTGGGACAGTTCGTTAATTATTGAGGTGCTATCATTTGTGTTAACACTTTATGACGTTATTTTCACTCTCTTGGATGGCACTGAATCTTGGCCAGAGTGGGTAACAGAAGAATTCCAGGTTATCCTCTAAGGCTTAGGCTACTATATAAATAAAGTAACCTAAGTGTTCCTCTAAGCTCGCATAAGGTGATACAATTATTTCGTTTCTTATGTTCTCGGCGGCCAATTATTCTAACACCCTGACGCCTGGGTATTGCCAGTGGACCTTCCACCCCGAATCAATAAGAATGGCGTATGAGCTATACCACAGCTTCTGCCCAGTGAGGATCATTCACTGAACACCTCGCAGCGAGACCACCATGTAGAAGCAACAATCGTCGCTTCGTAAAAGTGGTGACTCATTCAAATGTGATATTATACAGTGATGGTTTTTTCAAAAGTACCGTATTAAAACGTCGGCAAACTGGCTGTGGCAAAAACATTTCAGTCTGGCGATACGTGCCACACGATGTGCAAGATGAAAATATTGATTGAGCACGGATCATCTTCTCTGTAGCAATAAGATAAACCCAGTCTTCCATTCCCAGTTCCATGATAAAGCCTTGCGTATTTCCCACGCCCCGAGTTCCAACACTATGCTCCAGTCTCTCTAGTGTGCTCCGAGTGAGTGGCCATACGAACGTCGTAAACCTATATCGCAAGTCAGTCTTAAAACTGGTAAAGGACTAAGCCAGGTAGAGTAAGGACCTACAAGAATAACCCCCATAACTGACCTGTGTCTTGGTCTCGTAAGTTCCGTTCCTAAGTTCCCATTAGTATCTTTATGGCCGATGTGAAGACAATTAGTAACTTACTCTCTGTATGCCCCCAGCTCATTTACCAAAATCTATCAAGCGGTTGCCAATGATAATGCTCAAGGATTGCCCAGTGTCAGAAATCTAGAGAATGGCCATCTCATTCTCACTCGTTATCCTCGGGGTCCGAGTTCCATTCATCTTCTTCCTCGTCCTCGTCCTCGTCCTCGGCGTCCTGCGACTTGCCTTTAGATGGCGCCATCTTGCGGGCACGTTTGTTGGCAGCCGGTTTCTTCCCTGCGGCTCGGGAACGTTTCTGGCCGACGATAAGCTTTAAAGTGCTCGGCTCGATAAAGTTCGGTTGCATTACCACCTTGGCCTCCGAAAGAGCCTCATGGTTAGCATGACCGAATCCCAGCTCGGCCGCCATCATTCTGGTCGACTCCAATACTGCCTCCCGCCTCTCGCATTCCTGTTGCTCAGCAGCTGAGCGCTTCTTGGCCTTTGCTCCAAGAGTACGCCACTACTCGATCTGGTCCAGAAGTCTCTTCGGCATGTTCTGCTCACTGCCAAAGACCTTGACTGCTCCTAGATAGTAAAGCCAGTTCGGTTTCCCAGCGTTGGGGCTGTCTCGAAATTTTCTAGTCCAAGGATGCTGGCTAGGAAGACGATTGTTAACCATGTTCTTGTCTGTGTTTGCTGGATTGTTCTTTGCTGGTTTGGTGGAAGCAGATGTCGTCTTTTCCTTTGGTTTGGTTGCCTTCGGCTTCTCTGTCTCAGCTGGCTCATCCGATTTCGGGGCTGTACCTGGCTCGGCTGCCCATTCCAAGAAACGAGTCTCCTTGTCTGGGTCTGGGAAGGGGACGCCTTCACTTAGATCGGCAAGGGCTTCATGAAAACCCGAGCTTAAGGACGCAAGGTGTCCAGGATCGACTGAATTGTTATCGAGGACAGGAGGATGAAGAACTGTCTCAGTAACCTGACCTGGTAGGTCACTTACTTGGTTACCGGACTCTGTCTGTAAGGAAGACATGATGCTAGAGGAGGGGAGACTTTTAGTTAAGAGTTCATATGGTAAATGGCACGAGGAGGAGCGATGCGACGTAAGTGTATAAGGAAACCAGACCAAGGTAGAAGATATCGGTAATGGTGCTGGTAGCAAATGAGGTTGGGTTGGTATAGGCTCTGCCCATTGTCAAAAGAGTGGGTTCGCCACCAAGTGAGCTTGGAGTGGGAGGATTTACCAAGAGGTGAGGTGCGTAGAACGGAACATGCGTGGGTGATGTGCGGCAGGAAAAGTAACAAGAAGTTCGGGGGATGTGTAGGCCAAGGCGAAGCAAGAGTTAGAAATAAGCAGTAAGCAAACATACCAGCGCAGGAATAGCGTCTAGAGTAAAACGAGTACTGAAAACGGGATATTGATCTTTGGAGCTGAGCAAAATGCGTGAAGTTGTCTAGGAGATTGTCGATGTTGCGCTGATGCTTTGAAAGTGTGCGGTGGTGATGCAGGAGTTAGGTGCGAGGCAGAAGTGGATCTTCGGTTGGAGGTTAAAAGAGTGTAGGCTTGAGTGGAGGGAGCTGACGAGGCAGGCCTAAGGGTATTAAAGACTTCGCCCCGAGACCATAACAGACAAAATAATTCGGTCATTTTATGTCAGTTTAGACCAGCAATTAGGTTATCTTAGTCTAGGAGCCTAAACCTTAGAGGACATTTCTTCTGTTACCCACCCGGCAAGCTTCATTATCAACCTATCTGGTGGAGCTTGAAGTTTGGTAGCGATGAGAAAGCACTGACTTGCGTTGAAATTTACCACAGTATCAAGTTTGACAACCTGGAACTAATAACACTCAATATTCTCTAGACGAAGCAACTCAGTTCATCAGAGTTGACCTGGAGGAGAGCGAGAACTAGGGTACAGATAAAAGGGAGAGAACGTACTCGCGCACAACGCCTGGACTTTCTTGTTGGACTGCGAAATCCAGACTCTTGCGGCACACCGTCTAAGAGCTGGCGCCAGCTGCCAGCCACTGGCAATAATTCAGTTACTACCTACCTAGGTTGCAAGTTTATGCCAGCTGCCTAAACGCAACGATTCGCCAGAACCCTAGTCTCATAGCCCTAATTCCCTTCAATTCTTCGTTACGAACTCAACGCTGTAATCACCTTCTCAACCGTGCTTACCTCAACCCCAAAATGGACCAAGCTATGAACCCTGCCAACAAGGGTTCCTCAACCGGACGCAAACCACCGGCGCCGTTAGTGCCGACCTAGGTAGACGGTGCTGGTTACTGACTCTTATGTGCCAGGGACCAAGAATTTACTACTGTTCCTGAATGGGCTTCCCTCTAGTATTTGCTAATCACGACGTCTCGACTACTTACCAGTCTTCTTCATGACGGGTCCATCTTCTGTTTGCTTCGTCGACGGCGTGTAGATGGTGACAGTATGCTTGTTCGCTTGTACCAGTTTCAGCCAGCAGCGTAGACGGTGACAGGAATCTCCTTTAAAAGAGAGCAGAGGACATCCTTCAACGCAGTCAGTATGCACAGGTGTTGGAGAAGTCGTGTGTGACTTACAGAATATTGGTAGGTCCCTTGACTTGAAGCGACCAGTATCTAGTGCCTCATTCCATATGACTTGAATGCTTGCTCAGAGTCGGCTTCGTTCTTGATAGTCGTTCAGGGTGTGATCAAAAGTGTTGTTTTGTTGAGTACGCATTGCGGGCATCCCCAGATGCGTAGCCGTCAAACCCCAATGCATCTTTATTCTGCTCCAGCGTTACCAATGATAGATCTTCTTGGTAGCGATCTGTACCCAGTGAGAGAAACAGAGCTGATAAGAGTAGTGCCTCCTCGGAAGCCAGGCAAAGCAAAAGAACCGGAGGCCTGGCTGTGCAAGAGACACGATAACGGCATTTCACTTACAGAAAAGTCCAGGCCATGGATGGCCTAACTCGACATGACACTCGCACGCTTCCCTCGATGGTTCCTGGACTGTCATTAAAGATACGGTCTTGGGGTAGGTGTATACACACACGAGGAAAGGAGGAGCGTCGGGAAGACATAGTTCGTCGCCAAGGCTGACCTCACTGCCTCGTTTAGAACCTCCATGGGATGATAAACAATGTCTCGAATTCACCAACCATCGTCGTCGTCACCACCAGCAATCTGAACATCGGCGGCCCCATCATCAACTCCACATCCGCCATCTCCATCACCGAAGACATCGACCTCCTCAACCGGAGGGGCCTTGCATCGGACCTTGGTGCGGCTTGTCTTGCGTGGTGTTGTTGGATATCTTGCTATGAAGACGGCCCATTGTGACGTTGGATACCTTGCTATGAAGACGACCCATTGTGTCGGTTCGGCGTGGTTTTGGTGGTGGCCATACTCCTGGCAGTTAGAGCGCTGGACCTTGCTCCCTATAGCACAGCGCGGTTAGCCATGAGCCTGATAGAGTGAATAAAAGATGACTTACAATCCCGGGGAAGAGGACACTCCTTGCTGAAATGGCCCTGCTGGTCACAGTTGCGGCAGGTCACGGTAGACATGCCCCGAGGTTGGTCACATTCTTTGAAAGCATTGAATGTGGTCAAGGCCGGTGGTTGTTGAAACCGCGAGGTGAGAAGCGATGGTGTGTGAAGAAAGAAAGGAAAAGGTGTAAGGAGGGCAGAGGAAGGAAGCCTTAGTAGGCCCGAACGACAGCAGCCTGTTTTTTTGCCTGAAAAGAGTGGAACACGCCAGCTGCGCGGCAGTGATTCACTGCACCTTACTATTGTTCAGGACAATTGGAGGGTCAAGAAATGGTGTATTGTGACAGTGGTAGTCACTTGCCCTGTAACTTCAAGACATATTCAGATGACTCTTGGTGCCGAAGATTGAGATAAGATGCAGTAGAACAATGACACTAGGCCAAGCTTGCGATAAACATCACTACGAATCGCCCAAGAGCCACTTCAAGGTTTCCATCATCGGCTGACCTATAGCCATAGATCTAAATTGAGGGTCATGAGTGGGCCATAGTCCTCGATTGCTATCCAGTTCTAGGAGCTCGAGGGCTTCAGTGAGATGCCTTGCAATAGGCAACCATCTTCCGGTTCATCTCTCATCGAAGTTCTGCACAGGCAGCCCTCATGGTATCTGAAGGATTGGCCCCCGAAGACATGAAAAGTAATACCGTCACTCTATGTTAGCTTACTAGCACTTGTACTACTTTATTATGGCAGCCTAAGCCTTTGGAGACAATTCTTCTGTCACCCACGTGGCAGCTTTAAATGCTTTTCTTAACAGACCTTCGCAATCCCTCTCCTCAACATCTCCTTTCAAGTCTATTACTCCACCACCACCGCCGCCCGAGACCGCATAGCCACTCAGCATCTCTCGTGACACACGCGCGCGCCCTCAAACGCTTCGATGTCGTTTCCAGGCGATACACTTCCATCTCCTCGACCGTTACCGCCACTAGCACTCCACCCTGGTGCCTCACTCATAATCTTCAATCACCTCAACACTGTTCAGCAAGACATCATTACTGACATCAAGGCGATGACTGGTCAGTACCCTTAGGATGTGGTGCCGGACGTCAGACCCGGATGTTGGAGTGTTTGCGATTTGCAAGCCTTTGCCACCCTTATTTGGAGATGGTCGCTTCAGCCGATCCCAAGAGAGTGCAGTCTCGACCATATCCGCCAATGTCTCGTCACAAGAGCGTCTCAACAAGGTCATGGAGGCATTCTGTACTCGAGTGATATCGCTCAAGTACATTCACGACTCTTCGATCTTGAAGAACTGGAGAAACGCGCTGGCAAGCGTTCTATCGGCGTGCAGACTGACGAGGTACCTCCCAAGCGCCTTCTACGTGCCGCCAACCCTGTCATCACTGAGCCTATTAACATGATTGGTCTCTGGAGCGGATACGAAAGCGAGTTCAAAAGTCAGCTCGAAAGCGACGTGGGCGACTTCATGTGTTCCAGCGATGTCCCTAGCTGCAGCTTGGGTCAAATCCCACCCGCGCCACAGCCGGAACCAACCTGGTTCATCGCCAACTCCTACAGTCGGCCTCCCGGCGAAGTGGATATTGGCAGGCTTGAAGCCTCAAACGGGTTCAACGACATTGTCAAAGAAGAGGACGAGACAGCCGACGAAGCGAAAAATACTCAATCAGAAAGAGGCGCAAGCCTATATGGCGTCGATCGCCGTGCCATCCAAATTTCTTCCCCTTTGTCAAATAGTTCAGAGTTTCTCTGGGTTGGTTCGCCTCCACACAACGAGAGCATGACATACAGGATCATGATGGAAGAAGCGTACCCTTACGAGTACGATGATGGGACTTTGGCCAGCTTCATTTAGACATGCGGGCACGGCAGAGTTCCGTAATGCCAATACTTGATCACCCGTCTTTCTGTCGTTCACCGCTCCTATTCTTCAAATACCTCACAGTTCCCAGAGCCACAAAAGGTATCTCCTCGACCATCTACATCTCAATGATTGCGCTTCAAGACAAACTAACACTTTGTGAGTAGCATCGCGGCAGATACAATATCTATAAAGGGCATCGCTTCTAAACGATCGAGGGGTGCACTAAGTGCCGAGTGCCAACTTCCAGGACGAGGTTTTGTTATTGATTTCCAGACATGATAGCTTTCGAAAGGTTTCGGGGATGTGCCCATGTGCTTGGAGGCCGTGCCCTTGAGGTTCAAGATCATAGGAGCAAATTTTGGAAGATCAAGTGGCATCTTGCAGAGATCTGAAGGCCATAGTTCAAAGCATAGGGCAGGGAGACAAATATGAAACTCGTTAATGACGAACAGTATGCTTTGTGAAAAGGTTTACCATAGAGCAGGACATGCGCAAATATCGGAGTCATGATGTAAGTCTGCCTAGAAGCATTATTCTTTTATTTCATAAGCGAATCAGTCCTGGAGAGGATTCAGATAGACCTATCGGGCTTATGAACATAACCGGCAAACTTTCCCACTATCCGACATCAAGCCACTATACTGGGTCCATTCTTGAACAAGAACGCGCCCACGCCTTCTGCTTGGAAAGAACAGCCGCCACGCGAATCATGTTCCCTGCATGAGTTTGACGGCTCAAAGCTGGCCATGAAACAAACAAAAACGCTAACTGGAGGATTGGCACCGTATTAACGTGATTCGCTCGTCTACATGCGTGCTGTTTCACGCGAGATAGTACAATCATCGCCGAGACTGCAATGAATAGACATGAGGTTGGTGTTTATAGCCAAAGTTGTGGGGGCGGTTGGTCCAGCCATAGGCTCAAAAATGCAAAAAGTTAACATACAACAGCGGGGATTCGCTGGTCGTCACCGACCCAACTACTAATCCGCCCCTTACCAGCTTGACTATGGGAGAGCGGACGGGATCCCGTATTTTCTGGTAGGTATGGTCGTATGTGATAACTGCGCGGCTACTTTTGATCCATATGCTTACTGGTCCATAATAGGAAGAAACTTCGCATTGGCAGTATGTGGGCGCTGGCGATACACATGAAAGCGGGGATGATGGAAGGCTTGTTACAAACGTGAAATAATCTGATCGTCTCATCTCCTAAGGGCCTACAGCATCCTCAATAGCCGCAACAACATCATCTCTCCCATCCCAATCCTTCTTCTCTAACCCCTTCTGGATTCTGTCCAATATTATACCGCCTTTATATGTTTTACTCCACCCCTCCTTATCCTCGTCAGTCATAGTGTCCAGAAAGCCCTGGAGCTGCTGCGCGACAGGATCTGGTCCTACTCGCTTATTTCCATTGCCTTCTGGCGACTGGTTATACTTGCGATCTATTCGCCACATCTGCAAGCGATCCCAGAATATCGTGCCATAATAACCGGGAATACCTCCAGCAACTATCGCGAAAGCACGGGCATAGACAATGACGGTCGACACATGTTCACCAACAAGCTTGCCCCATTTTTCTCCGCCTTTGGCCAGCATACCAACCGTCTTGGGGTATGTATCTTCGAGCTCCTCTAGGACTTTGGCGACTTGTACAAGGAGGATTCGTTCAACATAAGAGTACTCCTTCTTCTTGGTCCAATAAGTTGAATTACTCGCGGTGATAGATCGCAGTTGCTCAAAGTGCGTAGGAAACCTTCCAGGAATGACCGATTCATTGAGGGGAAGATCGAAGACTCGCACGTGTACGGGGTCAAGAATTGGCGCGAGTGACTGTAGTTGCGTGGCATTCCGTTCCAGCGGCCCGTTCGTAAAGTGAATCATTGCCGGCCCATCGACTCTCCATATCGAGCAGAGGAAACTGCCTGGACAGGCGATGTAGTTGAAGTTCCATCTTCCTTGTGGCTGCTCGTACTCATCTCTATGTTCCAGCAACTCGAGAAAAGCCTTATCCCAAGGGTCCTCGTTCCAAGTCTCGTTCAACGGGTACTCATTCGCCGAGAGGTAGATCCAGTGATGCCATTCGGGAGAATACCGACGGGATGTGCGATACAACGCATTGAACTGGGCCAAAACCCCGACATTGTTCGGTTTCCAACCCTGAGGTCTACTGATTCCTATGTCTTGGGCCCAGGTGAGAGGGTTGTGCAGCTGCTTGATGTGATATGGAGCTTGAGGAATGTAGAGAGGATTTTCGCCATATGGCTCTTTGAACCATTCGTACGTTTTGATGGTGATCATGTTATTCGCGAACAAGGCCGTTTCCTTCATTTCCGATTTACGGTACCATTTACCAAGAATGAATCCTTGGTATACGCCGAGTGGGACAGTGAGCCCTGATAAGGGTACACTGAGCAAGAAGACATAGGTGACGATGCGCAACAGAATCTTGAAACCCCGCCAGCTGAACCGAATGGGGCGTGAAATGATTGCCGGTATTCTCATCTTGAGAGTCCGTGGCAAGAAAAAAGTATAAGATGGGTGGAGGAGGACCAACTGGACGTCTAGTTCATCCATCTTAAACAAACCATCTGCTTAGTTGCTCTATCTAAGGCTGAACTCCACATGAAATGTCTGCCTAGAAGTTCGGCCAGACTTCCGAATAATGGAGTCCAAGTTGTCGCTTTGGGAATATTTAGCGATAGCCTCATTTCAACAGATCCACTTTTTGGTTGTTGGTTGTATGTTATGTCGTCGAGTGACTAATGCCAAGGGACTGTCGGGCGATTGAATTCACGGTTCAAAGTTGAGCGAATGGAATGATGACAATCTCATAGCGATAATTCCACTCTGTTGTGAGAGATTACCAGAGTGTTTCCATTCGAGTCAGTCAGAGAAATTAGGTGGTTCAGTCCAATTTTCTGGCGAATTGGGAGGTTGATCCACGAAGCCTCTACGCTATGTTACCCCACTGTCGCCCTACTGGAGTGCTCCGGAAATACGGCGTTTTTAGGGGACCTGCGTTGGCAGGTTGGGTCGCCGTCACGTATCACCCAAGCAGAGTGAACCTTTGACCGAAATAAGGAATACTGAAGTCAGCATGATTACTTGTCTATTAAGGGCTCCAGTTTTTCTGCTGTCAATTCTGCAAAAAAGAATACCAATCTCGTGGCGGGAATGCATGTGGTGTTTTAACGCGGGTATTCGGTGCAACAATTTCAGTCCGAAGTCAAGGAGAACCCAACAACATACAAAAAAAGAAAGCCACCGTGCTGCTTAATCTCAAAGAGATACTTTTACTGAGACCCTGTATTAAATAACTGAGCGTAATACTTTTAAAGTCCCAAAGCAACATAGGCACTACTGGAGTCATAACATACGTCAATTCTCAGCAAAAAGTTGGGCTACCCGATACCAGAGTTGCGTATAACCGCTATGAGACTAGCGCATGTCCGGGATGGTGTTTCAGACCTTTGCAGGGTTTGGCGGCTAAACGTCGGAGATCGACCTGGGGCAGATACCACGCCATCAAGCAACGTTTCGGTTAGTGCCCTAACGCAAATGGATAACGATATGGCTGAGATTCCCAACCCACTTCAACAAAAGAGTGATTGCTTGGGTAGAGAAGTTCGAAATGATAGTAAGTGGTTAACGATTTGCTGTGTATGGCTCAGTGTCTGCAAAGCTGATCTCAATGTAACCCAATTTATTGTCACGAATATACCTACATAAGCAACGAAATTTCCAATGTACACTGCCCCAATACCACCAAACCTATTCAGGAACAGGGCAAAGATCATAATTGCCATCGGCATTATTTCCCCACCAGGTTGGGAAAGGATGTCCAGGACCACCAGCACCGAAGACAGCAAAGGAAAGAATGAAAAGAACAGTGAGACTTGCGCCGTCAAAAGCACCTGTCACCAGGTATGAGTAGTCTCTGAAAATGCGTGGGCGGTAGTTTCGAAGGTAGTACTGGACGAAGAAGCCGGATCCCAACTGACTCAAGATGACGCACGTTTGACTCTGGTTGTAAGGGATGTAACCAGCATACTGGATGAATTGGGCAAAGTTGATATCGGCGACATCGAAATTCTTGATCTTGGGGAAGAACTGGGACAGGTCAGCATGTGCTTTATAGAAGTTGAAGTGCGAGAGTTGTACCTTGTAGAAAATGCGATGCATAACGACCAGACTGGCACCGACAAGGAGACCAAAGGGTACGAGTTCATAAGTACCACCAATCTTGTAAAGGTAACCTGCCAGCGCCCATGAGGTTGCATTGGTGTTGTACGACTGCATCGTAGCGCCGCTCCAAGACGAGTTTCCATCTCCATCTTTGAGCAGTTCCCGGTTACTTCCTACAATACTGATCATGACAGCATAGTTGATAAAACCTCCGAGGATGGTTCCCCAGATTTGTGTGAGGAACATGACTCTTGGAGGGATTTTAACTGTACACGATGTTAGCATCGGAAGTGAAAGGATTGACGAGGGACTGACGGTATTCGCCCATCTTGAGATCACCGGACAGGTTGACAGCGTTGGAAATGACGTTATGAGACCATGCAGCGAAATACATGTTTCCCACGGGCTTTCCCGGAAGCATGAGACCAGCCAGCATCTTTGACAGATTGTTGGTCGCAATTCCGTTTCCGTACCTAGAGTAGAGCAAAGTGCTCTGAGCTTTGGGTTAGCATCAACCACTTTCGACTATATGCGTCGACTTACGACAGGCGCAATGACTGAGCCTACAATGAGTGATACGATGTAGGCCCAAACAGGGAGCGTAATGTTCTCCTTGATCACGACGATGAGACCAAGAATGAAGCTGCCGACTAGAATGGTGATGTACCACCACCACGGAGCCTCTTTATAGTTTTTGGCCATATGTTCGTGGTGACGATCATCATAGCGGCCTTCCCTGGCACTCTTGAATGCCTTGACAACATCTTTACCCCAGAAGAGGATACAGTGGAGGATGAGAGCGCCAATCTGACTATTATTAGCTCACGCTGTGAAGGAGATGCTCTTGGGACGTACCGCAGCGTTAGCCATAAACATGGCATAGGCGAAGGTGCCGGTCAACTTGGGGAGACCGATGTTCAACAAACGCTGCTCGTTGAGTACTCCACCCTCAAAGACCTCAGCAATTGGGTACGTCGTGCCGTTCTCGAGGAGAAGTCGAGTGGACATGAAAGGAAGGGACTTGGCACCCCATCCGTTGCCGTAGTAGATGCCCACCATGACGATGTAGCAGACGAAGAATCCAGCGGCCATGTGGGCCTGGAGGGGGAGAGGAAGAGATGTGTTGAATGAGGTAATCTAGAAATATCAGCATAGCTACAAACATCTTTTCAGCTTATTACTTACATATTGCCAGTCCAGAGAGACCGTGAAGAGACCGAGACCTTCGTTATTAGTAGCTCCACCAAAGATGTGGGTGAGATGCTTGGCCTTTTCACCAGTCGCTTTCATAGCGGCGAGACACTATTGACGCAATTAGTAGTGTATATACAGACTCCGTGGCGAAGTTAACATACCGGGATGGAAACGGAGTTAAGCCAAGGGAAGATATAAGCAGGAAAGAACTCATACAACGACATTCCAGTAAAGCTGTACCAGAAGTATCGAAGTGGCTTAGAGTCCTTGACTTCCTGCCAATGAAGACCCTGGAGTGTTTTGACGGTAGGCAAGTTACTCCAGAACACCGCGTCGACGTGCCAAACCGCTACAGGACGCATCACACCACACAAACCATAACCAAAGAGACCAATGGATATGGTACTCAGGATCACAGTGGTGGGACTCAGCGGCATATTGTAGAAGAGATCCTGAGCGGCAAATACTTGAACACTCTCTGCAGCGTTTGAGGCGGAAGTGGCTGTGATGGCGCAGATGGCATGTTCTTTAAGACCCCACGGACCAGGGTTGATAAACTTGATGACCTTGAGCCAGAACGGCACCGAGCCAGTGTTACCGCTAGCTCTCCATCGTGCTTCGAACTTGTCACCGCGAGGAAGGGCGAAGGCCCAAGCGTTTCCGATGAAGTATGAGATGAGAACGATGAATGTTCCCTGAATGGTGATCATGGTGGGTTTGAACTAGCTGATATTAGATATTGCTTATGATAGCCAAAGCATCACAACTTACGGTGTAAATCTGATACATCACAGCCTGGAAGCAGGCAAGACCGGAGGAGAGGAGAAGACTTCGGAATGTCAAAGCGCTGTCATGGTCGTCTCGCATGGGAAGCAAGTGGCGCGAGGCATCGGCACCGGTAACGATGATCGCATCTTTGCTGTCGCTGTCGCTGTCGTCGTTGCGCTCAACTGGAAGGATTTCAGAGTCCAGCGCCGCTTTTTTGGGGATGTCGACGCTCTTCTCGTCGGAGCTGTGGACTGGTGATACCGAGGCTTCGGTACCATCAGGGCCGCGAGGCCCCTTGGCCTCAATCTCGCTGGAAGGCATGTCCCAGTACGTCGATTCTCAAATGGACAAGAAAAGAAGGATCGACCGTCGAGTTGCGCAACTGTAAGTCTACTGCTCAGGCATCTTTCACATCTCCATCGAGAAATGCGACCAGCCCCAGGTTATATCTGCATCGGAGTGGATTTGACGGTATGTTACACCATCGCCCTTGATATTGAAACAATGTAACATCTATCGAGTCTAGATCGCATATCAGGGTACAGAAAGATAAGACATGGCAACCTTTCCATACATTCCCCCAGTCCCTAGGGGTTCTTTTGCCAGGCAATCCTTGGCATTTTGCCTTCTGTTCCTCATATCCGACCATTAGCTTGCTATTCAAGATCCGACACGATATTGAAACCTCGGTAGCCTTCCTTTTCAGCATTAGTTGGGTATCCCACCCCGGCCACGTTGTGTTGCAGCTCCCCAAAACTGGGGTGACTTTGCCGCGATTAGTGTGTCCATCGACTGCCTTCCTGGGAGAGCCGCACTAACAAATATATGCCTTTTCCGTCGCGATGGGAACTTGTGTAAGGATCCAATTGTTACAGAGGAGCTTTGATTGGTCGAAGGGTCAATTGCTGTTGGACTGTGCTTGATTGCGACATGCCGATTTACCGGGGTCCCGCAACAAAAGGTCCCGTAGCGATAATCAGAAAAGCCTCATTGGGTCGCATCTCATGATACAGACACTGTTCGTATAGTGTTGGTCGGTAAGTTAAGCCAACATCTATCGCAGTACTCCGCAGGACCATTTGTTCATTTTCCAGAAGGATGGGATAAGCCTGTCAGCACTCAATTGATAAGGTTTAAATGTGACATCGCTAGTGGAAGACAATATGCTTTGGGGACTCTTGATGCAATCTGACCTGATGAACTGAAAGCTCGTTCACAAGATGGTCACAACAATCAGTGACCACTGGTTATGTCCAACATGCGGGCCTTGAAGATATCTCTCAACGGGAATAGATACGGACTTTGCGGGCCAGAACAATGGGGTCTTGTCCGGGGACGACCAACATACAAGATAGCGGCGACCTTTTGTAACGCACGTCAAATGCAACCAATCCTGGGGTTTGGAACCTTTGACAGTCGCCGAGAAGCGCCGACGATGGATTCAAGCTTAATGTTGCCGATACCACATCGCAATCTGGTTGTTACCTTTGCTCTTATCTGGGGCGATTCCTGCCGTCCTACCCGGATACCAGCCACGTGATCTTTCAAAAATGGATAATCTTGGGAACTTTTGTTCATTGTTAAGTTGTTCGTCAGCAACCTTGCAAAAGACATCATCAAACGTTTGATAGAGGCAAAGACTAACTAGGCAAGTCTTCATCTTGAGTTTTACATCAGTTTCTGGTCGGGCTCATTTGCTCGTTAGATCATACCTGCTATGACCCGATCTGGACTGGAATTCCTACATGTAGAATGCCAAGGCGGCTGCCGAGCCGGTAATCGATGGATACCAAACCTGGTCCTAGCTCATCCATGTTAGCTTTCGTCTTCAAAGCTGTGGCGATCCTTCCGTGGGGCCTACTCACACCCCTTTAAAGTTATAGTAAGTTGAATTGTTAAACGGAGGACTGAGTTTATGCCATCTTCGGGACCTACTGACAAATGCTCTTGTAACATGTCACAAACAAAGCTTCTAACAAGTCCAGGAAAGCCGACTCATTCGTAGGATTGAGGCACAGGATACTTGAACTGAATTGGATCTGGCCCTGACTTGACTTGTTACTGGGGGTCTGCTAGTGACACATCTGGTGATAAAGATGCCCGCAATGCGTACTTGATAAAACAACACTTTTGATCACACGAACCTGACTTGACTTGAATCACTTAATATGGGAAGAGTCGGCCTAACTTAAGTTCCGGTTTGGCCTATCGGCTGTTTGTTACCAAAACTGGCTTCTAAGACTCTGAGCAAGGACATGAGTTAGTGACTGCTTGCAAGCTTCTGCCAGCATCCAAGACCTATCTTGATGGCTTCGGCTTTTCGCGTTACCGATGCCCGAATGGCTACATCAGGCTCACGCTGGACAACTAAGATCACGGTGTTTATACAACACTGAGCTTTATCGCTTCCCTGGTGAGCCTGATAGGGTAAGATCGCGGCCGATCAACTCTGCATTTATTCCTGCTTAGCGGTAGCACTCGGTGGCTGTTATTTTCATCGGCGCAGTGCTTCATTCACTTTGCTTTGGGGAGAAGACCCTGTTTTTCCTTCTTCTGGTCTTTGGCTGTGTTAGATATATCTCAGATCTGGCTTGGCTCTTCGCCAGTAGCAAATGCATTATCAAGCTTTACACCTGGATAGAATACCCCGAAATACACAAGAAGCTCTGTAGCAAAAACAATTAGACTAGAGCTTTCTCATAAGCTAAACATCAAACTGGTAGTGTAAACTTGAGACTTTATCTGAGAACAACCTGAGTTAATACTAACCAGCTAAACCAACCGGAACGCTCCTTCTTTACGCGAGGGTGATTACGCACAGTAAACCACTTACGAGGCCTTAAACGGCCCTTTGCCCTGTTCTCAATATCATCATCTCTATCCTTTGAAATAGAACGTTGGGTGGCCAGTCCCAGTATACCCTCGTCATCCATCAACTCCAAGTCGTCAGGCGAAACACCGCTCCAGATTTCTTCTACCTTTGTACGACCTATAACTAACGGGGACCAGGGCTTTGGCTTGTATGTAATCCCCTTGTCAACGATAGGCCTCTCCTGGCTCCAGATATCGTACTGCCGAGAGATAATCTGATTGAGTTTCTTAATCTTGGCTACAGCAGGTGGGACCATATCATCAAAGAGCTTTACTTGAGGCACGACGTGCGACAGCGTGTACTTGACCGTTTCAAGAAGTTCGGGCATCCATCCATCCTTCTCATGAATTGCGTAGTTTGGGTGGTTTTGCTGTGCTAGCAACCTTTGGCGAATCTGCACAAGCAGCTCCTCCGTAGGTCATAACCATTCAGTGCAGGCCTCCATTGTCCTTAGTTTCATAATCAAGTTATGATTATGGCTCCCCAAAAGGTCCCAATACATTGAAATCGCTCAAATCTTCTCGACCTGCGTAGGAGCGTTATGTATACGCGCGGCCGAATCACGAACGGTGGATCCCAAAATCCTAGTACATGCTTTGCTAAATTGCGTCCACGGATCGGAAGAGCCCTTGATCGGATTGCTGCACCCCAACTTGCGAATTTGGTCGTGTAGCTCTGAATCAGGCCTCGGTAAAGAAGCTTTACGCCAAGAATCGAGACCCATTTCGATATCGTTCAACTCATCATAGAGCACGCGGAAAAGACTCGAGGGCGGGACTTTGAGATTATCTTGAAATTCCCAACGCTACTTGAAAGGGACCACGGTCTCGCGGAAGGTGGTGTGGAGTGGGAGATTTCCTCAGTAAGCAGGGTGGTGAAATTTGCAGTAGATGAGATTGTGGGGAGATTCCATGCTGGATGGCCGATGTAGGGAGAAAGGAAAAGAAAGATGATAATGGCGGCGCTGACAGGGTTCGGGATGTTAAGCAGGCTCGTGGCGCTCACAAAGTTGATTCTGGGGGCAAGACCAGTCGTTGGAACAGATTCGGGTTCGAATGATTCATTTCCGACGGATACAGACATTCCACTTTCATAAGATTTCTTTGACCTGCCCCAGGCATCTCGCAAATCCGCAGCGTCATAGTCTAGCGTGACGTTGTCTTCACCAGCCACCGGATCATTAGACAACAACGCTTTGTATTGGTGCATGTGGATGGTTGTCGTATCACCGCTAGGCGTCCAATCTGGATGAATACGGAGCTGTATGGTGTGTAGTTTCGGGGCTTGCCTGATACAAATTGGGATACGATAGATGTGATTGTACGGAACATCATCGCCGTGAGACTGAGGACCGAGCCCATCAACCGTTGACATGCGCCTCTTGAGCTCTGGGTGCTGGCTCGGAGTCATCATGACACAAAAGTGCAGAGTGCGGTAGTTGTTGACGTAGGGACCGGGTTGTACGTCAAGGTGCGCTTGAGGATATCGTTCTGAGACATGTTGGGACAAAAGACATAAGAATTCAGAAAGAATGATGCAGGAGTCAGAATGAAAAAAGGAAGAGTAAAAAAGAAAGAGTCAAGTTAAATTACTGGTAACAAAAAGAGAACAAAGGGAATGACTGTAGTGTATTCACTAGCGGATCACTGCAGAAGATACAATACTGAAAGATGTAGTGTATACTTAGAGAGTAATGCCTGGGGACTCAGGCGCTATTCGAAAGGGACCAATACTTTTTGAATATGACATATCATCTAATTCCACTCATTCCTCTTATTACGACCAACAACCAACATAACCTAAAGAACCCATCAGTTGGCTTGTCGCTCCCTACTGACCCTTAG
This sequence comes from Fusarium sp. NRRL 66335, assembly GCA_004367055.1. Classification (NCBI taxonomy): domain Eukaryota; kingdom Fungi; phylum Ascomycota; class Sordariomycetes; order Hypocreales; family Nectriaceae; genus Fusarium; species Fusarium sp. NRRL 66335. Next base: position 38,415 of record QHHG01000070.1, on the reverse strand, counting down.
TTTCTCTAACATCGTCCTCAAAATTTCCAAATTCTCCGGTGTAACAATCCCACTTCTGCTGCTGACCATCTTTTCTCTCTGCGCGATCTCCTTATCTTTTCGTTTCAAGTCATCCTTGTGTTCAGCCCGTTGTTTGTCGAGTTTGGCCTTGAGTGCATCAATTTCGCGGTGGGCGTGCTTACATGAGCACTGATCTGGCTTGCGCGTGCTGATTTCGTAATCCAATATAGGCTTCTGCTTGCCTGCTGTTGTTTGAATAGTAGCTTGTTGGGGAGCGGCGTTGAATGCTGACTTCCCGGCGGGCTTGTGTTCGACAGCCTCCTGTTTTTCCTGGAGACCCAACAGAGAGACAGCCTGATTTTCATGGCTCCCAAGTAGCTGCTTAGCTAGCTTGTTAGCCTTCTTTCGAAAGCTCCCTAGAATCGCCGGTAACGAATTCTGTTTCGCAATCCAGTCATCAGGGAAGGCTTTCTCGGCGTTGTAACGTTCATGGAAGTAGTCTGGGGCTATACGTTCCGCCAGGTTGACATCATTGGCACTGATCTGGTTGGGGTAGTATTCGTTGAATCGCTGGATTTGACGCGCACGAAGGCGAGTGTTGTCATCAGCGTTGTATACCATTTCGGCGAGTTCGGAATGGCAAGGCTGCTGGGCCTGTTGGAAGCTGTTGCGATCTTCCTGAACGTCGAGCAAGAGCAGGCGAAAGAGGATGGTGGATGATGAGGCATGTGAGCCTGTGGTGAGGGTATCGCAGTTCATGCTTGGTATTAAAAGTAGAATGGAAGAAGTAAATTCCCTTTAAATGATCCCTGGCGATAGGGTAGTTAATAAGCTACGCCAAGGTGAGCACTCACCTAGGCGCTTAGTTCAACAAAGGGCTTCCTATTCACCAGCAGGTGGCCTCAGAGAGTACCATATGCATCTAGACAAGAGCACTTGTTAACAAAGAGTTCGTAAAGACGGAATCATACCAAATACCCATGGGACTTCCTGGTATCTGCGCAAGCTGTCAGCTGGTTGTACTGGAATAGTACGTTGCAATCGGGCGTTCGTTTGAACGGTTATTACATCTTGTCTTAGCACTGTCAAAGATGACATGTATGTCAAGGGATTGGCTGACGATAATGTAACAAAGAGAGTATCCCTGCACTGGAAACATGGAGCCCAGACAGCCGGCCACGCCCGGTCTTGCACGCTATGACAGGTCAGCGGTGTCTACAGAGTAGGACTTTAGGTCAGAAGGAGGACGTTGAGATAATAGACTGGACTGGCAGGTACGGAATATTCAGACAAAACAGGGTAAAACGAGCGACCATGGCAGCAAGAATAAAGTCACAAGCAGAAACAGGGTATTGGGTCACCCGGCTCATACCTGGACATCTCTAGGGTGGGAACTTGCCACAGTGAGAAGGGCTATTCAAAGTTTTTGAATGGCATAACCTTCAAGACGTACAAACAAACGCATACCTAACGAGAGTGACAAGGGCAATTCATAAACATCTTCCATGTTCTAAGTATAAGGATAGCATGTTCAACAACACCAATCTCTCCCACCGTGCTATTATAAATTCCGAACCTACCACTGATAATCTTCAAAGTAAGCCCTCAACTTTTCCATCCCTTCCCCAACAATCTTCCAGTTTGATGTAACAACCTCCTCATACCATCCCTCTTTCGCCTTTGATGCCGAAGATGGGAGCCAACCCCAAAGCCACAGCCACCCTTCTTCATCGAACTTATCTAAATGGCACTGCAATGGGTCTTGTGTTTCCTCGAACCATTTCGCATCGTTTCTCAGCTTTATCATCTGTTCCTCAACGTCTTCCACGATAGTGCCGGTGCCAAAGAGCCAGACCACTGCGTTTGCCAACAGATTCTTGTGCTCTGGAGAGTCCGAGTACAACGTTTCACGCTCCGTTGTTTCGTTGAGTGAATCGTATTCGTCACCCTTTAGCTCCATGTCTAATCTAGACAGGGAACTATCGAATATGGAATGAATCGTGGCGAGTTGATTGAACGTGTTGTTTACGATGCCATATAGCTCTCTTGTTGTTGCTAGTGCATCGCGGCGATGATCGGGGTTTATTCAGCCCAGGTATTCATGGGCCAGTAACTAATGCGCTGGCCCTGCTCCTTGGACAACAATTCAAGTCGTTTCGTTGTGACGGTGAAGCCCTCTCCTACCCCTGTTTCTCTTGACCTGTGACCCACAGCCTTCCCATTTCCCTCTATCACCTACCATCTCCAACTGTGCTATTTGCTTCTTGTGAAGAGCAGAGCCGTCAGGAATGCGTTGAGTAGGTTGCTGGCTGGCAAATGAAAGTATTTTCGAAAGACTGATTAACAATTTGCCCGCTGGGGCGTTTATTGTCATCTATGGCCAGCGATCTAGTTTCCAGTATTGGAACATGATCATGTCTTTCGTGATGCTTTGGATGTCGGTTGACGATCTGCAAGACAGGTTGTTGATGCGGTTCGTTATTCTTCTTATCTTTAGTCCTTGTCTTATGCCTCTTCATTACCGCCAGCCGTTCTTCGATGAGTTTAATGTTCCGGAATTACGCAAATATCATTTGCGTTCACGTCACGTCCGTTGCGCACTTGCTGATCATTCCAATACCAGACTCATAGGGTTTCGGTGGGTCCCGCATAAGTAATGTAAGTCTCGATGTCCTTGGGAACATTTGCTTATCGATTAATAGTATCACCGCGAAGGATGTCTCTCTGTCTAACTTGGTCCGGTCAATCCGCAACCCAAGCATCGTCACGTCTATCTTACCGCAGCCCACAATGCATATTCCATAACAGCCCTTCATCCATTACTGTCCAGCGATATACTATTAGCATCAGCGAGACTTTCGCATGTCTGTGGGGAGGGCTCATAGTAAAGGCCTGGCAGAGGCCTGCTTGGAGACTTGTAAGATCAATCAATACTGACTTGTACCAGGCGCCTAAACATACCGATGAACAGACCAGACTTTAGATACGCAGCAGTCCTCTAGCCGCATCAGAGTGGATCAGTCGTCGACTTTGTGTGAAGTCACGGCCAAGGTACTGTTTATTCTGCTCCTGGCTGACAGAAATAGATTGAAAGAATTACCAATCGAGCTTAACAGCAAATTCGGCCGGCTCTTGACTCATTCCCGCCGTCTACAGCCACAACGACATCCGGCTTATATGCCCTGCCTACCACGGCCCAGTACAATACATCTGCCATCGCCTCTGACTCACTATAGTCCGGGTTGGATGCTGACCAATCAGTCTATAAGCTTCGGGGCTCGTGTCAGGTGTCTGGTCTGTAGCCTTAACCTTCCATCCCCGAGCAAAACCACATCAGACTCGATAGACTCAGATATCCAGGAACGGCTGCAGTGAGTGATGTATCCCATATGGCTGCTTCTTGTTGCATAGCTAACCTCATCAAATGCATAGTGCGTATCGCCCGTCCCACCAGACTCAACCATGGAGAGCAAGTCAGAGCGACGGGGTTCGCTACAAGAGCACCGGTGCACAACAACGGCCGAACGATCGCATATGGCCGTCACTTCAATTGAACACCATCCCACGCAATGCTATATGAGACAGAGGTAATGTTTTAGTGAACAGCTTCAAACGTTGAAGGTGCTAACATACAGCAAGGGTGCAACGTAATAAAACCTCGCCGATAACCAGATACATACATCTGCCCCTCCGCGCATACGCTTTCGACACATTCACCTCGAACGATCGGTTCATCATATTGTATTAACTGGGGTTTGACCTAGTGGCATTCCTTCCTTGCCAGTCGCTATACACAACCACTCGGTGATATCCGGCACATAGAACCAAGCTCCTGGGTCGCGCGTGGCCGTTCCTCGATACGGTGTGCCTCTGTCAACTACTCAAGGTTTTTCCGAGGCGTAAGTCCCGGAACATACATATAAAAGCAACAAAATAATAATCGCGCCTCTGTCAACGCGGATACACCGGCGACCATCCCTCCTACTCCGTCCGACAGGGTTCATAGCCCGACATAACTCATGACTGTCCAACATCAAGGTCTTGATCTGTCAAAGGGCCGGACATGAACGCCTCAGTTATCTGAGGAGTCTGGTCTTGTTTCGGTGGCTGTCGCCTCATCAGCCTGCTTTCTTGGCCAGTCAATCACAACTTGATGCACTTTGTGAGAAATTATTCGCGCTAGATACTAGCCCCTCGGATACCGCTCGTTGTCAAGTGTTGACCTACTGCGCGTCAGACTTGACGCATACCGACTGCCTGGCTTTGATGCTGTACAAGCTATAGCCCAGGATGCTGTTTCTGCACAAGGTCATCATCAGGACCCAATGTCAGAGCAATCTCGTATTGACAGCATACACGTCGCCTCATCAAGACCGCCTGGTTGTTCTAGGGCTGGGTCTTGGTGATGCGTTGGGCTGGTTACAATTTTGATCGTATTTTCTGTTGTAGATGGCAGACAGAGCGTCTTCAGTTGCTTAGGATGTAGTGCTGGGCAGCAATCTTTCCCCATCGCCACGATTCCCGTCGCTCCAAGCTTCTTTGTACCTCTCAACTTGTCGAGGTGATAGTTCAGGGCATTTTCAGCAACCTGCATTCCTTCAACCTCGAGCCTCATACCAAGGACCGATCCATGCCTACGTCTAACCCAACCGAGCGACATTTGTTGAAGTGGTGGCCGTTTTTATTGCTTTCGGGCACCTCTACAGTCCATTCTGTTTATCGAAGTCTCCATCCTGGGCACCTGTTACGCTGTTGGCCTCTTGATATAAGCCTTGATCACGCTCCATCCCGTCACAACGCTGCACGTTATTGTCAGAATGGCTCTCAGGAAACATGTTAATCCAACACGGCGACTGCTCCAAAACCCTTCTCCCACAAGCTGTCGTCGCACTCTCTTTTGTCTAAGATATTGTATGTAACGACGGTCCCATCGGTACCATGCATGGCCTCAACTAGTCGTGCGCACCCATAGATACCGACATTTCTTCCGTTAGAGGAAGACCGGCTTGAAGGGAGCTTTCCAAGATTAGTCAATCATCAGAAGTCGACACGGCCTTGTTCCGATAACCATGGTCATGTACATCGGCTCTACTGTGAAAGCAAGATGCTGACAGGGCTCTGGCATCGACGATGAGTCTTGGGGCGTCACGTCCCATGATTATTGCCGTTGCCTTCGCAACTATCACCGAGGTTTCGACAAACGATAGAGCTACTCTGGCTGGGTATCCAAGGCATACCCAATGGCAACTGACGATAACAACAGAAAAGGTCGCTCGGTACCGAACATTACCCTACACCCAATTTAGACACGATAACGGGAGATTGTCATGAATACTTTGCTGGCGGCAGCCAGATGTCGGAGATGGTACACTGAACGGTCTATCACTGCTGCATGAGACCGTATCAGTGTCTGGATCTATTATTAGTTGCCGTATCGTAAGTGATATCTTGGAGTTGAAGACGGCCAGGAGTTAAGAGGGAATGTTGCATCAATATATCTCCTCTCTATTAGCTAGAGAATTAAGGCTCTGCAAGTTATCTGTTGCAATTCAGTGTATAGCTGCTAATTGCACAAGTGATGCGCGGGATCATTCTGTCCGGCTTCCGCGTATTGCGACATTGACCGCATTGAGTTGTAAAATGGTTACCGGAGCCCAACGGTCCGCAGCAAATCAACAGAATCCTCTGGACGGACTTGTTACCCAACAGGGAAACATTCGTCGAGGTGCGGATAACCTCTCAGCCCTAATTTCTAGGGGTAAAGTGATTCCACATTTACCCTGAGGCACGCCAATTGAAGCTCAAGATCAACATGTTAGCGCTGACTGGCTTTCAAAGCTTCAAGGACCCTGGACTCCATTGGCCGTTGGAACGAGACCACATTGAAGCTTATTGAAGCTTATTGAAGCTCTGTAGGAAGTGATTCAGTTCAGTACACATTGCCCAGAATGTACCTGAGTTCTTTGACCAGATAATCTCGAGACTTTGGAATTCATTAACAACTGCCGAAGTTCCCGTCTGCGCTGCTGATGATAAGCGCTAATGCTTCAAGATGGTCAGCCAAACAAACGCTTGGGCAAAAGGACCCCTGTGCAACCATCTCTACTAATTTCGTCCTCAACGGCCTGTCCCCTGCGAACTTCTGTAAAACCCCATGTATGTATTACCCACCCCCAAGGCAAGGCAGGGCACACTCATCTTGGGGGCTGAGTCTTTTGCTTTGGATCTTTTTTCTCTTACATTTGAACTGGCGTGATTGTTTACTTGTTGTTTTGTCAGCGTTGCCTTCGCTTCTTCTCTGCATTACATTGACAAAAGCGCTCCTTGATGGACGCGTCTGTTTGTTAACTGAGCAGGCTCATCCTCTTCTGCCTCAATCGTCATGTCTCGGTCGACTATCGCATCAATACTGGGCCTTAGCCTCCTCGCTGAGCCGGTGGTGGGTTTGGCGGGCTGGTGGACTTGGTCGCCTGATACTCTGACTCCTCACTTCGCCTACCAAGATCCCGGATCTGGAAACATTCTTCACAGCTCCTGTACCAGCAATGGCTCGGCTGCTTTTTCGACCGACAAACCCAACAAATTTCCTGTCAAGGCCCAACCGAAGGCTGCGACACCGCTTGCGATCACGGGTTGGTGGGATGATGATCTGAACACGCCAGTTGTGAGTCGCCCAGTTTGATCGCGATGCTTCGGGAGCAGCACTAACTGTACAGGCCTCAATCTTTTACCAAGGAACCGACGACTCGATTATCAATGCGTTTTTCACATGCGACAACACAACCGGTAGCTACAAGCTCAATACCGACGGCAATGACGTTGTGTCCGAACTGGCAGGCGTGCCATCTGTACACGAAAAGACTGGCTTAGCTGTGACAGAGCTGGGAGACTCGGGCGGTTACCGTCTCTACTACCACGACGAAGACGGGCTGGTCAACCTGCTGGCATACGATGACGATACCGATTGGCGATATGATGGACCGGTGTCGCTTAAGAAGACTGGTGGAGCGGCCATAGCTGCCTTGCAAACGAAGGGCACGAATGTCTCGGTCGCTTATCCATACGATGCCAAAAACATCGCTGTTGCTCGCTTCAGCCAAGAGAACAAGAACAAATGGACACTAGGTAAGAAGCGCTGAGTGAGCCTGTGTATCGCGATCGCTCACAATTGTTCCAGAGTCATTCCCGACACCCTTCGATAGCCCTGTGCCGACGAATAAGACTGACCCTGCCGACATCCGACTCAATTCATCGGGAGGCGGTTCCCTTACGCTGGCCTCCTTTGACACCGCTGCTGTCAATCTCGGCCTTTCATCGACTACGAAACAACAATTGTCGCTGTTCTACGTCGGCAAAGATTCCGACCTGCACGTCATCTCGCAGACAGACGGTGCTTGGGAAGAGGAGAAGAGCCCCGGGAAGAAGCAGTGGCCGCACGCCGATACCGAGTCAGGACGAGTAGCCGTGCTGTCTCCTCTCGATTCAGATCAGGTCTGGGTGTACTATACAAGCGGCGACAAGGTTATGGAACTGCACAAGGATGGAAAGGGAACGTGGGCAGATGCTAGGACTCCTGATTCGAAGAGCGCGACGAATGCGAAACCCGACTCGGACAAATCTGATGGAACCGGCGACTCAACAGACTCTGGTTCTAGCGAAGAAGGAACAGACGATTCGTCCACGGGCATTACAACAGGCGCCAAAGCCGGAATTGGCGTTGGAGTCGGCGTCGGCGTATTGGCTATGGTTGCGGCCGGATTCTTTTTCTTTCGCAGACGATGCCAGCAGGCTGCTTCAGAAGAGGGCAAGAATTCCGCGAGTGAACTGGCATCGAGGAACAGCTACCACGAGTTGTCTACCCAAGTACACGAACCGCAAGAGATGCCGTCAAACCATGCGCCGCAAAAGTACGAGTTACTGGGCGATACAGGGCATAGGGCAACGTAATTGAGTATAGCCATGCAATAAATGAATATTGACTTTTCGCTATGAGAGTTTGCGCTTGTCGATTGACGAGCTGTCAACCTCGAGCGCTAATGACGATTGTTTAGTGGGGTTACCCACTGTAACCGCCGAGAGAAACTAAAACGGTCGTGATTGAGGCTCAAGAGAGTTTATTGCAGCCTTCTAATCGCACAGTACCGCCGATAATATGATAACGGGATGAATCATAATAGAGTAACGGATGCTTCTGGAGCTGATGTAACAAGTGAATCAGAGGATCCCTCACCAGCACGCTGTAGCAGTCCCAATCCAAGATCCATCATAACCACAACCAACCTACCTAATTATTACAGCAATGGTCAAGCCACTGACAGCTACTGCTAGCTGCCAGCCAAGTCAACACTTTCCAGGCTGCCACACTCAATTTGATCCACCAATGGCCCCTCCAAATTATGTCACAGGCACACTCGTCAAGATGCTGTTCCAAGATAACCTTAATTTGAAAACCAGTTACAGGCGCTGTCAGGCCCGCTTTTCAAGGCACATTTGCTCCGGACCATCAAGATCGCGATCAGTGACGTAACACAGAAGTTTCCATTTCAGGAACGCGATGCGTTTAAACAAAAGCACGCGACACTCTCTCTATTTTTTTTTTCTCTTCTTTTCTCCTCTTTCCTCTTCTCTCGCTGTTTGTCAAAATTATCACGGCAAAGTCATCATGTCTAGCAGCGTCGTCAGTTCCTTTGTCGGCGCCATTCAGGCGTCGGCGTCTGTTCTGTTAACCATCTTCTATGGTGTTATCGCGGGGCAGACTGGGCTTCTCTCTGTTGAGAGTGGTGCTCAGATCTCCAAAGTCTGCATCAAGATGTTTCTTCCTGCTCTCCTTATTGTTAATCTGGGTACCCAAATTGAAGCCTCCAATGCGTCGCTGTACTTGACTATTCTGAGTAAGTCCCAATTGATATGTCGCTGAGCTTCCACTAACAGATCCTGTCTCTAGTCTGGGCGCTCGTCTACAACTTCGCCTCCATGGCCGTCGGATACGCACTCACCAAGTGCTTCAAGATGCCCAAGTGGTTCACCCCCGCCATCACCTTCAACAACACCACCTCGTACCCTCTGCTCTTGATCCAGTCGCTCGGTTCAGCCGGAGTTCTTACCACCCTTGCCAAGTCCGACAATGACAGTAGCGACGATATCATCGACCGATCCAAGTCCTTCTTCCTCGTCTGCTCCGTCGTATCCAACATGCTCACATTTGGTCTCGGTGGAAAGCTTCTTGGAGTCAGCGACGAGGATCCCGTCGAGTCAATGGATGAAGATCTCCGCAACCGAGCTGGACAAAACGACGACCACCCGACCGACAGCCAAGAGTCAAACGAGCGCACGTCTCTCCTTCCCGGCCGTCTCCCTCGATACGCCAAGAAATACTCCCGCCGCACTGCGCAGGCCCAGCACGCTGTTTGGGACAAGCTTCACCCTCGAGTCCAACACGCATTGGCACTCGTCACTCAGTTCATTAGTCCTCCTCTTGTTGGCGCGCTTATTGGCGCGATTCTTGGATTTGTCCCGCCTTTCAAGAAGGCTTTCTTCAATGACAGCGAGGATGGAGGTATCTTCAACGCCTGGCTGACTGTCAGTCTGAAGAACATTGGAGAGCTCTTTGTCACTCTGCAGGTCATCGTTGTCGGTATCAAGCTAGCTCACAGTCTACGACGCATGCGCCGCGGACACGACTCTGGTAACCTTCACTGGCTCCCTCTCTCCATGGTCGTCCTCATCCGATTCATCATCTGGCCGCTGTAAGTCAAATGCCTGCCCCTCTAAGGTCTCAATACTGACAACGATGTGAATAGGCTGAGCATTGCCTTCATCCGAATGCTCATCACCCAGACTGACGTCCTCGGCGATGACCCTGTTCTTTGGTTCACCATGATGCTGATGCCAGCGGGACCTCCCGCCATGAAGCTTGTGGCTATGGCCGAAGTGGATGATGCGGACGAGAATGACAAGATGTCTATCGCTCGAGTTCTCATGGTAAGCAAAGCATTGACAATGTAGGTTGTTCACCGCAACTAACATTTCCGTAGACTTGCTACGCTATCTCTCCTCTCTTGTCGTTTGCTGTCGTCGCCAGTCTTAAGGCCTGTCAATAGTCGACTGCACTTCAAAAGCTTAGTCCTCCGCTTCTTTCTGGAGGTAGAGCTATTCCATTCCAGGCTCTTGAACTTACAAGTTTGGAGCCCGGTGAGAAAGCAATTCATCCTCACTGCCTTCCATCCGGTGAGCGGGCGATTGCTGTATGCATCACTACACTCGAACCAGTCTACCACAGTCCATGCGTGCTTCGGACGTCTTCCGTTTGTCCATATACGAGTACGGTTCATTTGTACCAAGCAACAACATTGAACTGTCCCGGTTTGTTGAGTAGTCCCGGAGTTACAGCCCAGTCACTCTGCCGCCATGGCACAGGTCTTGGCGATGAGATTTAGACGTTGAATACGATAGTCTGGACAAATTAGAAAGTTAAAACGACATGTCAACCGTTCCATCTCTCCTGTATCCTTGTCAAACAAAGCCATGATCCTCACCCTTTGTCTCTCGCCACTTCCCTACATGGACAAAGCCCCAACAAGCAGCATGAAAGCTGTCCCCAAATTAGCCAGAACCTTGCCCATCTTGTTCTCATCTCCAATGCGAGAGAGCAATACCGCAACACCGGTTTTGTAAAGACCCATCAAGACCAAGAGAATCGTGACACCATCTTTAGCACCAGTTGCTTGGCTGGCGAGCAACAACATTCCAACAATGAGCTCCCAGAGTCCCAACATGTAGATTGGGCCTGAACTCGAGTCGTCTTTCTGAGTGAAATTATGTTTTAGACCGTTGATGGCGTATTCGGCCTGGGGGTTGGTGAAGGCCATGATGCTTCGAATGATGCAGCCGATGCCGAGGAGGTAGATTGCGAGGTCCATGAAAGCTATCGTAGTGAAATTCGGCGCGTATGGTATGGCGAGAGTGCTTCTTGGTGAACAATAAGGTATGGGTTTGATGCAAGAGGAAGAATGTTGAAGGGTTTGACTTAATCCTACAAACTGATGGAGTCTTACGTCAGACGAGATTCTTGAAATATTTTAATGTTCACACCTTGGGTTTTGACGGCATAACTACCCTGTAGATATAATACAGCAGATGATATAAATCACAGCCGTTGATATCAGTGCAGATATCAGATAGCATGAGACTTTGTTGCTATACATCTTGCTACTAATTGTTTGCGTGCGACATTCTTTATCCGGAGACAATGCTAGTCTGATTAATAAAGCTGAAAGTTGTACTAAGTTGAACCTTCTCAAGGTGCAGGTCTTGAAGCATGCAGACAAAACAACAGAATCTGAATTGTTCTTATTTATCTGAATAAAAGCTACAAGTAATTTGAACTTTTACTTACTTAAGGACAATACCCACAAAACTGCACACTGTTCACAAATCTAAGTGACGGTATATCCTCCGTCAACTCGGAGGTCCGCCCCAGTCATGTAAGAAGATGCGTCTGACAACAAAAAGGTCACGGGGCCCATCAAGTCCTGAGGTTGCCCCATACGTCCCTGCGGAATGAGAGACGTCCAAGTCTTTTCGAGATCCGGATTATCATTCAGGATCTTTTGAGTTCTGGTACATATCAGTGATGAGATCTGGTAGGGGCAGACTTATAGTCTTACAGAGCAGTCAGCATGTATCCGGGAGAGATACAGTTGACTCTAATTCCGGCATGAGCCCATTCTACTGCCAGGGAAGCAGCGAGATGGCGAACGGCTGCTTTGGCTGCGTTGTATGGCCTAGTGGTTTCTGTTAACAGACTCGTGGCGATATGTTCGATTGGGACCTTACGCTTGGGGCTGCGGAACATTGACGATAGCGCCAGACATACTTCCAATAACCACGATACTACCTGGTACTTGACGCTCCATAAGGTGCTTCGCAACAGCAACAGCAAACAGGTAAGTTCCGTCGACGTTGACGCCCCACAGCTTGCGCATACGATCAATTGGGTAGTGGATTGCGTCAAAGTTCTCAGTGAATCCAGCTGATGTGACGAGACCATCGATCTTCTTATGAATGTTGAGGATCTCGGCGATACATCTATTTACTGAGTCTGGATCGGAGACATCTGCGTAGTGAGCTGTAACTCTCGGGATCCTAAAGACCGTTAGAGTCTCCTTTATAAGCAGATGATTGTACTGACGTCTCACTGTTGGGGTTCTCTCTTTTAAAGGCATCCGTCAACTGGCCGACTTGAGACTGCGCTTCATCCTCTGCAGAACATTAGCATCCGCCCGGTAGCTTCGTGAGCACGACTTACTGTTCAAATCAACAATGGCAAGATTAGCGCCAGAGTATACAATTCCCTGGCCCATGACTAGACCCAGACCTCTTGCGCCGCCTGTGATGACGACTGTCTTGCCTTCGAGAGACAGCGACGCTAAAGTCGGCTTGGAGAATTGTCCTCCCTGACCAACCAATGGCTTGCTAGCCGGAAGTTCATGATGTTCGGGGTATTCGACGCGGACGGCGGCGTCGGTACGTGAGTAGGATCGCTTGGGAGGGACTCCAGCAGGCATTTTCAGTGGTGGTTATCTCAGTTGATTGAATGGTGAGTAAGGCGTGAAAACGTCGAGTGAGGAGAAGGACTACATTTATCTTCTGATGCTATCTGATGATCCTCTCCCCGTATTAACCAACACTTCTCGTCCTGCAGTCCATCTGAGCTCAAAACCATGAAACACGACATCCTTTGCTGATCTCCTTGTTCAGTAACCAAGGATTGCACGGATAAATACGAGGGAGATCGTTACCAAGGCTCAGCTGATCAACAAAGCGCATTTTTGGAAGGGTGGCGATCAAATCCATGGAACAGGATGAAAGAAAGGAAGAGATATTATTAACCCAAGGACTATTATTTCATCCCCCGTGCGGCGGTTGGCCGAGCCGGGAAATCCGAGTGTTGATGTTCACGTGGATTGGATGAACCCCCACATGTCACCCTTGATCAGATCATTTTGAATTGTCTGATAACGAGACTTTTAGCCATTGTTGGTTGATCTTGTTTGACCACTTGTCAGCTGCCAAATAGAGTTTTGCTTGTGCATGTTTGTTTACAGTGAGTTGCATTGAACAAGCTATTCCTTCGAGATAACGTGCTTTACTCGCCCGAGACGGCTTCCAGAATCTCCATTACCTCCTCTTCCTTTGTAATCTTATAAGCATTAGTCTTGATCCAAATGTCATTCAAGCTATTCTTGGCCAGGCCAGGCAGGTGATGAGAACCGATTCCGACATCCTTTAGGGTCCTCGGCATATCAAGTTCTCGAATGATCAAGTCCAAAATATCTCCCAAGTCTTGATTCTCCACGCATTGCATGAGTTCATTAACAGGTTGCTGATTCACTAGTATCTCCAGCGTACGCTTTTGCTGGTCATTGTTGACGCCCTTTTTGGCGTTGAACTTGCACACGGCGGGAAGAAGAATGCAGCTCGTTTCACCGTGTCCGACCCCCAATGGACCAAGTTGATGACCGATAGCGTGGCTGGCACCCAGGGGTACACCAGTAGATACAGCGCGCATGGCATCCACGACTCCTGTTTGGCAGAGATGGCGAGCATCTAGATCCTCCGGATCGTGTTTGCATCGTAGTAGCCCAGGTATCAACTTTTCAAGACCCCTCGCTGCCGCGTCATCGCCGTCTTTGTTACTCTGCAATGAGCACAACGTCTCAACACAATGGTCCACGGCTCGGATACCAGTACTAAGCCAGATCTTTTGAGGAGTCGTGGTGGTCAATTGCGGATCTTGGATGACAAAATCTGGATCGACATTTGGCTCAAACGTATGCTTGGCTTTGGTCTTTTCATCAGTCGCTCCAGCAATAGCTTGATACTCTCCACCAGACAGCGAAGTCGGGATACAAATCAAGGGGATCGTCGGTTTATGCAAAGTCTCTCGCATATTCGCGTTATACGATTTTCCACCCCAGAGCGTGTCAATCTCATCACGATTCCAAGCATCGTTGGCGATCGCAAAACGCACAAGCTTTGCTCCATCAGTGAGACTTCCTGCGCCAAGAGTCACAATGCAGTCGATGTTGAGGGTCTTGACTTCAGCCAGGATGTCGACTATTTCTGGGATGGGTGTATGTGGTGAGATGCCAATACGAACACCTGCAACGCGATCTCCGAGAGTGGACTTGAGATCTTCAAGAGACGAAGTGTTCTTTGAAAGTGAGCGGGATGCGATGATGTACACTCGCGAGCACTGGAAGTGTTCATGGACTTGCTTGAGGCATAATTCTGGGAATGGTCGGCCGTAGCTGATGACTGGCGTCGGCTTGCTGTCGAAAGCTGGACGGGTGGTTGCCTCGCTGTACCAAGAAGACATTGTAATTCTCTACTGATAAGACGGATGGTGTTTGAGGTCGAAGTCTTTTCGGGCTGAGCGGATGCTGGAGAGACTGATGACGTTAGGCTTGAGCTGATGTGGAGCCGGCTAAAGTCATCGTGGTATCATCCGGGTTGTCAATATCTTATCAGATCAAGCTTGCTACTGTATGGGTTCTTTGGTGGGCTTGTGTCCAATGACATGCTATACAATCCATCTGATAGGGTATTCCTCTATTTGCCATCATGGGTATCATCATATCCCTTTTCTAGTTGATTATGCCCCAAGTTTATCTGTCTTCCTGATCAAATTCTCAATTCTCTGCTTATCCGCATTCTCATCAATCGCCAGAACATCAATCGGCCAGGATGAGTGGACCTGCTCTGCCATCCGCATCTCAGCCTCTTCGTCCTCATCTCCGATATCGACTCCCTTGAGTAGACAGTGGCTATCAGCACCCATACTTCTCTTCATGATCCGAAAGACAATCTCGGCCAGATAGCAATTCCGACTTTGATCATGCAAGCCTTTGGCGACCAGCGTCACTGTTGATCGTGCGCTCTCAAGTTCTCCTGGGCCAGTGCTGTTAATGGTCTTCAGCTGCATGAATCCAAGAAAAGACAGCAACGAAAGAAGAAAGATGTCGTATGACTCGTAGCCGTGTCGAAGGTAGTATAAGCGGAGGATAGTCTCAAGCCGAACTTTGGCTTCTTTCAGTGCCTTCTGCACGCTTGCATCGTACAGAGCTTGTTTAGATGTGAGAGTAAGTGTTTCTAGGAGACATATGATCAGATTATAGTAGTGCATACTACAGAATTATTAGTAGCTTTCCGAGAACCCAACGTCATATTGGTACTCACTGAAGCTTAAGCTGCCACGGGAAGCATATTTCTCTTGCAGCTAGGTCTACAGGGAGATTGTGATGCCAACTATCAAGCCGGACACAGAATCCTTGAATCCTGTTTACCGTCACGTTGACCGGTCTTTCGACCTTGACGAAGAACATGGCAGCGATGCCGTTGATGATCGCTCGAAACTGGGCCAGAGCGATGAAAGTAGGGCCATAGTTCACCGATATGGGCCGTCTACTTGAAGGATAGCGAAGCCATAATTCGCCGTAGTTGTTCGCCTCTTCGGAATTCTCCGGCAGCGCTATGCTTGGGGGCATGGACAATAACGGTGCTTTGAACACGTGAAAGCTGTGGACACTGTTTCTGGTTAGTGTGTCTCCGAGATCATCGTTGAGCCTGCTCACGCTTGTAGTCCGAATAATGACCAAGCTGTGATAGCTCTGGCATTGTACTCAACCTCATCATCAGTTTCCGTCGGGTGAGAAAAGAGAGATAGCTTATGGGCCGCAGCAACGGCCTGTGTAAGATACGGCCTCCCAATCTCATCGTCGCCATTCGCATCGTACACCACCGACAATACAACAGCGGCTTGGATGGTCGTCAACTTCGGCTTTACAGCCTCAAGCTCCCACAGCCGCCGTGCCTCGGCAAGAAGTTGATACCCTAGCGTCTGTGGGTTCCAAAACTCGGCACGATTTTGCGCCTCAGAGTAGCCGTGCTGTGGATCATATTCCTAGAGATCTATGTTCTGTTGGTTACAGGGTTTTACCTACATAAGCAGACGCAAGAACTGCATGGACCAGGAGGGGTGAGCAGTATTGCTTGCGGCCTGAAAGCATGTCCTGGAGGAAGTAGTCCTTCTGGGAAGGCTGGAAAGAAGGGGTATTCCTTTAGGAAGTAGGTTTGGACAAGTTTTCGCAGAAGTTTGTCGTCGTCGATTATCGAGGTCCATTTCTTTCCCTTGATGGCATCTAGATGGGGTTCGGCGACTTCAGCGGCATGATATGGAACCTTGTAGATGATAGGTTCCTTTACTGACGGTTCGTCGGTTTGTGGCCCATCTAAAGAGAACTTGTAAAGCCACGAATCCAAATAATGATTTCCGTCGCCCATTAAGAATTTGGGCATCTCTCGAGAGTATGGAAACTGGTATTGGTAATGAGTGCTCGGCTTGACATGTAGTTGGAGTAAAAGATCGGCTTCTCGGATACGTCCAAGGATGGACGTTACATCATTGCCTTTTCGTACCCTGTCAAGAATCTCGGTGGCTTCGCTGAGAGGTTTGCTAGCAAGAATACAGAACAATTCCTGATAAGCACTGGACTGTTGCTTCAGCTCCTGAGAACTGGCTTGGTATTGGCACGTCAAGTTCCGTCTTTCACAAGGCGTACATTTAGGTCTGGCTCCGTCGCACTAGGAAACTTAGGTTAAAACCGGAATACTAATTACATGTTGTAAGTACACACTCTGGACTTGCGCGTTCGACATTGTACACAAGCCGAAGCAATTGGCTTATTCCTTTTCTTTACAGGAATACCGCTTGAATGGAATCGCTTCTGGGACTATGGCTGCTTGAGCTTCTATGATGATTAGATGGGGCGGGTAACAGTGGTCGAGACATATTTTGGGATCACAATAATGAGAATATTCCCAACTCTCGACACAGTAGCAAAAGTGCTTATCCATCGTGATTGAAGCGGAAGAGGGAGAGGGGTTTTGATATGTGTCACGTGAAGTGGTCTGCACCAATAAAATAGCCTCGGGAGCAGTCCGGCCTTGGAATTTGCGTCACTCTTACATAGTACATACATAGATCTCGATGACGGGCTTTAGACCGGTCTAAAGGTCCCGGCTTGGCGACATTAGGTGAACAAGAGTGCCGTCAATGGGCAGACAAAACATCAACAGTTGGAACATATTGTGCTGTAGATGTCCATACACAACAATTCTCTCGACTTCTAGAACATCTGACTAGTGGGCAACAACAGACTTTTGTAAACCATAAGTAGCAGGACTGTGCTCGAAACTGTAGCGTACTGTACCTGTACCGACCGGGATGTGGCGATCGCTGGGCGGTCAAATCTCTGACGGATACAAGTTCCGGGACCATTCCAGGGAACCCTCATACGCTAATGCAGGGCAGTTTAGAGAGAGTTTAAGTGGAGTTGAAACAATTTTACAATGAGAGATCACAATTGAACCTTGAGACAATTGACTTGATGTTACCTATAAGTCTCAACATCTTGTGGAAGATCTCGCTTGATATCAGACATTCTCGGTTCTTGCTCATCATCTCCTGTCTATCATCACTTCTCCTGAGGCCCCTTGTGAAACATTTCTGATGGCCGCGTGTCAACCTCCACGTTGACCCAGCTTACGTACAGTAACAAACCCACATCACGACTCATTCTCAGCCACTAGGACGACGAGTCTGGACCGCCACAAAACAGACATTTTGAGTTCCGCCTGTTGATCGACCCACGTTTCAACCCGGGAACCGTTGTGGAGGGTTGCAAAAACTCTGTTTTCATCGGGTCCTTCGGCCAGTGACATGGATTCTAGACAACTTGACGCGTGTGTCGACAGAAACAAGCTCATGTTGTGTCCATCGGGTCGGTTCTGATGTGCGGAGAATGCTGGACCGTTCCACAGACTGGGGGTATATGAGGTTGTCTGTTCCCTTTACTAGATCTAGGTAGGTAGTCAATTACATGCTTCTGCTCTTTCATTCCTTGTGTGTAGCACATTCACTTCATTCTTTCCTTTTTACCAATACTCTCTTTTATAATGAGATTCTCATCTCTTGTCTCGAGCGGGCTCGCATCTTTCTCACTGGTCGCTGGACTTCCGACCCTCACACCATCTACAGAACACTCAGTTCAACAAGTTAGAAATCCAGTGTATAAGCGTGATGGCCTCGCAGCGCTTCTCAAAGTGCATCGAAAGTACCACATCGATCTTCCCGATTATCTCGCCACTTCAGCCCTTTCTCGACGTGATGGAACCGGCACTGTTACCAACAGACCTATCGACGATGATGCCGAGTGGCTAACGCCAGTTCAAATCGGCAACCCCCCAAAAACATTCCAGATGGATCTCGATACTGGATCATCAGATCTTTGGGTCCATGGGTCGAAGTCGGCTGCTGCAGGCGGTAGTCGCACTCGATACAACTCTACCGCATCCGAGTCTTGTGAAGAAATGAACGACGCAAAGTGGTTAATCGAGTACGGAGATGGAAGTGGCGCATCAGGGCACGTGGTGAAGGACACAGTCTCCATCGGGGGTCTCTCGGTGCAAGCCCAAGCTGTACAAGTGGCAGATAAGGTTCACGACTCTTTCACCAAGCAGCAAAATGTTGATGGACTAGTGGGACTGGGTTTCCACTCCATCAACACAGTCACGCCGAAGAAGCAGAGGACGTTTTTTGAGAACGTCAACGAAGAGCATAGCGCTGGGGTTTTCACAGCAGACCTACGACACGATGCTCCAGGCACATATACCTTTGGTGTCATCAACAAGACAGCATATACCGGTGATATCGTCTACACGGATGTCGACCCATCCAACGGCATGTGGACATTTACATCAACAGGATTCATTGTTGGAGACGGCGAGCTCAACAAGACATCCACCAAAGCTATCGCAGATACAGGAACCTCACTCATCTGGCTTCCCGACGAAATCAACCAAGCTTATTACTCCCAAGTCAAGGGATCCAAAATTGACAAAACAGCAGGAGGATACGTCTTCCCCTGCGACACAAAACTCCCTGATTTTACCTTTTACATCGGTAAAACAGGAGTCACAGTACCGGGTGCCTACATGAACTTTGCTCCTTTAGCAGGGCCCAGAGCCGGAAGTTCCCAGTGTTTTGGGGGACTACAGTCGAGTTCTGACTCGGACCTCAACATCATTGGGGATATCGCACTAAAAGCCGCGTATGTGGTCTTTGATGCGGAAAAGACACGGATAGGATTTGCTAAAAAGACATTGCGCGGTGTTGAATAGAGAAAATTGGTTAGATATTTGAAATTGTCAGTTTAGCGATAGAAATCATGAAGTCAACGATTTGGTCAACATCCACCCTACACTCAACAATGATAAAAGTTGTGCAAAAACCATCTCAGCATTACTCGGTCTGTTAGAAATCGCGCATAAAAGTGTGCTCCCCTGCATAAGTGGACCTGAGAGGACACGCATGCACAAGGGCGAGCGAAGCTTGCACTAAAATGCACCAGCCAGTACCTTCGTCAAGCCCCACTCAGAACTGGAAGTACCTTTTTGTGCTGACTTGTAGAAGGAAAGTCCTCTTCTCGCTGATCGCCGACAGCCGATGCAGATAAGATAAGCCAACTCCACTCAGAATCATCTAGAGACGACACTGAAACACCGTCGGATCTACCCTTCTGCCATTGGTCAACATTTCGTTAAAGCCACCATCATGAAATAACCATAAACTCCTATTAACCCTAGCGTACTGTACCATCTATCCAATACTAATTACTCCCGGACCACACCCAATTGAGGTAAGATGCCATCCAACTGCTCTCTCAATATTCTTCATCTGGACGGGGATCTGGTTCGCCTTCATGGTCATAATACCCAGCATAACAGCAGCCAAGCATGATTGTCCGTACCATGCAACCGCCTCTTCCAGTACAACCTTGACATCCTTCCTCACCTCCGCATCGCGACACTTGAACAGTACAATGACCAATGCCTTGACCACCATGTTGTCCATCACGTTCCAATCAATTGTCTCTTTCAGCTCTTGCTGCATACGGCGTGTTGTGCGGATGATCTCGCGCCAGATGGGTCTTGCGTCGGGCAAAACCTTGGTCTCGGCATCGAGCTGTAAGTGCAGGCTTGAGAGACACTCTGTGTAGAGTGCTTCAAAGATGCAAGCTGTGACGTAGCGATGTGGGTATTCATATTGATAGTCTTCGGTGCTGCGATACAGCAGGACAAAAGCGCGGTGCCAGTTGTCAAGAACAGTAAAGGCTTTCTCCCATGCTGCTTTGGACTCGGGATCAACAACCGTCTCATCATCGAAGAGATGGTGCGAAATGTGATGTTGTGTGACATCCCACCACCGCAAAGCTTCATCCAAGTCACGGAATGATGTGGGCATGTTGTAGATCTCATATCTGTGTCTTCCCCAGCATCGCTTGCCTCCCTTGAAGTCGGGACGGTCATCACCATTAATGCCCAGCTCCAGAGGCCAGGAATAAGTGCTCAACCGCTGGAACATGTCAAACATGGCCGACTCAAGGGCGTCTAGCTTCAGGTCTGACAGGGAGACCTGTTCTTGCTCACATCGCTTCCCAAAGTAGGTAATTAAAAGCCGACTAGCGTGGTCGAAATGCAGAGTTGCAGCCTTCATATCTCCGCGCATCATGTCGTACACCATAAAGATGACAGCTACGTGGGCAACTTGCAACAATGACTGAAGGCCTGTTCCAGACGCCCTCACGGCACGGATGGTGCGGTTGTAGTACATGAGAGAGAGCTGCTGGGCCTTTTCGGCTGCTTCACCTACCACGTGTGGTGCAGTGAAAGCACCCACAGCAGCACCTACAGCGCAGCACATCTCACGGATGGCAGGGTTGGTGTGTGCGATCTGCGGTGTAATAGCAGCCAGCGTATTGTGAGGCAGAGAGGTGCCCTGCTCGTTTGTAAAGAGGAAAGTGGAGAACATATCCCACGAAGTCTGATCCTTGAACACGGTTGTGACATAGTCTGGTACAACCAGGATGCGGGTATCACCTCCCGGAATTGCAGTAGCTATTGCGCCTCCAGCTGGAGTGTCACGGATAATCTCCGTGTATGAATTGAGACGACCAAGCTTGTTGGTCTTGTTTGTGCTTGTACTTACTGTTGTGGTCGTGTTATTGGCTGTAGGCCTGGAAGAGGCCGTTAAGCTGAGTGGGAAGTGGCATTCTAGACCAACGGCCTTGCAACGGTTACATGTCGGTTTACCCTCATCACATTTCACTTTTCGGCGTCTAGAAAGGTCAGCACTATAACTATCAGGTAAATTAAACATGTACGCACTTGCACTCTTTACAGCCAGTGCGGGTCTTGAATGTCTTAGCCCGTTGTCTCTTAGTGGCATTCGGACCGTCCCTGACGTCAAGTACCGCGACATTGGGTTTCGGGACATTTTGCTAGCACAGCTTGTGTCAATGACATTGACCTACAGTACTCGAGAGACAGAGTAAACTCACCTTGTTATTGGCCCTGGCAGATGCACTCTGACTCTGACTCTGAGGTGATAGATCACTCTGGGTCTGCTGCACACCGCCACCAGGAGATCTGATAGCCAGCTCCATAGAGTCGAACCCTGCACTGCAGTCTGACAAAACGGGTACAGTACTGGAGATAATCTGCTGCAGTACGGGGGCAAGACAGGCTTGTGTGACGTGATGTCGGCCGCCAAGTCAAGGGACGCGATGGGCTGGACTGGACTGTAGGCAATTTGTGTTGGATGAGCTGAGCTGAGACTGAACTGGTGTGTTTCCCACCGCGGGGAAAACATTTAGAGCCATTTTTTCACGCTCATGCCTCCACCCTTTGAAGAAAAGGGTCCAATCAGAAGTTGTTCTGTGCGAGTTACTCGAAGTGGTTAAGCTTGCTAGCCGCAAGTAGAAGTGATCACCGGCCGTCCTGGTACCGAAGCCAACGACATTTCTCAGTTGGTTGTCTTACACATACATACTTTATTTGGTTTCATATTCTTTCACAGGTACATCTGATCTGATCATAGCGTCAAGTCTTCATATCTTTCATGGCTTTTTAAAAGAGGGGTTGCATAAATTTACTGCTATCGCTAGAGTACAAAACCATCCAAGGAAACCTTTATCCGGTACTCAGTCCAGCTGTGTACCTACTTACCTTGAGTATCCTCCATACCCTAGCCCTGGTGGCACAAATCCCTAGATACCTACTGCCCCTTCAACATCTGGATTTGTTCATCGCATTTCTGGACGCATTCAACCAGGAATTGCGGGGTACTGATAGCTACCTGCCGCTGGCTACCAAGTTGGATGCTTCCATCGCAAACCCGAATTAACTGGTTGAGATAGTGTTTGTCCTCCTCAATTTCACCCATTCTGATCTGTGCATTGGGAGTCCACAACCTGTCAAAAGAAACGTGATCCCGATATTTTTCGCACAGAAGTCCCATTCGCATATTGGCCTCAACCATCAACATAAAATGGTCTGCTGCCAGAATTCGAGCATAACCCTCAGAAG
Organism: Fusarium sp. NRRL 66335; assembly: GCA_004367055.1. Classification (NCBI taxonomy): domain Eukaryota; kingdom Fungi; phylum Ascomycota; class Sordariomycetes; order Hypocreales; family Nectriaceae; genus Fusarium; species Fusarium sp. NRRL 66335. Next base: position 15,927 of record QHHG01000070.1, on the reverse strand, counting down.
TCCAGTCTGATAGCTTCTTGTCATCTCTAGCAACGCAAGACTTGATGCAGCTGACTGTGTCTCCAATAAACCGCATGTCATGCTTAGTACAGCGATCCACGCGAGCATCGAAGATAGTGGGGGCATGGGTAGTGAGAAACTCCAGCTTCCCAGCGCCAAGTTGAGAAGCCCAGAACTTCAGGACTTCATACTCGACCCTGGTGAGGCCGCACTTGGACAGGGTTGGAGTAATTATCTCAGCGCCAGAGTTGACAACATCGTCAGATGACCCACCTACCTCGTCGGGCTTGTTGGCAAGGCGTGCGAGGCCTACGATTTCGAGCGCGTTGTCTGCGCCGTGTTTATTGATCAGCTCGATGAGCTCGGCGTTAGAGCAGGTCTTGAAAGAGTCCATCGTGATGGCGGCGTTGTGGTTGTGAGTTGTGATTGTGAGTTGTGATTGTGAGTTGTGATTGTGAGTTGTGATTGTGAGTTGTGATTGTGAGTTGTGATTGTGAGTTGTGATGTTGCAAAGATTTCTTTACTGTAAATGTAGTGGAGAGCTGTAGAGGTCTACTGTGAGTTGGTAGAAAAATAAGTCCACGGCCTTTTATACGTAGAGAATCAACCATTGTTCGCAGATCATTTTTTCGTACGATGAATTTTAATAGATGTGTTCCATCTTTCTCTCTAGCTGTGACAAAGAACAACGTGAGGTTAGAACACAGGCAATATTCAATGGTGAATAATAAACAGAACCATGAGCTTGGTAGAACAAGATGATATTATAGTAACCTGTTCCGTGAGCAGCTAGTCAATATGTGGTGCCGTAACCGTGCGTGGGCACATTTGAGTCTCTATGCCAGTGTCCGCCTATTAACTCCATCCTATATCCTTTGGATAGACCTGAACAGAAGAGAACACCCACTCCCGGATACTATACCGGTTCTAGGAATGTCCAGTGGTCTCAGGATTAGTCAGAGAAGCATTCTTGGCCGCAGTGGTAGCATGCAAAGTGACCATAGAGCAAGAGTTTATGTCGAGATCCATCCCGACTCGGGGCTAATTTGGCTTGTTGGTACCCTGTACATCAAGGAGTGGGCACCTTGAAGGTGAAACTGGCTGGGCATGCCAAAGGAGCGCAGTAGGAAGAACTGGTTGCCAAGACCTTGCATGATTCAGCCGATGCTAGGGACTTCTCGGGCCACGGTAAAGTCTCAATGCCGGCTCATGTTCCGACATCATACGTGCAGGTGAGTCATATCAAACACCGTATCCAGAGGAGACCCAGGGGTATTATTGGAATTACATTTCAGATTGGGTGAAAGGAGAATGAAGATGGATGAGTCGATGATGTGACGGTTAGGGTTCCCAAAGGATAAACTAGTCCGTACTAGGTTTATATTGGTAGATGTGTAGGGTGTAGATACTGAGCGTTGCAAAGTGTTACGTCTTTTAATAGTGAATAGAGCGGGTTAGATGTATTTAGGTAAAGAAGTCTTATTGATAACTGGTGAACTAAGTGTTCTTTTTAGTGCTAAATGAATGTATGTATATATGAGGTAGTTATGGTTGGGGTGACTGTGGTTAATGGTGACTAAGTGGTTACTTAGAGGTGACTATATTGATTGAAGTGACTGTAGTGGAGTGGTTATGGATGGTGTTTTGGGGATGTGGTGGTGACTATATTTGATAGGGTGAACATTGTGGGTCACACGTGATGTAACCGCGGGGATCGTAACAGATGAGAGTTGAAAGACGTCGAGTTTCTTCTTGCTTATGCCTATCTAGCGCCCATATGACCCGTTCTCTTTCCGACTCGAATATCAACTCATCAGTCTTGCTTAATGGACTAACGGATAGTAGCTATTCAAGAAGCCTCACGTATATATGGCAAAGATGTGGGAGTAGGCATTAGCAGTATGCTTGTCTCCTCATCGACTAGCTGAAGCTTTATAAGCTGTGCACGAGTCCTTTAATACAGTAGATTGCAAAGGACTTTTGTTTGGCATTGCCAGTAGACCGAATAGTTGAGTTAGGTTCTTCTGAGGATAGCAAGTGCGGTCATTACTAGAAGCTATCGGAACACCGCCTGGTGAACCTTGGGAAATACCGTATGTCAAGCCAAAGATTGGCTTTGCCGTCTTGGAAGGCTAGAATGTCAGGTTTAGCTATTAATCACCCGGGTACTTCAACTCCATGAACAAAGATAGCGAAAGGTATGGTGACCAAGATCTTCACTCCGACATGACATGCATTTGAATCGGTAGCTAAAAAGTTGTTCATCAGTGATTGTTGGATCGAAGGGATACGGACTGAAGGTTAAGATTTGTGGTTAGAGAATAGCTACCCTATGTCGTTTTGTGACAACGTCTGGGTGGCTGTTCCCGATTGACAGCCACCCTAGCAAATTGAACTTACAATTGAGAATAGCCTACATATTCAGTCCATTAAATCTTGGATCTGCATTAAGAGAGGCTTTATCTTTAACTTTGTATTGTTGCTAAGATGAGACCGTACTTGCCTGCAGATGTAAACAGCTCATAGTGCCTTAATTGATCGGACGGGTAGATCAGCTTGCAAAGAGTTAAATGGGATCTTTTGAAGTGGAACGTCTAGGGTAGCCTGCATTGCGTTGCTCACTGTGTGGCTCAGCCTTTGCATCGTGACAAGAAATCTGACAGAATAAAGTCGTTAACACTGTGCAGATTCATCAGAATGACCAGTGCTAGCGCTGTGTTGCTGCTAAGGCATACAGTGCTATCAGCTCTCGATAGAAGACATCTACTGTCTTCTCAATCAAGCTGAGAATCATGGAAGCCCCATGTGTAAAGACAAGGGAGGAGGGTGAGCAAGATTACAGTCATTAATCAGAGGGCGACAATAAAGAATTGCGGGAGACAATCCTGTATCACAATGCATCTACAATGAGTTGAAGTGGACTGAACTTGGTCGTGAGGTCAATCTGCATTTTGCCTTTCAGTGCGCAGATGGAGAGGTGAACCGAACCACGTTTGCAGGTACAACAGAACTGACCCATCAGGAGAAATTGTTCCACAGAAAAGAGAGAGAGAAGTACCTGCCTCTGGCTTGTGTTAATCGGGGGGCTGGGAATGGGGACGCGTTCTAACACGCGAAAAGAAAGTGGCAGGAGACCAGAGAAAGGTACTTCCTGGACATTCCTGTCAGCACAGGCTGGTCAATGCGCTGCTCAGAAATTGTTAGGGCATTTGGTTGACGCGCCTGCTCCAGGTCTCGTGTCCTCTCGTTGCGTCTATTCTGCCGCCTAGACTCCACTCTTCGCTTCCGTCGCGACTGTGTCTGGCGCTCTTCTCCTCTTTGCGCGCTCGACAGATCCGCTCGCTGTTGCGCTTGCTACCGTTTCCTCCCTGTCCGTTTCCCCTCCGTTTCCTCTCCGTCCGAACGAGCGTTTCTCTTCGAACCCTTTGGAAATCCACTACGATGAGCTCTTGGCTGCACACGAAGTCAAGCTCTCCACCGTTCTCTGCTCGCGATGCGTGCTTGTCAGCTCCGCATTGTCCTCTACGTGCCTTGCCGCCGCATGCCCACCCCGTCTGGACCACTGTCTATCATGTTTCGAGCTCGAGCAAACACTTTCCTGCTGGCCAAACCATGGCCTCGAGAGTTGGTTTACGATTTCATCTCCCATTCGTTCCCTGCCCTGTCCGCTTGAGAACATGGGCGCACGCATCTTCGTGTTCGCAGTCTTCCCATTGTCTTCTTTTCGCCTTCGTCGGCTTGGGACTTGGTGTTTGCAATGATAGTCGCCGTGGTCTGGGTGCTACTCCACTACGATGCTCTCAGATGTCCCCGTCATTTGTCAATCGCGAAAGACATCTATTCCTCTATCGCCGTTCTTGACTCTATATCTATGCCCAGCACCCAATCCCTCGTCTACACATCCGGCTCAACCTCATCCACCGTCGGCACCTTGTTCAACTCGACCCCAAAGAACTTGGCAATCTCCTTGATACCATCCCAAACAACTTGCACATCCTCCTTCGACACACCGATCCTCCTCGTCCCACGGATATGCCAATGCGACTCCGTCGGCAAATTCTGGCTCATGATCGCCGGCAGCGTCACGAGCTGCGTGTCTACATCATCCAACACCTTCCGATCCGACAAGAACAGCCCATACGTGATCTCCATTGACGTCCACGCAAAGTCCCTGTGCGCGTCGAACATGCCGATCGTATCCCCCGCGTTTCGAGTGTACACTTTTTTGAACCAGTCTTTCCCGCGCTCGTGGCTTTCATCGTTGATCTGGAATCCTTCGCGCGTGGCGCTGTAGTCTCGGTCTTCTGGGCGCTCGATCTTGCTGATTGCGAGGATGGCTTCGAGAGGCTTGCACACGCCGACGAGGATGACGCTTTTGAAGAGGGCTTCGCGGATGCGTTGGACGAGAGTCTGTCGCGACTCGCTTGTTTGGTATGCGTCTTGCTTGATCAAGTACTGGTACAGCGCGGCGGCGGCTTCTGGGTCGGGGCTCGTGGAAAGGCAGGCGACTACGAGGATGTACCAGCGTTGGTCGCCGAGCTGAGTGTTCTTGAAACTGCTCTCGATCCTTTGGAAGAGCTGTGATAGCTCTGGGGTAAGTTCTGAAGGCGCCATTGTGATGTGCTTGTAAAAGCGAAGTCTCGTAGAGTGCTGTGTCGTGGTGAACAAGGTTGCTTCCCCTCTTTGTACTGCGTCACGTCATTCACTGCAGTTGCCGAGTGAAAACAATGCTCGTGGAACTTGCAGACGTAGATTACCAGTTCCGAGTTCGTCTCACCCGATGACTGTACTTCACTTGCCAACTGAGGTTGAAGGTATCTGCAGCTTTAATTGCCGAGCATCGGAGCCAACCCCAACTCCAACCCCGCAGCCCCATTGGCCTCAGCGTAACATACAAGCTCCCACGTCAGAGCCAGAGCCCAACATTGTCGTCTCTTTGCTAATGATCCGTCACTGGTTAAACGTATCGCAAGTCAGGGTGTGCCCTTTGCTATGTCCACTGAATGTCCATAAATGCTCCTTTAATCGTGACCTGGTTCAATAAAATGCCACATGAAGATATCGTTCCATGCGATGATCCTAGACGTAAGCTGATACCCGGAACTCCGATTATTGCTTACGCTCTGCTCCGCGGACAGCCCGAAGATCCCGTAGAGATAAGCCTGAGATTTATATCCAACTGTTTTCCTTGATGTCACCGTGAGCACCTCTATTTCTTTCGCGTCAATGCTACAGGCTTGCGACAACCATCGAAATCATGGGTCAGCAAGCTTCTCTGGTCGTCGAAGTCGAGATCCACGCCCCAGTTGATATTGTACAAGATGTTGTAAGTAAATTGGAACCAATAGCATATCATTATTTAATAGAAGACAGTTCCAAGATTTTCCTAGCTACAAAGAATGGAGCACTTGGTCCATCCAGGCTGCAGACCCAGCAAAAGAGGTCAACCACTTGATCCACAACGACAAGCTCAAGGTTAAAATACAAAACTTTAACTTCACCAGCACACTTCTCGTGAGTCATCCCGGCTTTATATCAGAGGCCTGGCTAAATAAGTTTTAGAAAAACGAACCTGACGTGTTTGAATGGAATGGTGGATTTGGACCGCTGCTCCAGGGCGCTCACGAGTTTAGCTGGAGACCAAGTACCAAGATTAACGGAGGAACCACATTTACACAAAGAGAAAGCTGGCACGGCTGGCTGGTGTTTCTTTGGCAGCCTGGTAGAATCATGGGGGAAAAGAGCTACGCGACTTTTAATGGGTTCAACATTGAGGTCAAGAGAGAAGCTGAGAGAAGGGCTGCTGCCTCTGACTGATTGCTGAGATCTTGTATCTAGCTTCCTTTCAAATCGTAGTATTCCTTGATCTCATTATAACTCCAGGGTGGCTCATGCTCATGCCCGTGTCTAAAAGAAGCCCTTGTCCTCGGACCGTCATCCCGCTACGGTGTCTACCCCTGACGATCTCCACAGCAGAGCCCCTTGAACAATAACGCCGTGTTTTAACATTGTAATCACCTTCCCTTCCATTGGTTCGTTTCCTCATCTTGGGAAGTGCTCCGATCAAAACCTGCAAGGACTCTATTTTGCACCAATGTCAATGGCCAATTGAACTACCTCCATCCTGTTCTGGTAGTCGTCCGTGAGCCTCGGCATTGACAATGTTAAATGGGATGATCGAAGGACGGGAATTATGGGCAGGGATTTAGAAAATAGAACAAATAAAAGTCTTGATTGCACTCGAAAATTTGCTTTGTTCTTTGTTGATCTCTATCGGTTAATTATTCACGATGCTTTTTAACGTTGTTTTCTTCGCCTCGACGGCTTTGGCTTTTGGCGCTGCTGGTAGCGAGTATGAGTGGCAGGCTCCTACTTCGTCTGACCGTGGGTACGCTCTTCCATGATAATAACGTGAAGCTAATAATTGTAGGACGAAGCCCTTGCCCCATGGTGAACTCCCTTGCCAACCACGGATACCTTCCCCGTAACGGCCTCAACATCTCTCTCGACGACCTCCTCATCGCTTTCACCGATGCCGTCAACCTCGACCCAGCTGCCACCACCCTCGTTGGTAAGACAGCCGTGACCACTGGAGACGGCACGACCTTCAACCTCGACGATCTGGCCAAGCATGGCGGTAAGTACCCTCCGTCAACCTCGAGTTTTTAAGCTAAATGAATCAGTTCTCGAGCACGACGGCAGCCTGAGCCGAGCCGACATCTACTTCGGCGACAATTTCAGCTTCAACAAGACCATCTGGGCTCAAACATCCTCCCACTTCACCGAGGACACAATCTCCATCAAGACAGCTGCCAAGGCACGCAACGAGCGTCTTGAGATCGCTGAGGCTACCAACCCCGAGTACTCTCTGCCCGCCAACCAGAACCAGATCGGTTTGATCGAGACTGCTCTGTACCTCGTTGTCTTTGGCGACGCCAAGGATGGCAATGCAAAGACTGAGTGGGTCAAGACTCTCTTCGGTAAGTTTAACTATGCTTTGCGAAATGATGGTAAATGCTAATGTTGGTGTAGAGGAGGAGCGTCTTCCTTTGGAGGAGGGATACAAGAGGCCCGAGAAGAGTGTTACTGTTGCCAACATTCTTGGTATGGTTGCCAAGGTTGTTCTTGCTGGTATCTAGAGTCTAAATATAGACTGTTGAATATTCATGTATATTATATACCGAGTATGTCAGCTTCCTCTGGCATTTCCCTTTGTTGGAGTCCTAGTGTGAGAAGGAGGAATTTTAGACCAGAGCCCGACTGTTATTTGACAAAGTTTTAGCCCAAGTAAGAGTTCAGTTTAGATTATACACATGAAAGCTTAAATCCGCCCATCTTCTCTCCGAAAATTATAACCTTGGCTATCAAGCTCACTCGGCTGTGAGTTTACGAAAGGTGGCCTCCAAACCCGATTCTGCTCGGAGCGCTCCCAGTCCTCATCTCGATCCCATGGGCTCCTACGCTGCCCGCTATCTGGCGACTGGTTATAGAAGGACGGACTAAAGGATGGCGGAGTATAAGCTGTAGGAAACACTGGTTCAGCCGTTGCAACCAACTGCATGTTGGACTTTGCCTTTCGTTTTCTGCGCAGCAGCCATAGACCGACTAAGGCGGCCAGCAAGACGACAGCACCGCCGACAGCAATACCGACAATGGCACCCGTTGAAAGAACAGGTTTTGAACTTGTGCTCTGGCTTGCTGTTGCGGTTGCGGGGTCAGTGCGCCCATCTTTCCACCTTGTGCGAGTAGAGAAGGCGGCTTTCATGCCAAGCAACGTGCCAAGATCATGATTTACAAAGCCAGACTCGGGCTCCATCTTGGTCGCGCCTCCGTCTTTGGTTCCGCCGATAACGCTGGTTACAAAGCTAGGGACCTTGTATCCGAACAAAGTAGGCTCATAACCAGCCCAGACGTGCTTGAAGCTTGACTTGATTTGATCGCCAGTATCGATGTTATGAACTCCCCAGACTTCCTCCGAGTCGCACTGATCATCGTCCGCAGGAAATGTCCCACCGATGGCGAGAATTTGGGACCCTTCGTTGACAACATCACAGGAAAGGCTGTGCGAGGGATACTCGCCGGTCCCGTTGCGGTCGAGAGGGTACGTTTTGATCCATTCGAAGGATGGAAGGGAGAGGATATAGACATCGTCAAACCCATATCCGTCGAGACCGATGCCCGCGTTAAGGTAACTAAGTAAATGTCAGACGCTTAGCGGATGATAAATGAAAAGGGATGTATACATATTGTAACTGCTTCGATCCTTGGCCCACACAGCTCCAGCACAGAACCTCCTTCGATAATCAGGAATAGTGCCATTAGCTTCTTGAATATGCCACTTGTTGGATATAATGTCATAGAGGAATATTCGGTCCATCGGCTGCGGAACCATAGTTCCATTGTCGCCAGGGTCTTGAAGGCCTCCAAAGTAAACTAGCATCCCACGGTCACTCGCGGGAATAAACGTCATTACACCTTCGGCTCGTTTAATCTCGTCTGGCCCTGCGAGCTTGGTCCATGAATTGGTATCCATCTTGTAGCGAATCAAATCCGGTACTGCACGTGACGGACCGGTCCATCCAGGCACTGAATGATTGGAGTGATAGCCTCCGTAGTAATACCTAGTAGGGAAAATTGAAGTTAGTATGCACGTAGCTAAGAACTGCGTTTCAATCTTTGCCTTACCCTTCTCCCCGCTCTTTTACGGTCGTGGAAGCTCCATAACTAACGCGTGAAATACCTGCAGAAGGGGGCCCAAAGTCGTCCCATCGATCGTACCAGATATCGTAGGACATGAGGCTTGAAGTCCCCAAACTGCCATCGTAAAATTCACCACCAAAGAGGAATAATCGGTAGTTAACATCGTCAGCCCACAGGGCTCCGCCGTGCACAGAAGGAATCGAGGCATTCTTGCTGAGATTGGCGTGTAGCTGTGGCATGTTGTCCTTACTGTTGGTGTCGAGGTCATGCCAAACGAGCCATGAGTCTAAGAAAGTCGTTAAAATCTATAGGGAGACCCTCGCATGGGAGATGGCCTACTCGTATAATTTTGATGGTCTGATTCCAGTGGCTTCCAATTGACAAGACCTCCATCGATGTACAATTTTCGGTCGACAACTGCTGTTTGGTGGCCAAATCTTCGACAAAAGTCCTTGACAGGATCATATTGGAGAGAGGGCGAGAACAGGGTCGCTAATACTGCTATCGATAATAACCTCAGAGCGCTCCTTTGCCTCATTCGTTCCACTGCCATGATAGAGAAGATAATTAAGGAATTTTGAAGCCGAGACGGGCAACTTTCTTGCGCATAAGCTCTTGTAGCTGTTGACACCTTGTATATACCAACGAGACAATGGGGGAAAGTAGCCAGATATCAGCGACTGAGTGGCAGCCGTATATACGTGCAGGAAAGAGGAATTGCGCCACTCTTCACTAAAGGAGGCTAATACAACGGCTAGCAATCTCTCCGCCCAATAGTTTGCATATAGACATGTTGCGTTGGACCAATATCGCAACTTTACTTGCCCTCCTTCTCAGCCACGTCATTTTTAAACTCGGCTGTGCATTTTAGAGAAAGCTATTATAATTGGGACGAAAGAAACAGCCTAGTTGTCTAACTTTCTTTAGCCCCAAGGTTGCAGCCTAACGCATAGTGTTCGTGCTTGCTTCAATGCATCGCGTTCCTTTCACAGTACCAGGAGCACTGTTAACGCATGTGCCGGTTCTCATAGGTAGACGTGGTGTCGCGACTGGTTAAGCCATAAATGCAGAGCGCGCGCTCGTTATTAGTTGGTGTGCCACATAAATCCAGTTAACTGGCCATCTTCGTCGTACCTCCGCACGACGGCGGAGGTGGAATCTTGAGCCCCGAGAACAGGCACAGCCAGGTGGGCAACAGTAGAATGGTCCTCCAAGGCTTGGACCATCAGAATAAACTAGCCCAAGTGCTGCGGCTGCCTGGCGCTCGTCCAGTATCATTCGGAGATTATCCCCTCCTCGGAGTCGTTCTAGTTCTTGGCCCGAGAGTTGACGGTGTTACCGGCAACACAGGACAACATGGGCTACCATATATCTGCGCGATCCACCAGGCAGCCTGTTAATAGTAGTGTCTCGTACTCTTCAGTTAAGGGTGAGGTCCTTGAGCCCTAAATTCTCTCCCCGTGATCCCCCCACCGTTCAGCTTGCCAGCTCCATAGCGCATGTCGATTTACGGTCCCATAGCGGCCTCGCGCATATTAGTTGAGAAAATGATAAGACCGTATCTTTGTCGATTTTCCTAGTAAGGCGATACTCAATGGAGTCATAGCTGCCGTCCGTCTCGAAGAAGTAAAGTTTGCTGGCCGGAATGACTATTTGAGCTTTCTGAGGAGTGAGTTATTCAAAGTGTAAGAACAAAACAATAGATTGACAATCACAGGTTGTGAACCTAATACTAATCAGGGTTCTCACCGGAGTGAAGCCTTTTGAGATGTCGAGTCGGCCTTTGCGTACGGCCCATTTGTTTAGCTTTGGGGAATGAGTCACGGAAGACTTTGAGCACCACGCGGTCTCAAAAGCCAATAACTGAGGTAAAGTTTGATAACCTGGATTGAGATTTACCAAGGAAATAGTTTGAAGAACCTTAACATTAAACGATAATTTGCAATATAAGTATAAAATGCTTGCTTCTCTTACGCCCACCTGAACTTTTCATTCTAACCTCTACAGCAGCACTCAAATATCGCTCGCTACAACAAAAACACACACCAATACCCTGGAGTCATCATGTCATCCTCAAACGACCCCAAAGGATGGCACACGCTCCCCTTCGGGCTGCGACTAGAGATTATTGAGTTCGCCCTTGCCACTTCGGAACTCCCAATACCATCTACAGCACAGGAAGGTCGAATAGAGAGATACAATCACCGATGTGGGACCATATCTGAAACTTGGCGGAGCGGAGGATTGTGGGAAGAGCCAGCGAAAAGCCCGACAGCAAACCTTTTACTTGTGAACAAGCAGTTCCATAATGATGTTAAGTATATCCTTGACCTCTTGCCAAATGCTTACCATGTCTATGTCATGGTTGTCAAGGACTATGGGATCTGGCCAACTTGGTATTGTCTGAAACCACCTTCGTCCGATGTCGCTGAAGAGGTAACAGTCACGTTTCGCATCTTTGAGCCTACAGATGATCTCGATGATCGCTTCCAAGAGTCTCTTACCTTCTTTGGCAGTGATGGTGGACCACCAGCTGCCGTGTGACCTTTCCACCAGCTATTCTTGACTCTGACCAGTGATGGCCCGGGGCTCTTCTCGAAGAACTGTCGTGATGCTTGTACCAGCCCTCCCAAGTACATCGTCAAGAGAATCAAGATGAACATTCTCTCACCCACCGATGGCGTTGCCCACACCAGACTATGGTGTAGGGATGATGAGAAGCCGTGGTGGCTGCCACTATTATATCGGTCCAGAACCCCTATGCCTGCGAGACCTGAGAACCAGCTTGCCGGGTTTATCGCGGTCTGGATGTCCATGATCTCTAGACCGTCCAATGACAGCTACCCATATATCGGCCGCTATTATCAAAATCTTCTTGAAGATATTTCACTTCGAATAAACGGTGTGGAGTATGCAAGACTGAACCCGGATCAAGCCTTGAAAGACATGTATCCCAAGAGGCACCTCGGGCTCACTTTGCGGCGGCGGTGTAGGAGTCTTCGGAAGACACGGGCAAGGATGAAACAGCGGTTCGAGTATGAATAACGACGTAGGGCTCGGGAGATGTCTAGTTCACATTTCAGCCTTGAAGACATCCAGCTTAGTTGATGCATTGCCAAGAAACAATAAATTATCCTCGGTTGTCAGACTCTTCCGCATATGAATGACGATGGCGATTTCGTTATTATGTCTGGAGATCAGACAAAATACTACCACCCAGTGTGTCATTGTAGGAGCTCCCAATATACGTGGTAATCATTGCCTGATTAGTAACCAGAATTAACGGCGAAAAGGTCGTCATCAAAATAACTCCATGACGTCTTTGAGAGGCGAGCCATCACACCTCTATAAAGCCTCGCTTGAACCTCGAAATATCATCTTGAAACAGAAAAAGACGAAAGAAAATGGCGCCCTCAGGTCTCGCAATCATCATCGGAGCCGGTCCAACCAGCGGCCGAGGCATCGCCCGTGTTCTCGCCCGAGCAGACGGCGGCAATCTTGCCGTAGCGCTTCTCGCTCGTAACGCCGAAAATCTCGATAACCTTCGCGACGGCCTTCGCAAAGAGACAAATGGACTTCTCCACGCCTTTCCCACAGACACACAGCCTGATAATCTGCGCAAGGCATTCCAGGATATCCGCAACCACGACGACTTCAAGGACCTCAAACTCAAACTAGCCATCTACCATGTCAAACACGCCAGCAAGAAGCCTTTCCTTGAGGAGACAGCTGAGGCTTTCACCGATAGCATGCAGACGTACACCACCGGCGCAGTTGTCTTTGCGCAGGAAGCTCTGAAGCTTATCTACGAGCAGAATGGTGGACAAACGCTCTTGTCTGACACCAATGGTGCGAAGAAGGGGACTATTATCTTCACTGGTACTCTGGGAGCTATGAGGACAAATACTGGTTATGCTGCGTACGGAGCGACTCGTGCGTCGGCTCGGATGGTGGCGCAGGCTATTGCGAAGGAGCATAGCAAGTATGGTGTGCAGTGTGTCCATGCTATAGCTAATGGGGGAATCACCGATGAGGATACAGAGGAAACGAGAACGGGAAAGCACATGAGAGCTGAGGATGTTGGACAGACGTATTTGTGGTTGTCACAGCAGCCTAGCTCGCTTTGGGTTCATGAGTTGGACTTGAGACCTGCACAAGAGTCTTTCTAGAACGGAAAACATTAGATGAACGACCAATGATCTTGTGTCAGATGACTTTGACTGTTCTCAGGAATACGCCTTAAAACCATTAATACATCTCAAGCCCACCACTAGCAGACAAAGCCTGCCCCGTGACCCAACGACTGTCCTCCGAAGCCAACCAAGCAACAATCTGCGCAACGTCATCCACTTCACCCAGCCTGTTACCAGCAGGAGTCTGTTTCTTCTGCATCTCCACGATCTCCTTTGGAATATTATCTAATAATTCACTCTGTACAGGTCCTGGATTTACTGCATTAACCGTATGACCCTCCGCCCCCAACTCAGCAGCCCATGAGCGAGTCAGTCCTTCTAGGGCGGCTTTGGAAGCGCAGTATAGAGACAAATTCTTGAAGCCGCAGCGTGCACCTACGGATGAGATGTTGATGATCCGGCCGCCGCCTGAGGAAGGAAGGTATGGCTTCACAGCTTGGAGGAGTAAGAGTGGCGCGCGGACGTTGAGGTAGAAGATAGAATCAAAGTCGGAAGGTGTTATATCCGTGTGAGGTTTGACAATTTCCATCCCTGCGTTGTTCACGAGGATATCGACCTGGGGACCGAAAGCAGCGATGGCTGCCCGCACGATCTTTGCTGGGGAGGATTCTTCTATCAGATCAGATTTAACGCCAATGCATTGTGATGGTGGATCCAGAGAAGCAACCTTCTCTGATAGTTCTTTGACGAGCCTTTCACTGCTTGGAGATGTGTATGTTGCAACGATCTGTTCACGGTTAGTAATGGTCTGTTAAAGGCTCATGGGTACACACTTTTGCTCCTCTTCTTGCCAGCTCGTATGCGAAACCAGCACCGAGACCGCGAGATGCGCCTGTTATGATGGCAACTTTGCCCTTGAGTGTTTGGAAGTTTTGATGAGACTCCATGGTTGTGGATGATATATCTTGGCAGTGTAACGTGTAATTACGAAGGTGGATTAGCTACGGGATTACGAACAAGTCTGCCCTTTATATACCGGAAACGGAGAACTTGGATCGATTACTGATTTACAATTCTATCATGTCCGATAGCAACGGTGATGTGATGGATGTGGGTTTCGGCGATAACCTTTTAGCAGCCTAGTTACGATCTTCGATTGGTTAATTCCTCTGGTCACACTTTCGGCGATAATTATGGAAGCATTTCCTTGCTTTGCCATCCCATCTTGGCTGTAGATCTTGGCGAAAACAAGGAATACTAAACTGTACCAATATTATTGCTCGTCTATTTATGCCTTGTGCTCTTCGTTGATGTGATTCTTGCTTAAAGATGATAGCTCTTATAATGCTAAACAATTTCCATCTCCACATCCTAGTATGGATCAACAGCACATTTATATGCTATTTTCTCGTGTAATCACAGCCCATCAAAGTTTAGACAGAGGCAGTATCTGGAGATCATCCCGACTCAGATCCCGAATACTCTTCTTGCCAACGTTGGCCAGCATGTTATCCATATCCGCCAACAAGCACTTCAACACATGCTCAACACCCTGCTGTCCACCCGCGGCAAGACCATACGCATAGGGTCTACCGATTGAAACAGCCTTGGCTCCAAGAGCCAGAGCTTTGAGAATATCTGAACCAGTCCTCACGCCACTGTCGAAGATGATTGTCAAGTTCGAGTCCTTGACCTTGTCATCGGCCGTGATCTCGGCTAGGGCATCTAGTGATGCTACTGCGCCGTCGAGTTGACGACCGCCGTGGTTGGATACGATGATGCCGTCCATGCTGTGGTCAATGGCCAAACGTGCATCTTCAACGGTCTGAATTCCTTTCAAAACTATTGGTCCGTCCCAAAGTTCTTTGAGAATCTTGAGATGGGCCCATTCGCGGTAGGTGCCCGAGTTAATCACATCAATCCAGGCCTTCGACTTGACCATTGTCTTCGCATTGGTAAGAACCCTTGCAGCACCGTAGACAGTGCCGGGTCTTCTCATAATTGACCACAGTTCCGCCATCTTCTCACCGACACTTCGGGTATCGTTCTTCTGCATCTCGTCAAACATCTTGTTGAAGACAGGATCCGAGAAGCCAATCTGACAGCCCTGGCCCCAGATAAAAGGTAGGTAAGACGTATCAAGATCAGTCGGTCTCCAACCAAGACTGAAGGTGTCGAGCGTGACAACTAGAACCTTATAGCCTGACGCTTTCACCCGAGCGAGAAGACTGGCCGTGACGTCCTCATATTGAGGCTTTGGCCAATAAAGCTGAAACCACCGATCCCCATCCTGATTAGCCTTGGCAACCTCCTCGATTGACCTTGTCGCAGCTGTCGACAGAATCATGGGCACACCAACAGCGTGGCAAGCCCTGGCGGTCGCCTCCTCGGCATCCGGGTGCAAAATGCTCTGCACGCCAATCGGCGAAACCAGGAGGGGACTCTTATACTTTGTTCCAAACAGTTCCACGCCTACATCGCGTCTCGTGACATCAACAAGAAAGCGCGGTCTGAGACGGTATCGATTGAAGGCTTCATTGTTGGCTTTCGCCGTGGCAGCGCTGCTGGCGGAGCCGTAGACATAGCCAAAATTGGCGGCGGGGATGTTCTCTTTGGCAAGGGATTCCCATTCTGTGGGGTTCGTTGAGAACAGAGGTGGGCGAAAGGATTGATAGATGTCGCGTTGGAAGTTAGAGAAGCTTGTTGGGTCTGGGATGGAAACTCCCGGGCTTAGCCTCTGGGGGTTAACTGCATCGTGGGTCATCTTAATCTGATTGTTACTGTGATTGTTATTGTTGTGACGTAGTGTCAATGAGATCAAGGTGGAATAACAAGAGATTTAAACGTGGAGAACCTCGGCTGTTAATTTTCCCACTAAGGCTATAATAATATAGCCTACAAGGGTATAAGAGAGCAGTTTCTGTAATTTCCGTATATTTCTTTCGCTATATTAAGACCTTCTTATTTACTATATCTTACCTAAAGGTAAGTAAATTTACAGATAGTAAATAGCTATATATAGTATAGCTAAGTACCTTTTACTATTTTCTTTTAGTTTTATAATTATACTTATATTACTATTATACTACTAAGT